>CM060357.1:42704291-43248394 GCA_030545235.1 Helianthus tuberosus | reverse complement strand
GAAAAAAGATTTGGGGTGTTTTAGTGTTTCCAAGTAGAGTTTTGTGTAAGGCTTGTTTTTAGGACAAACAATTTCAAGATTAGCTTACCCCCCCCCCCCCCCCCCCCCACCACTTAAATTACAGATTGTCCTCAATGTATCCAAAATATGATTTGTTTTGATTAAATGTGCAAAAAGTATGGAAAAATCACAATTTTTATGGTTACTGGTCACGGGGGCGTGCCTGGTGGACACGGTCCCGTGGCCAAAGTGCCAGTAACAGAATGAAATAGAAAACTTACAGTATGGTGGACACTGGGGCGTGCTGGGTGGGCACGGCCAATGCCACCTTCTCTGCATAATTTTTTTTAACATCAGACATGTGGGTACGGGGGCGTGCCTGGTGGGTACGGCCCTGTGCTGCATACTCTGATTTGGATTCTATAGTGAATTTAAATTTATGGACAAACTCAACCATTATTTGTTCATTTTTATCAAAAATTAAAACTAATTTGGATTTTAACATTTGAAAACCTTTATTAGAATAATTAAGTTACCAATTTCAGTGACAAACTAATATAAACATCCGGAAAAAACATTCGGATTTAAGATCAAGAAACACACAAACAAATCATTCAATAATCGGATACCATAATTGTTTCACATAAATATTTGAATCAAGCCAGGCATATAAACCCTAGTATCGTAATTATATTTAGAGAAAAATGCCCGGATAGTCCCTGTGGTTTACCATTTTTTCAGCTATAGTCCCTATCTTTCTAAAACTACTTGAATAGTCCCTGTGGTTTTCCGTTTTTGTTCTCGGATAGTCCCTAGCTCTAACTTCAGTTAGTTTTCTCTGTTAAGTGGCTGTTAAGAGGGTGTGAAATGACCAAAATACCCTTTCCTTAAAAGGCCAAACCACAGGGACTATCCGGGCATTTTTCTCTAAAAATTCAAAAAAATAAAAAAAAAATCTAAAAAATTCTAAAAAATCATAAAAATTCTAAAAAAATCATAAAAATTCTAAAAAAATCATAAAAAATTCAAAATAATAAAAAAAACTCTAAAAAATCAAAAAAATTCAAAAAAACATAAAATCCTAAAAAATAAAAAAAATTCAAATAAAGCAAACGTTTCGACGCGAACCGTTTCGACCCGAACCGTTTCGACGCGAACCGTTTCGAACCGTACCACCACCACCGCCACCACCGCACCGCCGCCACCACCACCACAGCACCGCCACCACCACCACCACCACCGCACCGCCACCACCACCACCACCACCACCACCGCACCGCCACCACCACCACCACAGCACCGTACCATTTCGAACCGTACCGTTTCGACGCGTACCGTTTCGACGCGTTACCGTTTCGACCCGTACCGTTTCGACCCGTACCGTTTCGAACCGTACCCTTTCGACGCGTATCGTTTCGAACCGTACCGTTTCGACGCGTACCGTTTCGACCCGGACCGTTTTCGACGCGTACCGTTTCGACCCGTACCGTTTCGACCCGTACCGTTTCGACCCGTACCGTTTCGACGCGTACCGTTTCGACTCGGACCGTTTTCGACCCGGACCGTTTCGAAAACGGTGGTGGTGGCGGTGCGGTGGTGGTGGTGGTGGTGGCGGTGCTGTGGTGGTGGTGGCGGTGCTGTGGTGGTGGTGGCGGCGGTGCTGTGGTGGTGGTGGTGGTGGTGGGTGGCGGTGCGGTGGTGGTGGTGGTGGCGGGTGCTGTGGTGGTGGTGGTGGTGATGGTGGTTGTGGTGGCGGTGCTGTGGTGGTGGTGGTGGCGGCGGCGGTGCGGTGGTGGTGGTGGTGGCGGTGGTGGTGGTACGGTTCGAAACGGTTCGCGTCGAAACGTTTGCTTTTTTTGAATTTTTTTTATTTTTTAGAGTTTTTTTTATTTTTTAGAATTTTTTGGATTTTTTAGAATTTTTTGATTTTTTAGGATTTTTATGATTTTTTAGAGTTTTTTTTGATTTTTTTAGGATTTTTATGTTTTTAGAATTTATTTTGATTTTTTAGAGTTTTTTTGATTTTTTTTGAATTTTTTATGATTTTTTTAGAATTTTTATGATTTTTTTAGAATTTTTTATGATTTTTTAGAATTTTTTAGATTTTTTAGATTTTTTTTTTATTTTTTTGAATTTTTAGAGAAAAATGCCCGGATAGTCCCTGTGGTTTGGCCTTTTAAGGAAAGGGTATTTTGGTCATTTCACACCCTCTTAACAGCCACTTAACAGAGAAAACTAACTGAAGTTAGAGCCAGGGACTATCCGAGAACAAAACGGAAAACCACAGGGACTATTCAAGTAGTTTTAGAAAGATAGGGACTATAGCTGAAAAAATGGTAAACCACAGGGACTATCCGGGCATTTTTCTCTTATATTTATAGGCAAAAGATCAAATACAAATAATCTTAACATACTAAACATACAAATTGAAGGAAAACCCAAAAAGACAAGGTGGCATTTTTGTAATTACCACCAACTATCAAAGTTACAACAAAAAATACCTAAAAAAACACAAATTTTTTTTTAACATTTTTTATTAAAAAATCGCTACATTTCGTTAGCAAAAAAAATTTTTTTTTTTTTTTTGCTGCTACTAAAAGTAGCGATTTTTTAATAAAAAATGTTAAAAAAATAAAATAAAATAAAATAATTTGTGTGTTTTTTTTTTATTTTTTTAGGTTTTTTGGGGGTTTAGTTTTTAGCATTTTAGCTTGGGTGGGGGGGGGGGGGGGGTTAGGTTTTTTTTTAGGTTTTTGGGGGGTGGGGGGGTTAGGTTTTTTTAGGTTTTTGGGGGGTGGGGGGGGGGGGTTAGGTTTTTTTTTTTAGGTTTTTGGGGGGTGGGGGGTGGGGGGTGGGGGGGGGGGTTAGGTTTTTTTAGGTTTTTGGGGGGTGGGGGGTTTAGGTTTTTTTTTGGGGGGGGGGGGGAGTGGTTAGGTATATTTGTAGAGTAACTTTGATAGTTATTGATAATTACAAAAATGCCACCTTGTCTTTTTGAGTTTTCCTTCAATTTATATGTTTAGTATGTTAAGATTATTTGTACAAGAAGTTTACCCTATATTTATATAGCAAGACATGATAGCTAAATCAATTACCAAAGAAAACAAAAATACTAAAAACTTACGAACAAAACCAAAGAATTAATCGTTCTTCAACCTAAAAATTATCTAACTATTTTCTTGCTCCTCCTTCGAATTTTTATACCCCAAAAATTCCATATGCCGAAAGCCCAAATAGCAGCCCATTAGTTTTTTCTTTTGTTCTAGTCCATCGGACTTGAGTCCAATTCCATATTTTCTTTATTATGATGACAAGTTAGTAGGGCTGGCAAATCGTGTCTTAACAGGTTTAACAGGTATCTGATAACGCGAACAACAAAAATTTTAAACATGAATACGACTCGTTTAACTAATTTATATCCAATGTCTATAAGACAGATGTATATTTTATGCACCTAGAAGAAGAAATAAAGTATCCTAACTTTCAAATTTTGATTATTTTTAAAAACGTAAAAAATCACATGGTGTACTTTTCTGTTATCGTGTCTTAGCAGGTTACCTACAGGTTACCTATTGTCAGCCCTACAAGTTAGCATCATGAGCCATTAGCCTCTTTTTAGCTCGAATATGTCATCATAGATCATTCTCTTCAATGCCCATTATTGTTTGCACACCTACAAAAACATTTTTTATACTAACAGGTGTTGCTAAATACCTTCCAATTTCTTTTAATTTTACCGGATGGATTTAGCAATTTTTTTGAAAGCTCATTGGTTCCTATGAAAAAAAAAACATTTTTTTGGATAGATCTAGCAAATGTGAACAAGCGTCAGGGACGATTTTAGCAATTTACTCTTATAATTTAGTGATATGAATGAAATAGAAATATTATTATGAATGGTCTTTTAACTCTTTTACTAATAAACAAAATGAACTAAACAACAACAATAATTTATTCTTGAACTCTTTTATTAATAAACAAAACTAGTGTTAATTCTCGTGAACTTTGCGGATTTAACAAAATAATATATTTTCGAGGTATTGACAAAGGACATTATATGTTTATAATGAACATATATAAATTCTTTAAAAGAAATTCTTACAGAATGCAAAAGGTTTATAAAGTAAATAAAATAATCCACGTATTATGGACCAAATGAGAATGACATGTTGTTTGGTTTGCATTGCTTCAATAAGAAATGTATAAAGTATATTATTAATAACTTTTAGTTTTTAATTTTTATTTGTAGTATGTAAATGCTAAATATGACATTACCGCTAAAAGTTTCATCCTAGTGAACCAAGTATGGAAAAGAATATAATGACACTTCATATTATGTTAACCTTTCCAACACCAACTTATATCTCAAATTTTGTTGCTTAAAAAATAGCCAAAACGACTTGGAAGATGTTGTTCGATGTTAACAAAATAAACAAACATAAATATTGCTAATCCAGGAACCAGCGAGTTTGACGGAGCCTCGGTCTCTATCCGACGTGTTCGGTGCGTTTATTACGACTAAGAAAAGAGTAGAAGATACACACGACACCGAGCAGTCACTTATAATCTGGTCTCTATTGATTATTCAACAAGTGACAGCACCACGAGACCAGTTGGATAGCATGTCCCCTCTGGGATCTAAAAGCTTGTCCAAATGGGAACCTCAAGTCCCTATTTATAGACAACTACCTATGTGTCCATCCGTCCGGATGGTCATCTTGCCGGATGTTCATCCGTCCGGATGGACTTTTACAATATCAAAAGTGTCCAACTTTCTCCTATTCTATACAATATTCAACACACGCTCTATCTAACTATTAGCACAGTGGCAGACGTATGAAATATGCACTAACAGATTCCCCATCGGCTTTCACTGTCGAATCGTCTCTAATGCTGTGAGAACCTTGAGCCGTGTTTGAATATTCTGCAACTTCAATCAGGCATCTTGAAATCTGACAATAAATTCCCCCTCGATTGATGATTCGGGTTTGCTTTTGCCATTGTAGAGCACTAATTCCCCCTGAAATGAATCTTCAGGTCTTTTGCACAGTTCACGACTATCGCAACCCTCGTCCCCTAATAACCCGTGAACGGGCGGCCGCGGCCAGTTTCAGTGGTATCGGTGTTTATCATTTTGGCAGCGGAAATTACATCAGGATCGTAGTTAGGAAATGTTTTACCAGAGTAAAATATCACGCTTTTATAATATTAAACATATGGGAAATTCCCAAGTTTCCAGTACACATATTTTCATAGGGATAAACCCTATTTTATTTAAATAAAAACATCTCTTTATTTAGGTAACTTTTATAGCCACTTTTCCAAGCCTTCAATGCTGTCCAGCTGGCTTCTATTTGGCTTTCACATTTTGTTACCTGAAAACGCGTTTAAAAACATTTTGTCAGTGGGAAATACTGGTGAGTAAATCCCAGTTTAATCAAGACAAGTAAAACCGTTTACAGCTTTGACAACTCGAGTTTCCGACATTCTTTATTCGCATTTATTGCACGTTGACTTTGACTGTCTAGTTGTTTGACTCGTCTGATTTGTAACGATACGCTTTGTGTGATAATAAAAGTATTATGTTTGCTTGGTTATGTGTTGATATTATAGCATGAGACTTAGTGTATTTGAAATAACATAAACTACTGAACATATGAAACAACTCGACGAAACAGAGTTGTGATTCGCCATGAACACACTCGACGAAACAAGGCTGTTTCGCCAAACTCATCTCGACGAAACAGACTGTTTCGCCGGCCCAGTTTCGCCAAAGGCCCAGTACGGCCCAGAACGTTATTTCGTGAATATTTACGTGAAACGGGTTTAGTTTCACAAGTTAGGCAATCAGGAAACCCTAGAACACTCTCCCTTTTGTGCGACGGCAACAACCATCGTTTACCATCATTCCTAGCTCTTGAATCCGTGTTTGTTCATCTCTAATCGGTTAGTATGTGTTCGTTAATCGGTTTCTTGATTCTGTATCATCTTGCTTCATGATTGTTTGAATAACTGATGCGTGTACTGCTGTGATTATAAGTATGATGATGATATAGATGTTTATATGTATGTTGTAGTGGGATGTATACAATTCTATGCGAAACTGAATATGATCGAATGCTCGGTTCTGAATGTTGTTAATATAATTTGATTCTGAATGCAAGTTAGCATCTTGATAGGGTTTGATGATATGATGTTGTATGTTGATATGTAAAACACATAAACTAGGGTTGATGCTAGACGATAATTCTTGGATGATTGAGTTATGATGATTTTTACATGCACATTGACCTTCATATGATTTCTGCTATTGATGTCGGCTGCTAGAATGATTAGGGTTATGTGTTATTCGTTTCTGATGTAACTGATGTCTGCGAAACAGACCTTCGACGAAACAGAACTTTCGGCGAAACAGAATGTGTTTCGCCAAGAGTCTTCGACGAATTAGAAGTTTTGTTTCGCCGAAGGAGACCTCGACGAAACAGACGTGTTTCGCCAACTATTGTGTTTCGCCAACTTATGTGTTTCGCCATATATGTGTTTCGCCGAGCTGTGCTGTAACTTGAGTTAATCCTGTTAAGAGTTAACTGGAATATCTGACTGCTGTTAAGTGATATACATGACTTGTGTTGCGAATACGTACTACATGCTTATACGTGCATCTTGTGACTACAAACTGATTATGTATACGTGCATACTCTAGGACGTGATTGATTTACTTTGAGCACATACTTAGCATACCGAGCAAACCAAGGTGAGTTCACACTCTTACCAAGGCATGGGATTCCCCAGTTGGGTTGGGAATGGGATTGAATGATTACCTGTACTTACATTAACACTAGACTTTTTACCACGGTCCTCGGATTGGGAAGGATGCCTGTGCCAAATTCTACGCAAAGCCTACGTACTGTCCTCGGATTGGGAAGGACACCAGCACTAAACCTACGTAAGACCTACGTACTACCGTCCTCGGATTGGGAAGGACGCCAGTGCTAAATCTACGTACTACCGTCCTCGGATTGGGAAGGACGCCAGTGCTAAATCTACGTACTACCGTCCTCGGATTGGGAAGGACGCCAGCGCTAAATCTACGTACTCGCTACGTACTGTCCTCGGTTGGGAAGGGCACTTACATAAAACCTGCGTAAACCTATACTTACTACTATCCTCGGATTGGGAAGGATACTTATGATTACGAATAGTTTAGGGGATATTTAACATGGGAAGCCCCCACCAATAGAACGTACTATCGGCCCAGTAGAGCCACATGTTACATACGAACTTACTATTACGCATTTACTTTCTGTGAACTCGCTCAACTAGTTGTTGATCCTCTGTTACATGCCTTGCAGGACCTTAGGTACTTATGGAGCTTGCACGGGAGGCGTAGTCGTTGTGGGCAAGGATCTTGAATACTTGTTTAGACTTTATGACATTTCATACTTTATTATGTTGGGTTTAATTATACGTTTCCGCTATACAGTGATAACATACTTATGTTTTGGGACACCTCTCATATGGATTGTTTGGATTTAAATTGCAATTACATTTACTTTATACATTGTTCTATATGATTGGTGGCTTGATCTTGGTCAGTCACGCCTCCAAGCGGTGATACTCCGCGTGTGGATTTTGGGGGTGTGACAGATTGGTATCAGAGCCATTGGTTATAGAGAACTTGGTTTTAATATGGGGAAAACGTTTTTATTAAAACCAGACTATAACCAGAACAGTGCTCTCAACGATCCACAACGACGCTTCGCTCCACGTGCAAGACTCGACATCCTAGGTAATAAGGTTTATGTTTATTGCCTACATACTAGAATTACATAGAACTTTGCTCGTGGTATGCTTAGATTACATTGCTCACTATTTGTTATTGCATGATGACACTTGTGTGCTTACTCTCTTCTGTCATCGCACTATTCGCGAACCTATCTCACTTACGTTATCTTTACTATGAAGATCATGTCTGGACCTATCAACATGACTCAGGACCAGTTGACGGCCCTCATTAACGAACGAGTTACTGCGGCAGTTGCAGCCGCACAAGCAGGAGGTATACCCTGCAGTTACAACTCACACTAGGATCCTTAGATCCTACAATTCCTAAATCAACTCTCGTGTTTAAACTTGTCCTAATTCTTTTACACAACAGGTCAAGCACCTGTTTGCACTTTCAAGACTTTCATGGACTGTCGTCCATCCACTTTCAGCGACACTGAAGGAGCCGTAGGTCTCCTGCACTGGTTTGAAAAGATAGAGTCTGTGTTTGAGATGTGTGAATGCCCTGAGGCACGCAGGGTGAAGTATGCTACCGGTACCCTCGAGGGTTTAGCCCTCACATGGTGGAAAGCACAGGTGCAAATACTGGGGTTGGTTGCTGCTAACGCCACCCCATGGAACAATTTCAAAGAGATGATCAAGGAGGAATACTGCAGTCGAGATGATATTCATAAGCTGGAAGTCGAGTTTTTCAACCTCAAGATGACGGGGTCTGAGATCGAAGCGTATACCAAGAGATCGAATGAGCTTGCATTACTGTGTCCTACTCTGGTGGACAAGCGTATTGAACTTTATCTTAAGGGTCTGGTGCCAGAGATCCAGAGTCATGTGACTTCAGCAAATCATGCCACTTACCAGCAGGTTGTTCAGTTGGCTCACCGTCTCACTGATCAAGCGGTGGAGCAGAACCGGTTGCCCAAACGCATCAACGCTACCCCTACAACTACTACTTCGGTTACTCCTGCTACTCCCAGTGACAGCAAGCGAAAATGGGAGGGGGATTCCAGCAAGGGATCAGCTTCAGTTCAGCCCCAAGTTCAGCAACAAAAGACTGACAACTACCAGAGCCCTAGTCAACACTCTTCGGGCAGTCACAAGCAGGGTGGTTATCGAGGGAACCTCCCAAAGTGCAACATCTGCAACAAGCACCACAATGGCCAGTGTAACAGGGGTCGTTGTCAAAGGTGTTTCAGGACGGGCCATGAGGCCAAGGATTGTAGGAGCCCACAGCCTGTAAACCAGAATCAGCCGCAGCAGCAAGCACGACAGAATCAGCAACAGGGCAACAAAGGATGTTTTCAGTGTGGCGCCGAAGGTCACTTCAAGAGACACTGCCCTCAGCTAAACCGAAACCAGAACAACAACAACAACCAGGGCAATGGGAACAACAACAACGGTGGGGACAATAACAACAATGGTGCTAGAGGCCGTATGTTTGTGATCGGTCAGGGTGATGCCAGGAATGATCCCAACGTGGTTATGGGTAAGTTTCTTCTTGACGACTTTTATGTTACTGTACTATTTGATTCTGGTGCGGATACTAGTTACATGTCTTTAAAAGCTAGTGAAATGTTGAATCGTGCCCCAACTCTCCTAAACACCAGGCATGTCGTAGAGTTAGCTAACGGTAAAAGTTTAGAAGCCACACACATAGTTAAAGGGTGTAATCTTATCCTCGCTGGTCAGACTTTCTCCATCGATCTCATTCCTATAACCTTGAGTAGCTTTGACGTCGTCATTGGTATGGATTGGTTATCTCAACAACAAGCGGAGATTTTATGCAAAGAAAAGGTTATTCGCATTCCTCGTTCTGGCAAAGAACCTCTCGAAGTTCAAGGCGACAAGAGTGGTGTCGTGAGTGGTATTATCTCCTTTTTGAAGGCTCAGAAGTGTTTGCGCAAGGGGCACACTGCTATATTGGCACTCGTTACAGATACCTCGAAGAAAGAGAGAAAGATTGAAGATATTCCTGTAGTACGTGACTTTCCTCAAGTGTTCCCTGAGGAATTACCTGGGTTACCGCCTCATCGTCAAGTCGAATTCCAGATCGAGCTCGCTCCAGGAGCAGCACCCATAGCTCGAGCACCTTATCGTCTAGCTCCAACTGAATTAGAAGAACTGTCAAAGAAACTACAAGAACTCTTGGAAAAGGGTTTTATACGTCCTAGCTCTTCGCCTTGGGGAGCTCCAGTGTTATTCGTAAAGAAGAAAGACGGTACGTTCAGGATGTGTATAGACTACCGTGAACTCAACAAGGTGACGATCAAGAATCGTTATCCTCTTCCGCGCATAGATGATTTATTCGACCAGCTGCAAGGGTCGAGCTACTACTCCAAAATAGATTTAAGGTCAGGATATCATCAGCTGAGAGTCCGGGATGAGGACGTCTCTAAAACAGCATTTAGAACTCGCTACGGCCACTATGAGTTTATGGTCATGCCATTCGGGCTAACGAACGCGCCTGCCGTATTTATGGATCTTATGAACAGGGTGTGCAAACCCTATCTCGACAAGTTCGTCATTGTTTTCATCGACGACATCCTGATTTATTCGAAGAGTCAGGAGGAGCACGAGCATCATTTACGACTTATACTGGAACTTCTGCGAATGGAACAGCTATACGCTAAGTTTTCTAAATGTGACTTCTGGCTTCGTGAAGTCCACTTCTTAGGCCACGTGGTAAACAAGGATGGGATTCATGTAGATCCATCCAAGGTGGATTCGATCAAGAACTGGCCTGCACCTCGCACACCAACAGAAATACGCCAATTCTTGGGTTTGGCGGGTTATTACAGGAGGTTCATCAAAGACTTCTCAAAGATTGCTCAGCCACTTACGCTACTGACGCAGAAGGGTGTTGTTTATCGTTGGGGTAATGCACTGGAAACAGCGTTTCAGCACTTAAAGGATAGACTTTGTAGCGCGCCTATCCTCTCACTGCCTGAAGGCACGGACGATTTTGTAGTCTACTGCGACGCATCTATCCAAGGTCTTGGATGTGTATTGATGCAAAGGGATAAAGTTATTGCTTATGCTTCGCGCCAACTTAAGATTCACGAACGGAATTACACGACACACGACCTAGAGCTGGGAGCGGTCGTTTTTGCACTTAAGATATGGCGACACTACTTGTACGGCACTAAATGTGCTATCTACACTGACCACAGAAGCCTCGAACATATCTTCAAACAGAAAGAGCTGAATATGCGACAGCGACGATGGGTCGAACTGCTAAACGACTATGAATGCTCAATCAGGTACCACCCAGGCAAAGCCAATGTTGTGGCTGACGCCCTCAGTCGGAAGGACACCGCGCCTAAACGCGTACGAGCCTTGCAACTCACTATACAGTCTAGTCTTCCTTCCCAGATACGAAATGCTCAGGTGGAAGCATTGAAACCAGAAAATGTCAGGGCTGAAGCCCTACGTGGCTCAAGACAACGTTTAGAACAGAAGGAAGATGGTGCTTACTACGTCACAGGACGCATTTGGGTCCCACTGTACGGCAACTTACGCGAGCTGGTAATGGATGAAGCTCACAAGTCTCGCTACTCTGTACACCCTGGTTCGGATAAAATGTACCACGATATTAAGACTACATACTGGTGGCCTAGCATGAAGGCCCACATAGCCACATACGTTAGCAAATGCTTGACTTGTGCGAGAGTCAAGGCAGAATATCAGAAACCGTCAGGACCACTCCAACAACCTTAGATACCACAATGGAAATGGGAGCAAATTTCCATGGATTTTGTTACTGGCTTACCTAGATCCCAGCGTGGAAATGACACTATTTGGGTGATCGTGGATCGACTCACTAAGTCTGCTCACTTCCTGGCAATCAAAGAAACGGATAAGTTCTCCACGCTAGCAGACGTATATCTTAGGGAAGTTGTTTCGAGGCACGGTGTGCCCACCTCTATTATCTCTGATCGCGACGCTCGTTTTACTTCAGAACTGTGGCAAGCAATGCATAAATCTTTTGGCTCTCGTTTAGACATGAGCACGGCGTATCATCCTCAGACGGATGGACAGTCTGAGCGCACGATTCAAACTCTAGAAGACATGCTTCGGGCGTGCGTAATAGACTTTGGCAACGGTTGGGAAAAGCATCTGCCACTTGTGGAATTTTCATACAATAATAGCTACCACACCAGCATTAAAGCTGCTCCATTCGAGGCATTGTACGGGCGTAAATGCCGGTCACCTCTCTGTTGGGCAGAGGTGGGAGAAAGTCAAATCACAGGTCCAGAAATGGTAGTTGATACTACTGAAAAGATTGCACAAATACGACAACGCATGGCGGCAGCTCGTGACCGTCAGAAAGTATACGCTGATAAAGACAGGAAACTACTCGAATTCCAGGTTGGGGATCGAGCGCTACTTAAAGTTTCACCCTGGAAGGGTGTGGTTCGTTTTGGCAAACGCGGCAAACTTAATCCACGATACGTCGGACCTTTCGAAGTTATTGAGAAAATAGGCAAAGTGGCCTACAGATTGAACTTACCACCTGAACTCAGTGCAGTTCACAACGTCTTTCACGTGTCGAATCTGAAGAAGTGTACGTCAGATGAGACCCACATAGTTCCCTTAAAGGAACTCACTATCGACGAGCGGTTGCACTTCGTCGAGGAACCTGTTGAAATCACGGACCGGGATGTTAAGGTCCTCAAGAACACGAGAATCCCTCTTGTACGAGTTCGTTGGAACTCCCGTCGTGGCCCAGAGTATACCTGGGAATGAGAAGATCAAATGGAACTCAAATATCCCCAGTTATTCAGAACCAATGCAACTACTACTGAGGCTGAAGCTACTACTGCAGAATTTCGGGACGAAATTCCAAACCAACGGGGGGATGATGTGACACCCCAGGAAAACCAGTAAACGATACAACTTACCTAGCTTCCTCAGTAACCGCATGCTAAATTTCGGGACGAAATTTCTTTCAAGTTGGGGATAATGTGACAACTCGAGTTTCCGACATTCTTTATTCGCATTTATTGCACGTTGACTTTGACTGTCTAGTTGTTTGACTCGTCTGATTTGTAACGATACGCTTTGTGTGATAATAAAAGTATTATGTTTGCTTGGTTATGTGTTGATATTATAGCATGAGACTTAGTGTATATGAAATAACATAAACTACTGAACATATGAAACAACTCGACGAAACAGAGTTGTGATTCGCCATGAACACACTCGACGAAACAAGGCTGTTTCGCCAAACTCATCTCGACGAAACAGACTGTTTCGCCGGCCCAGTTTCGCCAAAGGCCCAGTACGGCCCAGAACGTTATTTCGTGAATATTTACGTGAAACGGGTTTAGTTTCACAAGTTAGGCAATCAGGAAACCCTAGAACACTCTCCCTTTTGTGCGACGGCAACAACCATCGTTTACCATCATTCCTAGCTCTTGAATCCGTGTTTGTTCATCTCTAATCGGTTAGTATGTGTTCGTTAATCGGTTTCTTAATTCTGTATCATCTTGCTTCATGATTGTTTGAATAACTGATGCGTGTACTGCTGTGATTATAAGTATGATGATGATATAGATGTTTATATGTATGTTGTAGTGGGATGTATACAATTCTATGCGAAACTGAATATGATCGAATGCTCGGTTCTGAATGTTGTTAATATAATTTGATTCTGAATGCAAGTTAGCATCTTGATAGGGTTTGATGATATGATGTTGTATGTTGATATGTAAAACACATAAACTAGGGTTGATGCTAGACGATAATTCTTGGATGATTGAGTTATGATGATTTTTACATGCACATTGACCTTCATATGATTTCTGCTATTGATGTCGGCTGCTAGAATGATTAGGGTTATGTGTTATTCGTTTCTGATGTAACTGATGTCTGCGAAACAGACCTTCGACGAAACAGAACTTTCGGCGAAACAGAATGTGTTTCGCCAAGAGTCTTCGACGAATTAGAAGTTTTGTTTCGCCGAAGGAGACCTCGACGAAACAGACGTGTTTCGCCAACTATTGTGTTTCGCCAACTTATGTGTTTCGCCATATATGTGTTTCGCCGAGCTGTGCTGTAACTTGAGTTAATCCTGTTAAGAGTTAACTGGAATATCTGACTGCTGTTAAGTGATATACATGACTTGTGTTGCGAATACGTACTACATGCTTATACGTGCATCTTGTGACTACAAACTGATTATGTATACGTGCATACTCTAGGACGTGATTGATTTACTTTGAGCACATACTTAGCATACCGAGCAAACCAAGGTGAGTTCACACTCTTACCAAGGCATGGGATTCCCCAGTTGGGTTGGGAATGGGATTGAATGATTACCTGTACTTACATTAACACTAGACTTTTTACCACGGTCCTCGGATTGGGAAGGATGCCTGTGCCAAATTCTACGCAAAGCCTACGTACTGTCCTCGGATTGGGAAGGACACCAGCACTAAACCTACGTAAGACCTACGTACTACCGTCCTCGGATTGGGAAGGACGCCAGTGCTAAATCTACGTACTACCGTCCTCGGATTGGGAAGGACGCCAGTGCTAAATCTACGTACTACCGTCCTCGGATTGGGAAGGACGCCAGCGCTAAATCTACGTACTCGCTACGTACTGTCCTCGGTTGGGAAGGGCACTTACATAAAACCTGCGTAAACCTATACTTACTACTATCCTCGGATTGGGAAGGATACTTATGATTACGAATAGTTTAGGGGATATTTAACATGGGAAGCCCCCACCAATAGAACGTACTATCGGCCCAGTAGAGCCACATGTTACATACGAACTTACTATTACGCATTTACTTTCTGTGAACTCGCTCAACTAGTTGTTGATCCTCTGTTACATGCCTTGCAGGACCTTAGGTACTTATGGAGCTTGCACGGGAGGCGTAGTCGTTGTGGGCAAGGATCTTGAATACTTGTTTAGACTTTATGACATTTCATACTTTATTATGTTGGGTTTAATTATACGCTTCCGCTATACAGTGATAACATACTTATGTTTTGGGACACCTCTCATATGGATTGTTTGGATTTAAATTGCAATTACATTTACTTTATACATTGTTCTATATGATTGGTGGCTTGATCCTGGTCAGTCACGCCTCCAAGCGGTGATACTCCGCGTGTGGATTTTGGGGGTGTGACAACAGCATTGAGGGCGGTCGCGTAATTACATTTGTTTATTTTTCTACCTTAATTACCACCCACGGTACTGTCAACCCGACTTGTGGTCATGTTACTACTCATAGTGTAGTAACAAATTTTGTATACAAAACCCCAACATACCGACGATAATTGTATAATACAAATACTCAATCACTGTTTAATATAATGTAAAACATTTGAGGTTTTATAAAAACAGTTTGCAAAAAGGTTCACAAAAAGGAGATTACTCACATTGCTATCTTAGGGTTTTCCTTTGTGATTTCTTGGTGATTATCTATTAATTATACAATGCACACGCGCTAGTATAATAACCCAATATTTACATTAGTAATACCCTCCCCGAGACAGAATTCCAACGACTACGTCGGGCAGAACCACGACAGCCGTTACGGAACCCTAGATCAATTGGGCAGCGTATCTAATGCATAACCGGGGGTTAAAATACTTACAACGAGGCAGAACTTTGTTATTTAGGGGGGTATAATGCCCGGGTTTTATGATTCCTATGCAGAAATTTGAGAGAGAAATCGTGTGTGAACGAGTTGGGACTAAAGGCCGATGCCTTCTATTTATAGTGTCTGATCGACACTTCCTCGTTGCCCACGTAAGCCGAAGGTAAGTCCTTCGCGGCCCACGACATAGCCTATGTAGGGCCTAGCTTGGTCGATTCAGCTTACTAGCTCTAACACGTTGCTGACACGTGGCAGCTCAGGGTGTCACCCTGACCTTGAGCTGTCGCGCCCCGCATAGAAGGCCATGATGGTCTTCGCGGCCCGCGAGCGACACTCAGAAATTATTTTTATTTTATTTTTAATTATATAAGGTGTTTTGGGCTCGGTTTTCGTATACGGGGTGCATTTTAAGACATATAGGGACATTCTAAATATATTTAGGGGTGTCGGAAATAGTTTTGGAGGGTTGTTATATCCTCCCCACCTTGTTTTAGAACTCGTCCTCGAGGTCTACTGAAATAGGTGTGGATATTTCTTCTGCATCTCTGATTCAAGCTCCCAAGTGTATTCTGGTCCTCTCTTGGAATCCCATTTTACTTTGACTAGAACCAATCTTTTGTGTTTGAGATTCTTAACCTTTCTGTCTTCAATATGTAGAGGCTTCTCTACAAATTTAAGCTTTTCATTTACCTCTATGTCCTTAAGAGGCACTACTAATGATTCATCGGCTAAACACTTTTTGAGATTAAATACATTAAATACATCATGTATTCCTACCATTTCCTCTGGCAGTTGTAGCTGATAAGCTACAGGTCCTATTCTTCTAATAATCTCAAAAGGTCCAATATACCTGGGGCTTAACTTTCCTCTTTTGATGAATCTGACTACTCCTTTCCAAGGAGAGACTTTCAATAACACCTTGTCTCCTACCTGAAATTCCAACGGCTTTCGTCTGTTATCAGCATAACATTTCTGTCGATCGCGTGTTACTTTCAATCTTTCCTTGACTTGAACAATCTTGTCCGTTGTTTCTTGTACTATCTCTGGTCCGAATAATTGTTTTTCTCCAATTTTTACCCAATAGACTGGAGTTCGACACTTTCGTCCATAAAGTGCTTCGAATGGTACAACATTGATACTGGTATGATAGCTGTTATTGTAAGAAAATTCTATTAAGGGTAAGTGATCATCCCAATTACCTCCAAAATCAATTACACAAGCTCTGAGCATATCTTCCATTGTCTGAATTGTTCTTTCGCTTTGTCCGTCTGTTTGAGGATGATAAGCGGTGCTTAGATTTAGCTTGGTTCCCATGGCTTTTTGGAAACTTGTCAAAAAATGAGAGGTAAAACGACTATCTCTATCAGAAACAATTGATAAAGGAATTCCATGTAATGAAACTATTTCATTTACATACAATTTGGCTAATTGTTCCATACTGAAAGTTTCCTTCATTGATAGGAAATGAGCTGACTTAGTTAGCCTATCTACAATCACCCAGATTGTATCATTACCTTTTCTCGTCTTGGGAAGTTTGGTAACGAAATCCATTGTTATCAATTCCCATTTCCACACCGGCATTTCTAACTGCTGCAACAAACCTGAGGGTTTTTGATGTTCAGCTTTGACCTGTGAACATGTTAGACACATGGCAACATAAGCTGCTATATCCTTCTTCATTCCTATCCACCAAAAAATCTTTCTTAGGTCCTGATACATCTTATCACTTCTAGGATGCATCGTATATTTAGACTTATGGGCTTCTTCTAATATACGGTGGCGTAGGTTTCCTAATTTGGGTATCCACATTCTTTTCTTATGGAATCTCTAAATTCCATCTGTTCCCTGTTCTAGTTCCTTAATCATTCCTTTCAATTCTTCAATATCATCTTTGATTACCGATTCTTGTGTTTTTCTAATCTGTTCGTTTAAGTCTACTTGTAGGTTTAATTTAAGAGAACGTACTCTTTTTGGTTTCTCGTGATACTTTCGACTTAAAGCATCAGCAACTACATTTGCCTTTCCTGCATGATACTGGATATTACAATCGTAATCACTAAGTATCTCCATCCAGTGTCTTTGTCTCATGTTTAACTCCTTTTGTCCAAAGACATACCTTAAACTTTTATGATCGGTGAAAATGGTAAACTTACTACCGTAAAGGTAATGTCTCCAAATTTTAAGAGCAAAAATTATAGCTCCTAATTCTAAATCATGGGTTGAATAATTCTCTTCATGATTCTTAAGTTGTCTAGATGCATAGGCTATAACCTTTTGAAGTTGCATTAACACACATCCATAACCTAACTTAGAAGCGTCACAGTAGACTACAAAGTCTTCAGTTCCTTCTGGTAATGCTAGTATGGGTGGTTGGTTAATCTTTGCTTAAGAATTCTAAAGGCGTCTTCTTGTTTTGGTCCCCATTCAAACTTAACGGATTTACAGGTTAACTTAGTTAAAGGATTGGCTATTCTAGAAAAATCTCGAATAAATCTTCTATAATAACCGGCCAATCCTAGGAAACTTCTAACCTCGGTTGGTGACTCGGGGGTTTTTTCCATTTGGTAATTGCCTCAATTTTTGTAGGGTCCACATGAATCCCTTCATGATTGACTAAATGCCCATGGCACTGTACTTCTTCTAGCCAAAATTCACACTTCGAAAACTTTGCATAAAGCTTTTCTTTTCTTAATAAACTTAGAAGTGCGTGCAAATGCTTTGCATGTTCTTCTTTGCTCTTAGAGTAAATAAGAATATCATCTATAAAGACAATTATCAATTTATCCAAATATGGCTTACATATTCGGTTCATCATGTCCATGAATGCGGCTGGGCATTGGTTAGACCGAATGGCATGACAGTAAATTCATAATGGTCATACCTTGTTCTAAATGTGGTCTTAGGAATGTCCTCTTCCTGTACCTTCAATTGATGATACCCTGAGCGTAAATCAATTTTCGAGAAAAATCGAGTTCCTTGCAATTGATCAAACAAATCATCGATTCTCGGTAATGGGTACCGCTTTTTAATCGTGACTTTGTTCAATTCACGGTAATCAATGCACATTCGCATTGACTTGTCCTTCTTTTTAACGAATAAGATTGGTGCTCCCCATAGTGATGAGCTTGGCTGTATGAATCATTTTTCCAACAGTTCGTATAACTGTTTCTTTAATTCTTGCACTTCAGATGGTGCCAAGCGGTAAGGTGCTTTGGCAATTGGTGCTGTTCCTGGTAGCAATTGAGTTCTGAATTCAACTTCCCTGTCTGGCGGTAGTCCTGTTAGCTCTTCGGGAAACACGTCTGAAAATTGGGATACTACAGAAATATCTTTCAATTATTTTCCTTTAGTGTTAGTGATTATGGAAATCAGATACACCAGTGATCCTTTTCTTACATAAATGACTGTTTTCATCACAGAGATGAATTTCGTAGATCTAGATGGCTTATCTCCTTTAATTGTGATCTTTTCACCCTTTGGTGAATTTACTTGGATTGACTTTTGATCACATAAAATACTGGCTTTATTGGCGAGTAGCCAATCCATTCCTAATACAACATCAAATCCTGCCAGATTCATTGGATAAAGGTTTGCAATGAACTTTTGATTTAAAAATTCTATTCTTGCTCCCTGCAAGATTTCGGTAATCTTAATACTTTCCCCATTTGTTGTTTCTACTAGACATTCTTGTGGGAGTTTAGTTAATGGTTGATTGAGAAGTTTGCAAAATGAAGTATTAATAAAACTTTGGTTTGCACCAGATTCAAATAATACTTTGGCAAAAATATCATTAACTAAAAAGTACCGGTGATCACATCCGGGATCATCTTTGCTTCTTCCGCAGTCAGCACAAATGCTCTAGCATTTTTAGTATTCCTGTTGGTTGTGGATGGAGCTAGTTTCGGACAATGTGGCTTGATGTGACCTTTTTCTCCACAGTTGAAGCACACTCCATTACTAGGTTTCTTCCTACAATCTTCTTCCTTGTGTCCTGGTATCTTGCAGAAATTGCAGTAGGTGGAGCATTTTCCTGAATGCTTCTTCTTACAGGCCTTGCAGTAAGGTGCGGAGGTAGAACGTACGTTTTTCCCACGGTTAGAATTTCCATATCGGAATTCCTGGGTAAGCCTTTGAGCTAGGTTCCTCCTCTGTTCCTCTTCTCGCGTACATACTAATTCATAAGTCAAGGTTTTTGCTAGTTCTACAGCTTCTTCTATGGTTTGGGGTCTAGCTCCGGTTAGAATTTCCATAGCAGAATTCCTGGGTAAGCCTTTGAGCTAGGTTCCTCCTCTGTTCCTCTTCTCGCGTACGTACTAATTCATCTGTCAATGTGTTTGCTAGTTCTACAGCTTCTTCTATGGTTTGGGGTCTAGCTGCCTTGACCACATGCCTAATCTCACTGATTAATCCCAAGATGTAACGGGAGATTAATACAGGTTCTGGTGATGCAAGGGTTGGCACTATTCTAGCATATTCAAAGAATAAAGTAGTATAACCCTTACTATCTACTCCAGTCATTCTAAGGTTTAAGAACTTATTTGCTATCTGTTCTTTTTCATTAGGATGGCAGAATTTACTTTCCACCATGTTTTTAAATTCATCCCATTCCATATTGTAAACCCTGTCACTTCCTCTATACTGAAGGATAGTGTTCCACCATTCTAATGCTGAGTTCTTAAACAGATTAGAGGCAAACATTATCTTATCCTCTTCCGCACACTTGCTTATTTTCAAGACTGCCTCAGTCTTTTCTATCCAGCGTAGACCTGCAATGGCCCCTTCATTGCCAGAGAATTCTATCGGCTTACAGGACCATAATTCTTTGTAAGAACGACCATAAGACATGGTTCTTCTTCTTTTTGGAATTGGCATTTGAAAAATGGGTCCATTATGCACGCTGTGACTAAGTTCAGTATGGGTTCGTTTACTCCCATTATTACTTTTATTATTATTTTCCGCGTCCCTAACATTTTGGATGATAACTGGCATAGCATCTCTAATTCCTTGAGTTACAATGTGTCAAATTTCACTGTTATTTATTTGATTTTCATTATTCTGGTTTTCCGGATTTGCTGCATCGGCCATCTGGATTTTAAACAATTACCAAGTATTAATATCGCATGAAAGTATCCAATGCAACAATCACACAACAAGCATGTTGATCCAAAATCGTCGAACATTGCGACTTACTCTATTTTATATATTATGCATCTAGTACAAACTTGAACTGAAATCTAAAATTACAATACTATTATGCATCCGTAGCTATTGTCTAGATTTTTTTTTCAAACATACGCACATGTTATATATATATATATATATATATAGGGGAAGGATGTATAGAAAACCCACTTTAATTTAGAAAACCCGGGAAACTCAAAGCTCCCGATGTTTTTTTTTTTTTTTTGAAAAAATTTATACATGTTTTTAAGGGTTTTGGGCAAAAAAATCAAAAAAGCGCCGAGTAGATATTTAAAAAAAATAATAAACAAGTTTTGGTGTAACACATGTTACATTCATCTGACATATTTGTAACATGTGTTACACCAAAACTTGTTTATTTTTTTTTTAAATATCTACTCGGCGCTTTTTTGATTTTTTTTTTGCCCAAAACCCTTAAAAACATGTATATAACATGTGTAAATTTTTTTTTTAAAAAAAAAGTTCGGGAGGTTAGAGTTTCCCAAGTTTTCTAAATTATAAGGGTTTTCTATAGATACTTACATTATATATATACATATATATATATATATATATATATATATATATATTATTACTGCTATTGATAGGGGTTCATCCAAAAGTCCATATTACGCTCGTCATATTTCCAGATGAGTCGTTCCCCTATTTGTCTCATCCTCTCACTTCCTTCTAAAATCTCCTCACCAAAGGTTCGGAGTTCTTGCACATTCTCTGTGCTCATGGGTGGTGCGGGGTTGGTATTGGGTTTGGGAACTGGGCCATGGGTTCTTCGTAAGGGTAAGGGTTTTCTAGAATTTCCCTAATGTATTGATCATTATCATAATAGGGATCTAGAGGGTCAAGGTCTGGGTAGGCTGCTAGGTTTGGCATGGGTTCCTCTAGTATTGGGTAGCGTTGTTGGTAATCCCTATGGTCATCAAACCATGGGGTCATAGTCTGGGTCAGAGGCATGGGGTGCTGGTACTCTAGGGATCTCAGCTGGATCAAAAGCAGATGCTGGGATTTGGTTTTCTGGGTTGGCTTCAATTTCCATTGGTTGTGTGGGAAACAATGGTAAGGGCTGGGGTGCTATGAGTTGCTCAAGATTCGGGTCTACAACTGTAGTTGCTAAAATATGAAAATTTGCTAGACTCCTATTGAGCATATCCTGAGTGTGAGCATCCGTTTCTCTCTTAGCGGCTGCTAAAGCTCGCTATTGCTGTAACTTTTTCATCCTTTTTCTACGTTCATGCGCTCCTCTGCTGAACCATCCTCTCTTCTTTGCAGGGAATGGCTCTTCAGATTGGGCCTTGAACACGAATATCCCGTCTTCAGTATCAGCCGAATACCCTGAGAGGGTAGGCTGTGAAGAGGTGCCTTCGTTCCTAGGTGAGTTGGACAACTGACGGTAAGCGTCTGAAGGTCCTTGGTCGCTCATACTGTAAACTAACAAATAGTCAAATAACACAAAACAATAATATACAGATATACACGTATCCATGTAAATTATTTCCTAACATATTGAATAATATTTTGATGTCAGCTGAACACTTCTGTGGCTGAATCAGTGGCTTAGCTCTGATACCACCTTCTGTCGCAACCCTCGTCCCCTAATAACCCAGGAACGGGCGGCCGCGGCCAGTTTCAGTGGTATCGGTGTTTATCATTTTGGCAGCGGAAATTACATTAGGATCGTAGTTAGGAAATATTTTATCAGAATAAAATACCACGCTTTTATAATATTAAACACATGGGAAATTCCCAAGTTTCCAGTACACATATTTTCATAGAGATAAACCCTATTTTATTTAAATAAAAACATCTCTTTATTTAGGTAACTTTTATAGCCACTTTTCCAAGCCTTCAGTGCTGTCCAGCTGGCTTCTATTTGGCTTTCACATTTTGTTACCTGAAACGCGTTTAAAAACATTTTTCAGTGGGAAATACTGGTGAGTGAATCCCAGTTTAATCAAGACAAGTAAAACCATTTACAGCATTGAGGGCAGTCGCGCAATTACATTTGTTTATTTTTCTACCATAATTACCACCCACGGTACTGTCAACCCGACTTGTGGTCATGTTACTACTCACAGTGTAGTAACAAATTTTGTATACAAAACCCCAACATACCGACGATAATTGTAGAATACAAATACTCAATCACTGTTTAATATAATGTAAAAAATTTGAGGTTTTGTAAAAACAGTTTGCAAAAAGGTTCACAAAAAGGAGATTACTCACATTGCTATCTTAGGGTTTTCCTTTGTGATTTCTTGGTGATTATCTATTAATTATACAATGCACACGCGTTAGTATAATAACTCAATATTTACATTAGTAATACCCTCCCCGAGACAGAATTCCAACGACTACGTCGGGCAGAACCACGACAGCCATTACGGAACCCTAGATCAATCGGGCAGCGTATCTAATACATAACCGGGGGTTAAAATACTTACAACGAGGTAGAACTTCGTTAGTTAGGGGGGTATAATTCCCGGGTATTATGATTCCTATGCAGAAATTTGAGAGAGAAATTGTGTGTGAACGAGTTGGGACTGAAGGCCGATGCCTTCTATTTATAGTGTCTGATCGACACTTCCTCGCGGCCCGCGTAAGCCGAAGGTAAGTCCTTCGCGGCCCGCGACGTAGCCTATGTAGGGCCTAGCTTGGTCGATTCAGCTTACTAGCTCCAACACGTTGCTGACACGTGGCAGCTCAGGGTGTCGCCCTGACCTTGAGCTGTCACGCCCCGCGTAGAAGGCCATGATGGTCTTCGCGGCCCGCGAGCGTCACTCAGAAATTGTTTTTATTTTATTTTTAATTATATAAGGTATTTTGGGATCGGTTTTCGTATACGGGGTGCATCTTAAGACATATAGGGACATTCTAAATATATTTAGGGGTGTCGAAAATAATTTTGGAGGGTTGTTATAACGACTCTCCTCTGATTTGCTAAACTGCAACCTTCACGAACAATCACCAATTTGAAACTAGTCAATGCAGCATCCTCTGTTTCAGCTTTAACCGCATCCGAGCTCAGTTTTTGATATGTCATGTTAGCACTAGGATCTCGCATTCTGCTTGCTCTATCTAAGAATGTACAAAAACTCAACCGGAAATTGATAGAAACTCCAAACACCTCATTGGTTAACTTCAAATCCGTGATTCCCCCTGAAGATCTGATATCTCGTTTACCGTGATCCACGTTAACGCATCGTAAGAATGACAGATCCGAGTAAACGGTATTTTCCACAATCAGCAAATCTTCATCGGAAAACAAATCATCTAGGTAATGTAATCCAATCTCCGAAGCATTCGTCCACAATCAGATTCATCTCCTCGGATAATCTAGATCTCAGAAGCTATCATCCACGATCACTCTCAGATCTCTGATGCTTTCGTCCACGATCAGATATCAACACCTAGGATCATCTTGATCTCGGAAGCTTTCATCCATGATCAGATTCACATTCCCCCTGACAATCTGAAGTCGAAACTACCCGAATACTGTTGCAGTGTCACGGATTTCAAAAATGCTGGAATTTCAACATATGACATCGAAATTTTTATTCCCCCTCCTATTTGTAAATTCTGACGTCTCTATTACTGAATTCCCCCTCAAACTGAGCAATTCAGTTCTCTTTTATCTGTGAAAAACTCGACTATGCCGAAAATATGGCAATTTTCCTCAAAACGTCAGTTTTTCATCGTTGCGGATTTTACGATTTGCCCCATAAATAGTCAGATACCCTGAATGATAAACATTCTGCACCAGTATCATGACTACCCCACTAACTTCCACAATCCGTGATCGCATCATCAAATATGTTCAATGAAACCACAGACGGTGTCCCCGAACAACCCAGCTTAATCGTTAAAAACCCGAAAAAAAATTCAATCACCAAATTTTTTCTGGAGACTCTCCTTGTCGTTGCGATCAAAAAATGCCTTTTTTTAGGCATTTGATCATCTGGTCGAATGGCATGTTGTCGGATGGTCATCCGATCGGATGGTCGTCCGATCGGATGGTCATTCGATCGAATGACAAAATGAACAAACTTGTGTTAGTGGATCGGATGGTCATCCGATCGAATGAACATTCGTGTGAAAACCAACTGATCTTTCAAACACAAGCTAATGACATGGGTCGGAGGGTCATCCGATCGGATGGTCATCCGATCGGATATGTTCTAAAAGCTCAAGAACACTCCAAATCACGTTTTTTTTATCCAGAATCTTTATTTGTGTGAATTTCATGATGAAACTTCACTGGATTATGCGCGAATCAATTCCGAACAGAATGAAGTCTTCAATTCCAAAATCCATTAGTGAATTGACCTTTATTTTGATGATTTTCTCTGTTTAACGTCAAAACTCCCGTTTAACCCAAAATTGAATAGCTTTGGGTGATTTAACCGACTGTTAGATCGATTAAATCAGTACCGTGGCTCTGATACCACTGCTAATCCAGGAACCGGCGAGTTTGATGAAGCCTCGGTCCCTATCCGACGTGTTCGGTGCGTTTATTACGACTAAGAAAGGAGTAGAAGATACGCACGACACCGAGCAGTCACTTATAATCTGGTCTCTATTGATTATTCAACAAGTTACAGCACCACGAGACCAGTTGAATAGCATGTCCCCTCTAGGATCTAAAAGCTTGTCCAAATGGGAACCTCAAGTCCCTATTTATAGACAACTACCTATGTGTCCATCCATCCGGATTGTCATCCGTCCGGATGGACTTTTACAATATCAAAACCATGTCCAACGTTTTCCTATTCTATACAATACTCAACACACGCTCTATCTAACTATTCGCACAGTGGAAGACGTACGAAATATGCACTAACAGATTCCCCCTCGACTGTCATTGTCGAATCGTCTCTAATGCTTTGAGAACCTTGAGCCGTGTTTGAATATTCTGCTACTTCAACTTTTCTGCAACTTCAATCATGCATCTTGAAATCTGACAATATATTCCCCCTCGATTGATGATTCGGGTTTGCTTTTGCGAGTATAGAGCACTAATTCCCCCTGAAATGAATCTTCAGGTCTTTTGCACAGTTCACGACTCTCCTCTGATTTGCTAAACTGCAACCTTCATGAACAATCACCAATTTGAAACTAGTTAATGCAGCATCCTTTGTTTCAGCTTTAACCGCATCCGAGCTCAGTTTTTAATATGTCATGTTAGCACCACGATCTGGCATTCCGCTTGCTCGATCTAAGAATGTACAAAAACTCAACCGGCAATTGATAGAAACTTCAAACACCCCATTGGTTAACTTCAAATCCGTGATTCCCCCTGAAGATCTGATATCCCGTTTACCGTGATCCACGTTAACGCATCGTAAGAATGATAGATCCGTGTAAACGGTATTTTCCACAATCAGCAAATCTTCATCGGAAATCAAATCATCTAGGTAATGTAATCCAATCTCTGAAGCATTCGTCCACAATCAGATTCATCTCCTCGGATAATCTAGATCTCAGAAGCTATCATCCACGATCACTCTCAGATCTCTGATGCTTTCGTCCAGGATCAGATATCAACACCTCATATTATCTTGATCTTGGAAGCTTTCATCCATGATAAGATTCACATTCCCCCTGACAATCTGAAGTCGAAACTACCCGAATACTGTTGCTGTGTCACGAATTTCAAAAATGTTGGAATTTCAACATATGACATCGAAATTTTTATTCCCCCTCATTTTTTGTGTTTTCAGAGCTGGATCTTAGGGCTGGATATCACCAAATCAGGATGCATGATGATGATATCCAGAAAACTGCATTCAGAACACATGAGGGCTTGTTTGAGTTTGTAGTAATGCCCTTTGGGCTTACTAATGCACCTGCTACTTTTCAGGCATTGATGAATTCGATTTTCAAACAGTTCCTAAGGAAGTTTGTGCTAGTCTTTTTTGATGATATATTGGTCTACAGTAATTCTTGGGGCTCCCACATTGATCACCTCAGACAAGTGTTATTCATACTAAGTGACCAAAAATTATATGCCAAGAGATCTAAATGCACTTTTTGGAGGGTCATCAATTGAATACTTAGGCCATATAATTTCTAACAAAGGTGTGTCCACTGATCCCAAAAAGATAACTGCTATTAGAGAACGACCAATACCAACTGATGTAAAATAATTAAGAGGGTTCTTGGGTTTGAGTGGCTATTACAGAAGGTTCATCAAATCTTATGGAGTGTTAGCAAGACCTTTGACAGACTTACTAAAAAAAGATGCATTTAAATGGTCTGATAAAGCCACTGTGGCGTTTGAACAATTAAAAGAGGCTTTAATAATCCAGGAACCAGTGAGTTTGAGGGAGCCTCGATCCATATCCGACGTGTTCGGTGCCTTTATTACGACTAAGAAATGAGTAGAAGATATACACGACACCGAGCAGTCACTTATAATCTGGTCTCTATTGATTATTCAACAAGTTACAGCACCACGAGACCAGTTGGACAACATGTCCCCTCTGGGATCCAAAAGCTTGTCCAAATGGGAACTTCAAGTCCCTATTATAGACAACTACCTATGTGTCCATCCGTCCGGATGGTCATCCGGCCGGATGGACTTTTACAATATCAAAACCGTGTCCAACTTTCTCCTATTCTATACAATATAATATTCAACACACGCTCTATCTAACTATACACACAGTGGCAGACGTACGAAATATGCACTAACAAATATATTAACATAAGTTATCATAAAACATTAACAATCATGAATATGTCATTAGTTCAAACGACTTATCATTACAATATTAAGTATCAAACCTGGTGGAACCATTCATTTGTTCTCTTCTTTATTATATAAACTCATATATACAAACACAACTAACCTTTTGGTTTATTGCTATTCAAGTTCTCTTGTTTTGTATATCAACCTTACCTCCTGCAAACAAATTACTGCAGATTTGTTAATTAAAGTCATTTAGTGGAACAATAATCCACATGTCTTGAATACACAAAATAGACAATATGAAACGTGAACTCACATGGATAGACTAAGAGACTTAGGTGGTGTTTGTTTTTTTCAAAAAGAGCTTCTTGCCTCTTCTGTCTGCACCGTGCAGACGCGGGAAGAGGTTTTGCCTCAAAAGAATGTTTGTTTTTTTTTTTGGAGAAGTGCTTTTTACTTCTTCCCTGCCTCTTCTTGGGGAAGTGATGAGAGGTAAGCTTCTCCAAGAAGAGCTTTACCTCTTCTTGGCACCACCTCCACCTCCACCCCTGCTCCGCCACTGCTCCGCCACCACCTCCACCTCCGCCACTGCTCCGCCACCTCCGCCACTGCTCCGCCACTGCTCCGCCACCACCTCCACCTCCGCCACTGCTCCGCCACCTCCGCCACTGCTCCGCCACCACCTCCACCTCCGCCACTGCTCCGCCACTGCTCCGCCACTGCTCCGCCACTGCTCCGACCCCAAATCGAACCCCCAAATCATCAAATCGAACCCCAAATCATCAAATCGAACCCCCAAATCATCAAATCGAACCCCAAATCATCATCATCAACATCACAAACAAAACCCCCAAATCGAAAACCCTAAAATCGAAAACCCTAAATCGATTCGTTGCAGGCTCCGGCCAGGTGTGAAGGCGGAGGTGATGATGGCGGTGGTGAAGGTGCTGGCGGTGGTGATGATGGCGGTGGCTAGAGAGAGAGTAGAGAGAGAGTGGAGGTGATGATGGCGGTGGTGATGATGGCGGTGGTGCTGATGGCGGTGGTGCTGATGGCGGTGGTGATGATGGCGGTGGCTAGAGAGAGAGTAGAGAGAGAGTGGAGGTGCAGATTGTTGTGTGGTGTGTGTAACCTAGAAGAAGTGGTGGCGGTGGTGAAGATGGTGGCGGTGGTGAAGTGGTGGCGGTTGTGAAGATGGTGGCGGTGGTGAAGTGGTGGCGGTGGTGAAGATGGCAGTGGTGTAGAGAGAGAGTAGAGAGAGAGTTGAGAGATCTGTGTGTGTGTTTTGTGTGTGTGTTTGTGTGAAGAGGTTTTATATAAAAAAAAAAACAAACCCTCTTCTCCTTGCAGACTGAAGACATTTGGTCCACCTCTTCTCCTGCAGATGCCTGCAGACGTGGCCTGCAGCAGAAGAGGTTTTCAAGAAGAAAAAACAAACAGCCTCTTAGATACACCCGGGATGTTGCTTTTCCTTCTACAAAAAAAAAAAGAATTTTGATGCACCTACAAATTCTATGATAACAAAATCCATGGTAATATTTGCTCTAGGCAAGCAAAAGTGCTTGTGGTGATGTATACGTGCAATTAAAATTTGTAGTACTAACCTTAAAAAATAATCCACCAATGTCATCGTAGATGGCTTAAATATTACCAGCAGCATGTCGATGTTGTATCTCCCACATTGACTCCGCCTTGTCCACATCTTTCTCAAAACTAACCCTAAGTTGAAACACCTTAAACCACACACAGATACCTAGATAATAAGGTTGAATTTCAAATTGAGAGAAGATACGAAACACAAAACAATTATAAATTACCTTTTTTTAAAGTATAATGAGATTGCTAATCAATCCTTGCACTATCTTCTTGCTAATCAATCATTGCATTACTTCTAATCACCAATTATATATTAGGTAAGTTGACTTAAGCTCATCTGTGACATGCACTGGTCCACATCATTGCCTTTGTTTGTTACACTTTGCCACTATAAAGCATTTTATAATAAACAAACCAAATTAATTTCAAACAAACCGAATTTGAAAACATAAATTTGTAGCTGGAGATAATCCTACATTTTTATACATAAAAAGTATCCAAACTCGTAGTCAAGTTCTTCTTTCATTTATACAAAATTTACTACTTTCATGGTCTGCTCAAGCAGTAAATATTTAGAAAAGAAATAAAGTATAAAGGAGCATAAAATATGAAATTAAATACTTCAAGTTGTGTGTATCTATTTGGAGTAAATCTCAAACTAATATTATTAACTAATGGGTGATTCTGCAGCAAGTTAGGAGTTGCATGTGGACCAAAAATATGTCATGCCCAATGTGGAGTAGATCTCATACTCTTCTCTATTGTTGTCCCCTGATTATGGCAAGCATTAATGTACATGTTTTTTATGAATACAATTTTTTTTTGTTGAAGTTACCTGATCAACGGGATATAAATCGAAAGCCACAACACCGCTCTGGTTGAGAGGGTGGGCCTGAGCCGTATGAGTTCCTCCTGTCATACGTGTTTAGTGCTCAACCTAAATGGTACAATGAAGATGGCTTAAACTGGTAATCGAGCTCAAGTATGGAAAATGATTAAAAGTGTAATTTCTAATTATATTTGTTCTCGTATCATCATAAGTGTTGCCTAAGAGACAATTAACTTGATGCAAGCATCCTAAAGTGTTATTCAAATTATTACCTCATTGATAAGAGACCGGATATAAAATTTGTGATGAAACTTTTATTTCACTTTTAAACAATCCAAGATAGATGCACCTAAGTCAAAATAATGTAAGGAAAACAAAAAGTGTACAATAAATGATTTATATTTTCCAAAATCAGGGTTAATATTATAAGGCCAGAGGGTGTGGGGGGCGCCACCCTCGCCACGTCAGAGGCTATAGCGCCCCCGGCGCTATACACCCACACCCACACGATTAAGAGGGGGCGCTATAGAGGGGGCTCCATGGTGGTAACGAGGGAGAAGGGGCTTTATCAGTTGGGGCCCTCACATGTCATCCAATCAATTTTTTTTTTGTTTAATAGGGGGCTCCATCCCACGCCGTGCAAATTAAAGGGGGCGTTATGGCTGACGTGGATCCTACGTGGCGCTTACGTGTCTTGATAAAGCCCCTAGGGGCTCCATCCCACACCCTCCAGCCTAAGCTACATTCATCTCAGTTAAGGATGTGACAACCCGAACTTTCAAGGTCAATGACGTTTAATCTGTGCCGTTATAACTCCGCTAAACTTAATTGTGCGATAACTTATTAAATAACATATGGCATTTGTTGGGCCGCGCATGTTTTGGGCAACATATTCACACTTTAAACTATACATTATATCGGCCCACATTGATCACCCGAGCCCAACCCACCCTTCGCATGTTTTGATCATCTCGGCCCAACTTCTTGTAGCCCCAGAAGGAAAGGGATCGGCCCACTTGGTTAGGTTAATGGCACTATATTAGATTATACGTAATTCCCCTATATCTCTCATGGTCTTCATCTAACAAACTCTACCCCCCTCTTGTGAATCGCGACGGCAGTACACATACACCCCCCTTTCGAGGCATCATTCTTTGGATCGGGCTTGTGGTGAGTAAATTCGTATTCATGTTAAATCTTATTTGTTGATCTCGTTTATGTATGTGCTCGATTAACACAAAAGTGGATACATATGATTTATGATAATTGTGTTATATGAAATTTGTGTGAATTTGAGCGTTGTCATTATGATAGTTGAGTGGGGCCGATTAGCATGTGGTATGTACTCATCTAAATTGATTATACCAATGTCAGTTATTAAATTGGGAGTCACGTGTATAAGCATGATATTTGGATTCATATGCAAACATAATGATCTCTGAACAATGGCTGATGTACTATTAAACTAGTGGTATCCAAATAAATTAACAGTAAGGTCCCTATGATATATTATACATGCATGATTGATAGTTTAATTAATTGTATTATTATATGACAGTGATCGGATATGTTTAACATAAGGGGTCTCCACTGATTTTGAAATGAGGTTTAACTGTTTATGAAACTGATTAGTGGTGTGTTGTTAAGAGTTATTAACATGGTTAATGTAAATGATGCTATGATGGGCTATTTACTGGATCATTAATCTGGATGTTAAGAGGATTTATGTTAAACATTAATCTAGAATATATAATGATAAGGTCATAATGATAATTGTTTGATATGGTTTCGGTTCAATGGTTAGTATTGTTGTTATTGATTTTAGGGATAGTATGTTAAATGCTTGTGGGTATACCTAGTTAGGGGTTACTGATGTCACGAGGATTAGACATGACCTATGAATAATATGAATTGAAATATTGGGCTTGAGCTTTGACTCAGTATTTTAGAAAACAATTAACTAAGTCACAGTAACAATTGTATATGAGCTTAGGCCGAGAAATTGGAATGGGTAATATAAACAAAAGTTTACTTGTACAAGATTTGGACCCCTCCTGCGTACTGGGCCTGGGATATATTTGGGCCACGCAGGCTCGGGCTGGACTACAAGGTTTCTTTCATTAAATTTACGTTGGGCCGCATCAGTGAGACACTTGGGAACAGTCATACTTCCAACGTGGGCTGGGCCCTGATGGGCCTGTCAATTTGTCGAGCCCATGACCGTTTGGGCTGGGTTTGTGTAAGGGGCTGTAAATTCTTGGTCCGACATACACACACACATTCACACGGATTGTTAAGGGTTTGTGAAATGGGCTGCACTAATTAAAAGGGGATTATTAACTTGGCAACTGGGCCGTGTATTTTACTTGGGCCAATTAGATGTACAGGCAGCAAGAAAATACATATGTGTTAGGTGCTTGTTGTTATTGCATGTTTTAGTAATTTACGAATATGTAGATATGAAGTTAGTGCATATGGGTAAAGAAATCTTCTGTGATAATTGTATTTGGTGGCAAACTGTTTAAGTGGATATGGATGCTTGAATATATATATATATCATTGCGTGGGTACTATTGTATGACAACTTGTTAACTTGGTTCACTTGAATCTTGAGTGGTGTGGAAGTACTAGGGTATTGCATGATCTTTTTTGTCATCTCCTGTTAGTGACTGTTATGTGTTGTCATGAACTAGGAAGCATGGTTTGCATGAATTTGTATAACTGTTGTGATATTTAAATTCATACTGTGACTGTATATTATACGCGAAACTTGTAACTGCAAACTGATTGGGAATGCATGCAAACTATAGGCTTTGATTGAACTAATTGTGGTCAAGTAATTAAGCATACCGAGCAAACCAAGGTGAGTTCACACTCCTAAGGCATGGGATTCCCGGTGGGTTGGGAATGGGATTGAATAACTACTCGTACTATCATTACTATTAAACTACTTTTCACTGTCCTCGGATTGAAGGGCACGTACGTAAAACCTACGTACACTCATACTTACTACTGTCCTCGGATTGAAGGGCACGTACGTAAAACCTACGTACACTCATACTTGCTACGGTCCTTGGATCAAGAAGGGCACGTACGGATACGACTAGTCTAGTAACATACAACATGGGAAGCCCCCACTAATCATCGCAAACATGTTTGGGAAACCGCGATACGGATTAATACGATACACATGGGAAGCCCCCACTAATCATCGCAAACATGTTTGGGAAACCGCGATACAGATTAATACAGTACATAGTTTACGAAATAAACATATGATTTACGAACACTATAACTAAACAACCAACTGTGAACTCGCTCAACTTTGTTGTTGATTCGTTGTTTCATGCCTTGCAGGCCTTTAGGTGCATAACAATGGAACTTGCTGTCTGGGAAGCTGGAGTGGTCATGGGTCGAGTTACGTGGAAACGCAACACAAGACTAAGAGCTATTACATGTGGTTTATAAACACTTAACGAATTAAATATGCTTCCACTGTAAACTGTGAAATATTGTAACGTGTAACACTTATTGTTATTGAATGGAAGTTTTATTTAAATATACTCGTGAGTTCAATGTGATTGGTGGCTAAGATCCTGGTCAGTCAGGCCTCCAAGCGGTGGTACTCCGCATGTGGATTTTGGGGGTGTGACAAAGGATCTCAATATACTTCATATTTACTTATTGTTATCAGCCAAAAATATTAAAAACACATTTTCTTGATGTTTTTTAAGAATATTAATAGATTCTTAAAACAGACTTCTAACAATTAAAAATATTAGAAAACATATCAATGCTAGCATCTTGAGAGACAAAATAATCTAAAATAGACTGAAAGTTCAAAATTCAATTTCGTATATATTATTTTAATGATTTATATAAGAATTATTTACTGAATGTCCTCTCTCATTCCATTACGTATCAATATATAGTTACAATAATCAAGTCTCCTATTTTAGAGGAGATCATGATCAAATCAATTACAATCCTTTACATATATACAAATATTCTATTACACCCCCGCAGTCGAAGCGAAGGGTGGACGAACGCTGAGACTGGACCAAAAATCATCAAATAGAACACGCGGAAGACCTTTTGTAAAGATATCTGCTATTTGATGACGAGACGAAACATGAAGGACACGAACACAACCGCGCTGAACTTGTTCACGGACCAAATGAATGTCGAGTTCAATATGTTTCGTGCGTTGATGTTGCACTGGATTGCCTGATAGGTATATAGCACTGACGTTGTCACAGTAAACCAGAGATGCACGCGTGATCGGATGATGTAGTTCAAGAAGAAGATTGCGTAGCCAGCAGAGTTCAGCCACAACATTAGCAACTCCACGATATTCTGCTTCAGCACTTGAGCGTGAGATGGTGGATTGCCGCTTAGAGGACCAGGAAATAAGACTATCCCCCATGTAAACACAGTATCCAGAGGTTGAACGACGAGTATCAGGGCAACCTGCCCAATCAGCGTCTGTGTAGGCTAGAAGAGATAAGTCACGTGCTGGATTTAGGTGAATACCTAACTCGATAGTGCCTTGAATGTACCGGATAATTCGTTTTAGCGCATTCCAGTGTACAACTCGAGGAGCATGCATGTGAATACAAATTTGCTGGACAGCATAGGAGATGTCAGGTCTGGTGAAAGTCAGGTATTGAAGGGCACCTGCCAGACTACGATATGTAGAAGGATCATCATGTAAAGGACCCGATTCAGCCGAGAGTTTGGACTGAGTATCAACTGGGGTTGCTACTGGCTTGCAAGAGTCCATGGCAGCACGATTAATGATATCACGGGCATATGACTGCTGAGATAAAAACATGTGGTCACCAGTCCGAGTAACCTGTATGCCCAAGAAATAGGAAAGAGGTCCCAAATCCTTCATGGCAAATTCACCTGCAAGAGTTTGTAAAAGTCTCTGTCGAAGAGCATCAGTGGAAGTAGTAATAATAATATCATCGACATAAAGAAGAAGATAAGCAACATCAGGCCCGTGTTTGTAGATGAATAACGAGTTGTCAGATTTGCTTTGTCGAAACCCTTGCGAAGTGACAAAATCAGTGAAACGCTGGTACCAGGCTCGAGGGGCCTGTTTGAGACCATAAAGGGATTTCTTAAGAAGACAGACATGGTCTGGAAAATCCCGATGACGAAAACCAATAGGTTGGTGCATATAAACGGTTTCCTCCAAGTTACCATGAAGAAAGGCATTCGCGACATCAAGTTGATGTATCTTCCATGATTTCGCCAAGGCTAGAGTGAGAACAAGGCGGATGGTAGCCGGCTTAACAACCGGGCTAAAAGTCTCTCCACAATCAACCCCTTGTTCCTGATTACGACCATCACAGACCAGACGGGCTTTATAGCGTTCCAAACTACCATTAGACCTGTACTTGTGATTAAATAGCCACATGCATCGAATAACGTTCATGTCAGGTGTGCGAGGTACAAGTTCCCAGGTCCTGTTTTTAATAAGGGCACTAAATTCAGTGGACATGGCATTGAACCACTCTGGACTGGCTAAAGCAACCTGGGGGTTTTTGGGTACCGGAACGACAGTGGTAGTGTGAAGATTGAACTTTGGCTTCGGTTTAACGATGCCACTCATTGAGCGAGTATGAATATTGCGAACGGGTGGAGGTGGGGGTGGGGGTGGAGGTGGAGTTGGAGAGTGTGGGGAAGTAGACATGGGCTGTGAGGGAAGAGTATGGGGTGAGTTGGGTGGACCGTGGTTATTAGGTGAGGGAAAGACAGGTGGGCCGTGGGTAGATAATGAGGGAGTTGGGCCGGGAGTATGTGGTGAGAGAATTGGGCCGGGGATATGATGAGGGAGTTGGGCCATATAAGAATTATTTACTGAATGTCCTCTCTCATTCCATTACGTATCAATATATAGTTACAATAATCAAGTCTCCTATTTTAGAGGAGATCATGATCAAATCAATTACAATCCTTTACATATATACAAATATTCTATTAATTTAAAGCATATATGGTAACAATCAATAAATGTTTTTAAAATAATTGTTAAATAATTTGAATCTAATTAGTTATATAGAAACCAATAATTGTTGATTAGAGGTTATTAAAAATTAGGATAATTAGCAATTATAAACAATGAATGTAGTCAAATTCTATATCAGGTAACTTTATTTAAAAGTAAGACAGATAAAATTTAAATTTAAAATTACTAAAATGTTTTGGAAGAATTTAATCAAAAGTTATATATAAAATTTCAAATTTTAAACCACTAACATGTCTAGGTACATTGAACCCACCAAAAAAAACAATTCGATTAATGTTATTAACTCCAAATTGTTGACTTCCATATTATCCTCCAAATCAAATTTTGAATTTAAAATCAAGTTATTATCTATCCTCTAAATAAGGAAATAATAATTAACAATAATAATTGTGTAACAAACAAATGGATAGTACCGAACCATTATCATGATCCGAAATTCAATTGTCAAACATCAAGGATTAAACCATTAAACTCCAAGAACACATATGATATTCAATCAATCTTCAGACAAAACAATAGAATGGTGGAGCAAAGATTCGACAACATCATGAAATAAAAAACAACCAGACACTTCTAAATTTCCCCAAATTTATCTAGCCTAACAACAAATTACAAACACAATAATCATAATCTGATGATCAATCACAATATCAAATCCTTACGCGTAAAACCAACATTAACACGAAAAATCAATTATCACAAACATGAAACATTACGCGAGTAGACCCATGCTATGAAATTGTTTATGTCAATAACATAAATCAAGTAGATTTTTAAGATTTCTAAAAAAACAATATAACAAAAATATCAATTACCAACATAACCTCATCAACTCGTGTCATATGTTTACACCAAGCAGGATAAATCAGATTGATTAAGATAAGAACAAAATTAATTCACATAACATATTACGAGTAAAGGATCAAACATAAACTTCAAAAAATAATACGAAAACATGTGATGTTTGATGAAAACATAACAGGCAAAGAAAAACTCTATAAATCATATCTATTACGATAGATCATTAATATATAACATATTCAAGATAAACTTACTGAATCAAAAACATAAAGGAAGAATAAAGATCAAAAGTAAGATTCAACAGAAAAAAAACCATATACAACATATTAAGATTTATTGAAAGAACAAAGATCTTTAAAACCATAAAAAAGAATCAATGGATACAAACTTATAAACCCAAAAAAAGAATCAATTGATACAATTTTTTTACCATACAAAGAGGAAATCTATGGAACAACGAAAAAATTGGAAGATGATACAGATTACATACCTTGATGGAACCGATTGCATATTCAAAACTTAAAACCACAGATTACATCAAAATAGCATATCAGTTGAAATATAAACACAGATCAACAAACAGAATGATGAAATCAAGATGTTTAATACAAAAAAAATGAAGAAGTTAACCGGAAATTGGAACATTATTTGAGAAATATATACCTTCGGATTGTTTGATTGGAAGATAAAGAGAGATCGGGGTGGTGAGATTGCGAGGTAAAGAATGAAAGAGCCGGGTTATAAGTTTATATATGATAGCAATTTTGACCCGTTTTGGTCAAGTGGATAGTCCAAATAGGATACACCTAAGAGATTTCTTGTGATTTTTGACGGAAAAATAGAGAATAGAGGCCCTAGATGGATGTCATGTGTCCCATGTCCCATAGGTATGGACTTTATTAGGTAGGATAGATGATAAACAAGCACAAGATTTTATTCATATTCTTTCGATTAATAAATAAACGAAGTTCTTGGCTTTTTTTTTCTTAAATTGTAAAACAACTTATTCTTAAATACTTTTATATCTACACCTTGTTGGATTTAAACCCTTTATATTTTGGATAGAGCGAAGGCCCATTAACACCATACCATGTCCGTTAGAGATTATATCTATGGCTTTTACAAACTCATTATTAAAGTAAAATCATTCATAATCATTCATTTAGGATATAAAATAAGTATTTATTTGATAACATATAAGACTATGTGGAGTTTGTTAACTAAAAAGTATAAACATTTCTGTCACGTTTGTACAACGTATGCAGCGGGGTCTTTAGCTTACTACGCCATTCAAAAATATGTAGTGGTTGGACTAAAAAAGTGAGTGATATGTCTTGATGTGATTGGTTAAAAAAGGATTTATCACTTTATTCATGTTATATATATCACGCTAGTTAAACCCTTGGGTTACCTTCTTTGACGCCCGTTTCATGGTACTTGGCACCCCTTTTTTACTAATGTGATCACAGACATTAACCCATTACATCTAGTCTAATAACCTATAGTGTAACACCCTATGTTATCTCTCTCTAAGGGGGCCAAAGCACTTGCCTAATGTACTCGAAAATCCACCACTCACGCATTGTCAACTCAATTTTACTCTAAGACCACATAGAGTGGTGGGCGTTGTGGTGATATGGCAACACCTCCACGCCGGGAACACCGCTCCGGGGGGGGTTATGATGGGAGTGGGGTTTTCTTCATCGGCATGGAGGGCAAATGGTGTGGTGACGTGGCGGTGTTTCATTGGTGGGTGAATTTTGGTGGGTAATGATTGCTCTTGTGTAATTATTTTTATATAAAATAGTTGTTTGGGTACTACCTACCCAACCCACCCCCCCCCCCCCACCCAAAGGTGATGCCACCTAGGATGACCATTTCGGTATCGGTACTTGTACCGAAATATATGATACCGATAAAATTCAGGTACCGGTATTTTACCGATTTTTGTATCAAACATTTTCGATAACGATGCCAGTTTTAACAATTTTCAATGCCGGTACCACCAGGCTCAGGGCCGTCTATCAGGGGGTGCAGGAGGTGCCTGCAATCAGCGCCCAAAAAAATTTTATATATATATATATATATATATATATATATATATGTATATGTATATATATGTATATATATGTATAAATAAGGGCCTGCTAAAAGACCCAAAGTTTTTTAAATAATGGTCTGTTTAAAAGTTTTAAAAAAATGCCCCAATTAACAAGCCCATGTGACTAGTCTAAACAAAAATAAGGGCCTGCTAGATCAGGGAAAGGAAACAAAACGTCGTAGCATTTCATAACAATTATCGTAATATTATGTGTTTTTAGTATTTATATATTTGATTGAATGATTGATGAGTTTATATTATATGAAGATTTGCGAATAGCCGAATAGAGCCCAAATTTTTTTATCTCGAACTGGGCCAAAAAAAATTGTGATTTTCGAAGACGACCCTAACCAGGCTTATCCGTAATGCCACCCCCACATCCGTGATCCCAGTCATTATTATATATATTAAATAACATCATGAAACTACAAGATATTTTTTTTTACTTTTATGTTTTTACCACAATTTTATTAGTTTCGTCATTTACCCTTATGTGCATTCTGTTTTGTTTTATATTTTAACAACCAAGGTTTTGGTTCTTACACTTTTAGCGGCTATATTTCTTTTTTGAGTTAACTGCCATTTTCTTCCCTGTGGTTTGGTCACTTTGGCCATTTCAGTCCATTTTTCAAAAATGCGCCATTTCAGTCCCCGACGTTCTGGAAATGTGCCATTTCAGTACAAAAATCATAACCCAGTTAAGTCAGTTAGTAAATAAGGACTGATTGTGTAAATTTGTAACATAAAGGACCATTTAAGTAAATATTAAACACCACCACAACTAGCCCTGCCACCACCACCACTCCGCTGCCACCACCACCGCCACCACCGCCACCGCCACCACAGCCACCACCACAGCCACTGCCACCACCACCACCACCACCGCCACCACAGTATGATAATACATGAACGTAAAATGTTTTGAATTTTTTATACCCAAGCTTAAATATTTGAATGGGACAGGAATTATATCAACAGAAAAATGAAAAGGAATTGAAATGAGGAAGTGTATATACCGAAACGATGTAGGTGTGAACCCCGTCGACGTCTCCGGCGAGTTTTACGTAACTCCGGCAGGTTGCGGGTGCTTCAACAAATACATGTGTTAAGAATTAGAGCGTAGGGAGTGTAGGGTAAATGGTTTGAATGAAAGAAAGGTATACCGCATACGTAACGAGTCGCGAAGAATCCGTTGGGTTCCGGCGGCTTCGCGTTCTTCTTCCGGTGGTGTCTGAGTTCTCCGGTCGCGTCTGGGAATTTTCCGGCGTGGTGTTATCGAACAGAGGGTGTGATGATAATAAAAAGGGTGTTGTGAGGGTCTGTCGAGTTTAAGGTTATTAAGGTGTTTATAACATGCCAAAATCCTAGTATTTTGGGATGTCGAAGATTTCCGAAAAAGAAAACGGTTCGATGACTTATAGTCTAGGTTCTTGATTGAATGATAAATTCGGAAACGCGGAATCTTGTCACATTACAAACAATAAGCGAGTAGTAGGAAGGTGGCAGTGGCTGTGGTGGCGGTGTGGCTGTGGTGGCGGTGGTGGTGGTGGTGGTGGTGGCTGTGGTGGCGGTGGTGGCTGTGGTGGCGGTGGTGGTGGTGGTGGTGGCAGCGGAGTGGTGGTGGTGGCAGGGCTAGTTATGGTGGTGTTACAAATTTACACAATCAGTCCTTTATGTTACAAATTTACACAATCATTCCTTATTTACTAACCGACTTAACTGGGTTATGATTTTTGGACTGAAATGGCACCTTTCCAGAACGTCGGGGACTGAAATGGCGCATTTTTGAAAAATGGACTGAAATGACCAAAGTGACCAAAACACAGGGACGAAAATGGCAGTTAACTCTTCTTTTTTCTTGTTCTTTTATTTTTTAAAGAGTAAAATACACGGATAGTCCTTGGGGTTTGTCAAAATAACATGTTTAGTCTCCAACTTTTAAAAATTACACCCGTGCTTCCTACGGTTTGCTCGGTTGTTACTCGGATAATCCATAGAGTGAATGACAGTTAGTTTTCTCTGTTAAGTCGATGTAAAATTATGAAATTACCCCTACTAACTAAAAAACAATAAAAAACTAATTAATCTTTTAAAACCAAAAAGACAACAAACATTTACACTATGTTCCCGAATCTCATTTAACAGGGGGGGAGGAAAATTTTCTCTCCTAATCTCTTCAATTTGGGAGGATGAATATATGGTCATATTTTCTTCCATTTTCCCTCCTTTTCCCTCCCTCCTATCCTTAAAAAAATTCGGGAACATGGTTTTTTTCATATTTACATCTCTTTTCCCTCCCCTATCCCTGTTAAATGACACTTGGGAACAGAGTGTTAGTTTATGAGGGGCCCACCCAAACCAAGCTATCTTCCACCACCACCTGCTACTTCATCTTCAACCTATTCCCCACCATTAAGACTATGGGGTATGGGGCGGGGGTTGGCTGAAAACACCCAAGCCACCACCCCGGGTGGGCTTGGGTTTGGGCGTGGCCCAAGGGGCGGGAGTTTAAGGCCGGGCGTGGGGCGGGTCTATCAATATAACATGGCGGGCTCTCAATACCAAACTAGCCGTTGGCCAACGACTATGTGTAAAAAAAATTTATTTTTTCACTATAAAACTCACACTTCTATTCTTTTTTTTACCACATCCAACTACAATACACTCCACCTCTTCTATAATCATCTTTATTCTCATTCTACAATACGAAAAATGAATCCTCAGTGGAGAGCGACTTCCGTTTCATGCATTGTTGGGAGATTTGTAAGTTCCATCCCAAGTGGACGAATATCCCCAGTGGTAGCGAAACTAACACGTCTTCCAAAAGGTCAAGGACACCCTCGTCCCAAGCCCAGTCGGATGCATGAGATCAAGAGTTGGAGGACTTTCTGGATGATTCTCCAAACCGGTCTGAATTCGGAAGAGATGCCGCAAAAAGGCGCGCTCTAAAATCAAGATCGGGTACGTAATCGCCTTCAGTTGGGAGTTCGGGCTCGCGTAGGGGAGTATACAACGATCAATTGGATGACATTGCACGCAAGTTAGATACATTCAACGTATTCCAACAACAAAGGGCCGAAATTCGGAATAACAAAGAAGCTCGGGATGCCCTGAAACAAAGACGAGATGATATGAAATTTCTAGCCCAGCCCATCGATCACCTATCAGGTGAAGAGTTGGAACTAATGTTGGAGACAAGAGAAGAGATAAAGAAAAAATATTACAAGCACTATGAATTTTTTATGTATTTTTCTTTATTTAAAAAAACATTATTAAAAAATTTAAAATTTTTGTTTTAAAAATAATTTAAATAGAGTTTGGGCTGGCCACGCCCCAAACCCCCGCCCCACCATACCCCATGGTCTAAAATCCCCCAATCACACCTTCTCAATTTCATTTTCCCTAACATACTATCAACATTTGATTACCGTATCCAATCAACACAACGTCAACCAAAATATAACTTCCACAAAGAACGTCGATAAACACAACTTTAAAACTAATCCGAAAGAAATTAAGATCAGAATCATGTGAAAGAACCTAATAGAACACCAGAGGTCAGAAATCTGAATGAAAAACATTAGATATGGTAATCTGTCGCAACCCCGCCCCCTATCTGTCCCGGGAACGGGCGGCCGCGAACTCAGTGTCGGTGGTATCGGTGTTTATTAATTTGGCAGCGGAAATTACATCAGGACCGTAGTTAGGAAATATTTTATCAAAGTAAAACACCACATTTTATAGAAATAAACACATTGGGATAAAACTCAAGTTTTCATTACAAACTGATTTATAGGGATAAATCCCATTTTATTGAATTAAAACGCCTTCTTTATTTAGGTAACTTTTATAGCCACTTTTCCAAGCCTTCAGTGCTATCCAGCTGGCTTCTAATTGGCTTTCACATTGTGTTACCTGAAACGCGTTTTAAAAACATTTGTCAGTGGGAAATACTGGTGAGTGAATCCCAGTTTAATTAAGAAACATTAATTTAATTTAAACAGTATTGAGAGCGATCACACTGTTTATATCTACCCAATTACTCATTCAGTACTGTCAATCCTGACTTGTGGGTCATATTACACATTGGCTAACTCTTCGTCCAATGGTAACGTGTCTCACATTTTGTATACAAAACCCCAACATACCGGTAGTAATCGTAGAATTACAAAGACTCAATCACTGCTAAATTGCATTGTAAAATAGTTACGGTTTTGTAAAAACTGTTTACAAAAAGGAGATTACTCACATTACTGTCTTAGATTTTCTGTAAGGGTTCCCTGGGAATTATCTATAAATTACACAAATGCACACGTGTTAGTATAATAACCCATTTTAACATTAGTAATACCCTCCCCGAGATGGCATTCCAACGACTACGTCGGGCAGAACCACGACAGCCGTTACGGAACCCTAGATCAATCGGGCAGCGTATCTAATATGTATCCAGGGGTTATGATACTTACAACGGAGCAGAACTTCGCTAATTAGGGGGTATTAGACCCGACTATAGCTTATACTATCAGAAATTCGTTGAGAGAGAATTGAATTTGAGCGACGTAAACTGAAGGCCCAAGCTCCAGCTTTATAGGGGCTGAGTTCGGGTTTCTCGCGGCCCTCGTAAAATTAGGCAAAGGCCTACGCGGCCCGCGTCAACGCTGGTCAACAGCGTAGCTGATCCGGGTCAGCGTATAGGGTCGACATGTGGCTGCCACGTGGCAGCACCGGGCTGCGCCTCACTTTTGATCTCTAGCGGTCCGCGTAAGATCCCTAAGGGGTCTACGCGGCCCGCGACAAAACCCAGAAATTGAATTTTCATTATTTTTAATAATATTTAAGGTATTCGGGGCCCGTTTTCACGTATGGGGTGTATTTAGGGACATATTAGGATATTTTAAATATTTTTAGGGTGTCGGTTTTCTTTAGGGTTGTTATATCCTCCCCACCTTGTTTTAGAGCTCGTCCTCGAGATCTACTGGAATAAGTGTGGATATTTCTTTAGCATTTCTGATTCAAGCTCCCATGTATACTCTGGTCCTCTTTTGGAGTCCCACTTCACTTTGACCAGAACTAATCTCTTGTGCTTGAGGTTCTTGACTTTCCTGTCTTCAATCTGCAGAGGCCTTTCTACAAACTTGAGTTGTTCATTTACCTCTATATCCTTAAGAGGCACTACAAATGATTCATCGGCTAAGCATTTTTTGAGATTAGATACATGAAATACATCATGTATTCCTGCCATTTCCTCTGGCAGTTGTAGCTGATAGGCTACAGGTCCTATTCTTCTAATAATCTCAAAAGGTCCAACATATCTGGGACTTAGCTTTCCTCTTTGATGAATCTTACCACTCCTTTCCAAGGAGAGACTTTTAACAATACTTTATCTCCTATTTGAAATTCCAAGGGTTTGCGTCGGTTGTCAGCATAGCTCTTTTGTCGATCACGTGCTGCTTTCAGTCGTTCTTTGACTTGAATAATCTTGTCGGTTGTTTCTTGTACTATCTCAGGTCCAGATAGTTGCTTCTCCCCAACTTTTGCCCAACAAACTGGGGTTCGGCACTTTCGTCCATAAAGTGCTTCAAATGGTGCAGCATTGATACTTGTGTGATAACTATTATTATAAGAAAATTCTATTAAAGATAGGTGATCGTCCCAATTACCTCCGAAATCAATTACGCAAGCTCTAAGCATGTGACAACCGGTAATTTACGCCCTTAATTACGTGATTAACAAGTGATTAACGCGAAAATAAATAGTGTTTAAGACGCTAATTAACTTAACCAGGCCCTTAGAGTGCCCAGGAACGTTTGTTCAGCTATACAATGCGCGTGTGGTGACTTACAGAAAAGCTGCTGAATATTACGCGACAACGGACTGATACCGTGCAAAATACTGATGACACCGACAAATATGGATGTTACACGAATATTTTATGCTCATGGAGTTTGGGTCGCAATATCGGGTCTCGTAGGAATTACAGGCCACTTACACATGAGATGGGCTTGTGGGCCCTAGGCCCAAGCCCAAAACCCACAAGCCTAAACCTACACCTAACACATTAAATCTCTTTAAGATCCCCAAAATCTCTACAAATCTCTCCAAGAGATTTTGCCTCTAAAGATTGAAACATAGAGACTTATGGTTAATACATTTTTATAAGAACCACTAAACAAAACTAAATAACATTAGTTATTACCTACACAATTGGGGATAAAACCCCACCCTCTCTCGATTGTGCATACAGGAGACAAACAATTCACACACACCCTCAATTTTTCCTCTCTCCCTCTCGGTTATGTATCAGGCAAACCAAACACCTTCATCTCCTACCTCTCACCTTCTACCCTCTCTCTCTATGATTTATACAAACACAGAGAAGCAAACACACACAGACCCACAACACCCCCCTCTCTTCGTGCAGCAAAACGAACCACCACCACTGTTGGGTGGTGGTGAGCGGCGGCGGTGGGGCCAGACGACGAAGAAAGACAGAGTGGAGAGAGAAAGACTCGGGAAGAAAGAGAGAGAGAGAGCGCCGGAGATGAAGCAACACCGCCGTGAGCGGCGGTGGCGGCGCGTGGTGGCGTGGTGTTGTCATCGGACCGAGTAGATAGAGAGATCGAGAAGACAAAGGAGATCGAAGACGCGGACCGGCAGTCGGAGACCCGGTCCGGCGGTCGGCCTCAAGGACCGGCGGTCCATGTCTTTAACCGGAGAAGTTCACCAGTAAAGTCTCGTTTCCTTTATTTTAATTTTATTAATTCCTGAAAATCTGATGAAGGATGATACTAATAAGGTTCAGCTTCCATCGGGTTATGTTTTGGGTTCGGGTGCTACGGATTCCGATCAGCGGTTCGGGTCTCGGGATTTGGTTCGGGTCACAGCCTCGGTTCACTCGGGTCACACCCGGTTAACTCCGTTAACCTGGTTGACTCGGTAAACTCACCGAGTCAACACAGTCAATGGTTCGGGTCAGATTTGGAGCTTCGGGTCTTCGGTCAACAGAAGTCAATGGCTTGGCTTGGATCAGATTATGAAGCAGTTCAGTTGACTCGGTCAAACCGAGTCAACTCGGTCAACTCAGTTAGCTCACTCGACTTTTCGACGTGAAGAATTGGTAAAATTAGTGATGTGATTATTTATGTCGTCTTAATAATTTTTATACGTGAACGAGCTCGAACCGATTCATTTATAATTTAGTTATTATTGATACCTTTGATGAAAACTATATATGGTTGATTATATTGTTGAATTTTGAAAGTGTACGACGACTTTATTTGTCGGGTTATTCCAAAAACAGAGGAGACTCTGTCCGATTTTCATAAAAATCCGAAACACGACAAGTTTTTATAGTTTAACGACACTTTATGGAATTTGAGTTTTATTATAAAGTAAATATAAAGATCTCTTTACTTTGGCAACGTTTTACGAAACACAAAACAGAAACTCTAAACGTTTCGACAAGTATGAATTAAAGGGTAATGAAACTCGGGAACTTTTATAAAATAGATCAAACTATTTATACTTATTTCGAACGTTAAACTCGAATCTTCTTATAGATAAATATAGTTATTATTATATTTATTTCAAACGAACTCGAATCCTTTTATAAATAAATATAGTATATATATTTATTTCAAATAACACGAGACACGATTTCGTCTCATAAAATAAATATAGTTTTTATATTTATTTCAGATATCGTACAATACGAATTCTTTTATAAAAATAAATATAGTTTTATATTTATTTTAAACTTCAAGCGACTCGTACTCGTTTACAAAATAGAGTATATATTTATGTCAACATCGAACGACTCGATGATACTTTCGCAAAATAAATATAACTTTTTATATTTATTACAAACGCCGAGACGGCATATATGTATATTTTGGCAAATATATACAAGACGCAACATATATAGACAAGTTTATTATATATTTCTTTCATACGAATATTCCTATATACACAAGCGACTTCTCGGAATTTAACAAGTTTAACTTAATCATTTTTATTAAGTTAACAACTTATCGTCGAATCGTTCAGTTAACGATTCGGTAGAGCTCGGTAACACGTAGATTAGTTACCGCATTAATTAGAAACTTATAAGATATTCCGTGTTAGGAATATTGTAGAACGCACGCTAGCAAGTCAAGTCTTGGAAACGACATCACGAAGTCGTAATTAGCTAGCTATGCACAAGAATATTCAGGTGAGTTCATAACCCCAACCTTTTTACGGATTTACATTTTTCTAAATGTTTTTGGGGTGGAAAGACATGCACTTTTTGCAAAGCACACAAGAATTATATATTTCTAAACCATGTTATAAAGAACACAAATGGTTTACGAAAAGCTTATATTAGATACCGGTTTTACAAAACAAGTGAGTTCATGCTCCCCCTTTTCTTTTAACTGTTTTCAGTTTTATAACTTCGGGGGTGGAATACATGTACAAATATTATAATGTTTATAAATGGTATGATAACAAGAAACGCACTTGGTGAGGACGAGAACCAAATAGGATGCGTTATGAGAAATGATAACAAGAAACGCACTTGGTGAGGACGAGAACCAAGTAGGATGCGTTATGAGAAATGATACGAGAAATCGTGTCAAGAATAGGGTACATAAGCACCATTAATCAACAATATACCTAGACCGCAGAACAAAAGGTTAGATCTAACGGGTGCCGGGCAGCCACACTCTCGGTGAGGGCGAGAATCGAGTAGTGCTTTTGTGTCTCAGAATATACCAATTAAATGCCTAAGGTTTGGTGACTTCCTATGTCGTGTCACATGTTAATGACTTTGCAACCCATTAACAGTCCTGATACTTACAGGAATACTTTATTTACATAAAATTCATACCATATAATACTTGAAGTACGTGGGGTACTCAAGAAAAACTTGAATTATACTTGAGTACGTGGGGTACTCAAGAAAACGGGAATTATACTTGAAGTACGTGGGGTACTCAAGAAAAACTTGAATTATACATGAGTACGTGGTGTACACATGAATACTTGATTTATATATGAAAACTTGATTTATACAAGATACATACCATGTTTTCATACAAAGTTTCTGTATAACATGACAAGAAAATGATTTTAAATTCGTTTTCTCAACGATACATCAAAAACCGGTTATTCAAAAAGATTTATTTCAAATCTTTTACAAACAAACTATGAACTCGCTCAACTTTATGTTGATTTTTCGCATGTTTCTTTCTCAGGTTGCATTTCTAAGACAAGGCACGGTTGGAATAGGAGAACCATGAAGAGTCGAGTACTTAGTGGGCGTTCAATTTCTAAAAGACTTAGCTTATTTTGCTTCCGCTGTGCAATGAAGATACCAGTCCAGTCACGCCAAAGCTCTGATATTTCGGGGTGTGACAGATTGGTATCAGAGCTATAGGTTACAGCGAATAGGGTTTCCTGTAGGAATACCTTGGCTCTAACCTCACTTTCCTCTGGGAACTTAGAATACTAAAACCTGAATACATACAGAACGCATAGTACTCGAATATGGTCTCCAACCGTTGCCGAAAAACAAACAGTCAAGATTTTGTTTTCAAACATACGCTAAAGTGGTGTTTTACCCACGATACACGAAACAGTCGCATACAGTGCACAAAACTCTGAGAATTTAGGAAACATGCATTTAAGACCTTCGGAAACTCATGTTGAAGTTCATTAAAGGTCATCACGTAGGTACCACATTTATTAACTCGGACAAACGCCATTTTTATGTCATCTATGCTATTTAGCCGAGCAGGTAACCTACGCAAAACGAAGCACGAGCGTGCAAAAGTACACGAGAACTCGATCAACGAAGGTTGAAGTATGTCACATACGACTATCAAGGCGATGCTTTAGAAAAGGCACGATGGCGCAATTCAGCGACGACGCTAGATCCTGTCAGCGTGAAAACTATCAATCAGGAAGCGGCGGTTTGGCACGCGATCCTGCAACGACACGAATCACGCCAGGGAGAAGACGTATGTCTCCGCAGTCCCCCTAAATCCTGGTACATTTTATCACTTCCTGGATGCATCGTATACTTAGATTTATGGGCTTCTTCTAATATACGATGACGCAGGTTCCCTAATTTAGGTATCCACATTCTCTTTTTATGGAATCTCCAAATTCCATCTGTTCCTTGTTCTAATTCCTTAATCATTCCTTTTAGTTTTTCAGTATCATCCTTGATTACTGATTCTTGTGCTTTTCTAATTTGATCATTTAAATCTACTTGCAGATTTAATTTAAGAGAACGTACCCTTTTTGGCTTTTCGTGATACTTTCGACTTAAAGCATCAGACACTACATTTGCTTTTCCTTCATGATACTGGATATCACAATCATAATCACTGAGCATTTCCATCCAGCGTCTTTGTCTCATATTCAATTCTTTTTGCCCGAAAACATACCTTAAACTTTTATGATCGGTGAATATGGTAAACTTACTACCATAAAGATAATGTCTCCAAATCTTAAGGGCAAAAATTATGGCTCCTAATTCTAGATCATGGGTTGAATAATTTTCTTCATGATTCTTAAGTTGTCTAGATGCGTAAGTTATAACCTTTTGGCGTTGCATCAACACACATCCATAACCTAGTATGGGTGCGTGGGTTAATCTTTGCTTAAGAATTCTAAATGCTTCTTCTTGTTTTGGTCCCCATTCAAACTTAATGGATTTACAGGTTAACTTAGTTAAAGGAATGGCTATTCTAGAAAAGTCTCGAATAAATCTTCTATAATAACCGGCCAATCCTAAGAAACTTCTAACCTCAGTTGGTGACTTAGGGGTTTTCCATTTAATAATCGCCTCGATATTTGTGGGATCCACATGAATTCCTTCATGATTAACTAAATGTCCAAGAAACTGTACTTGTTCTAACCAAAACTCGCACGTGGAAAACTTAGCATAACGCTTTTTTCTTCTTAATAGACTTAGAAGTGCGTGCAAATGCTTTGCATGTTCCTCTTTACTTTTAGAGTAAATTAGAATATCATCTATAAAGACAATTATGAATTTATCCAAATATAGTTTACATATTCGGTTCATCATGTTCATAAATGCGGCTGGGGCATTGGTTAAACCAAATGGCATGACAGTAAATTCATAATGACCATACCTTGTTCTAAATGCGGTTTTAGGAATGTCCTCTTCCTGTACCTTTAATTGGTGATATCCTCACCTTAAATCGATTTTAGAGAAAAATCGAGCTCCTTGCAATTGATCAAACAGGTCATCGATTCTTGGTAATGGATACCGATTCTTAATTGTGACCTTGTTCAATTCATGGTAGTCAATGCACATACGCATTGACCCGTCTTTCTTTTTAACGAATAAAATCGGTGCTCCCCAAGGCGATGAGCTTGGCTGTATAAATCCTTTCTCCAACAATTCGTCTAACTGTTTCTTCAGTTCCTGTATTTCGGCGGGTGCCAAACGGTAGGGTGGTTTGGCAATTGGTGCTGTTCCGGGTAATAGATGGATTCTGAATTCGACTTCTCTGTCTGGCGGTAGTCCTGGTAATTCTTCTGGAAATACAACTGAAAACGGGGACACTACTGGAATGTCTTTTAATTCTTTTCCTTTAGTGTTAGTGATTATAGAAATCAAATATACTATAGACATTTTCTTATATAACTTGCAGTTTTCATCACAGAGATGAATTTCGTGGATCTAGAGGGTTTATCTCCTTTAATTGTGATCTTTTCACCTTTTGGTGAATTTACTTGGATTGACTTTTGATCACATAAAATACTGGCTTTATTGGCTATTAACCAATCCATTCCTAAAACGACATCAAATCCTGCCAGATTCATTGGGTAAAGGTTTGCAATAAACTTTTGATTTAAAAACTCTATTCTTGCTCCCTGCAAGATTTCAGAAATCCTAACCGTTTCTCCATTTGCTGTCTCTACTAGACATTCTTGTGGTAGTTTAGTTAATGATTGATTTAGAAGTTTGCGAAATGAAGTATTAATAAAACTTTGGTTTGCACCAGAGTCAAATAATACCTTAGCAAAAATATCATTAACAAAAAACGTACCGGCTATCACATCTGGAATCATCTTGGCTTCATCTGCAGTTAGAACGAATGCTCTAACATTTTTAGTGTTCTTGTTGTTCGCAGCTGGAGCCAATTTCGGACAGTTCGGCTTGATGTGGCCTTGTTCCCCACAGTTGTAGCATATCCTGTTGTTGGCTTTCCTCCTGCAGTCTTCTTCCTTGTGTCCTGATATTTTGCAGAAATTGCAATATATGGAGCATCTTCCAGAATGCTTCCTTTTGCAATACTTGCAATAAGGTGCAGATGTGGAACCTACATTTTTCCCACGGTTGGAATTTCCAGATCGGAATTCCTGGGTAAGTCTTTGAGCTAAGTTTCTTCTATGGTCTTCTTCTCTAGTACGGATTAATTCATCTGTCAAGGTATTTGCTAATTCTACAGCTTCTTATATGGTTTGCGGTCTAGCTGCCTTGACTACATGTCTAATTTCTCCGATTAATACCCAGATGTAACGGGAGATTAATACTGGTTCAGGTGATGCAAGGGTTAGTACTATTCTTGCATATTCAAAGAATGTAGTAGTATAACCCTTACTATCCACCCCTGTCATTCTAAGGTTCAGAAACTTATTTGCTATCTGTTCCTTTTCATTGGGAGGGCAGAATTTCCTTTCTACCATATTTTTAAATTTCTCCCATTCCATGTTGTAAATCTTATCACTTCCTCTTGACTAGAGGATAGTGTTCCACCATTCTAAGGCTGAGTTTTTTAAATAGATTAGAAGCAAACATTATCTTGTCTTCTTCAGCAGACTTGCTTATTTTTAAAACAACCTCAGTCTTTTCTATCCATCGTAGAGTTGCAATTGGTCCTTCATTGCCCGAGAATTCTATTGGTTTGCAGGACCATAATTCTTTATAAGAACAACCATAAGACATGGTTCTTCTTCTTTTGGGAATGGGCACTTGAAGTACAAGTCCATTGTTTACGCTGTTTTCTGGTTCAGTTGGTCACTTACTGCTATGTTTACTTTTATTATTCGCTTCCTGGACCGTTTGAATAATAAATGGCATTGCATCTATAATTCCTTGTGCCACTATGTGTTGAATGGCACTATTATCCACTTGGTTTCCATTGTTATTGATGCTCGGATTCTCATTAACCAAGTTAATGTTACTCTGGTTATCGTTATTCAGATTTCCTTGATTTCCTTCGTCGGCCATCTGAATTTTAAACATTTACCATGTATTAATATCACAAAATAATATTTAATATAACCAATCACATGACACGCATTTTGGTCAAAAGCGTCGATCATTGCGACTTTACTCTATTCATATAATATGCATCTATTACACACCAGTACTGAAATTAAAATTACAATACCGACTGAAATTTAAAGTTACACTACTAATAATAGGCATCCGTAGTTTTTTTTTATATACACATACACACATATTATATTATTTTATTATTATTATTACTACTACCATTTCCACCATCACATTCATGGATACGGATTCATCCAGAAATCCATATTGCGCTCGTCGTACTTCCAGACGAGTCGCTCTCCCACCTGTCACATTCTTTCACTACTCTCTAAAATTTCCTCACCAAATGTCCTAAGTTCTTGTACATTGTCTGCACTCATTGGGGTGCAGGTTCTAAGAATGAGTTCGGAATCTGGGGTGCGGGTTCCTGGTACGGAGGTGTAGATGCCTGAAATTGGTAAGGATTCTCTAAAATCTCCCTAATGAATACATCGTGGTAATAGGGATCTAAAGGATCTAAACCTGGGTAAGCTCCTATGTTTGGCATGGGCATGTCTTCGTGTATCGGGTAACGTTGCACATAGTCAGTATTATCGTCCCACCAGGGGTCGTAATTTGGGTCTAAGGGGTTTGGTGCGGGTACCCTAGGTATTTCATCCGGGTTGAAATCATGCATTTCTACTTGATTTTCAGGGTTTTCTATTTCCATCGGTTGGTCAGGAATTGGTGGTTGTGGTTGGGGTACTATCATTTGTTCCAGGTTAGGGTCAGCTGCAGTGGTTGCTAGAATGTGGATATTGGCTATACCCCTATTAATCATATCCTGGGCATAGGCATCGGTCTCTCTTTTGGCTGCGGCTAGTACTCTCTGGTCTTGTAACTTTTTCATACGCTTTCTACGCTCGTGTGCCCCTAGACTGAACCATCCTCTCTTTTTCTGAGGGAATGGCTCCTCGGACTGAGCCTTAAACATGAATATTCATTCTTCCGTATCAGCAGAGTACCCTGAGAGGGCAGGCTGAGAAGAGGAGGTGCCTTCGCTTCTAGGAGAATCAGACAATTGACGATACGCGTCAGATGGTCCTTGGTCGCTCATACTGTAAACTAACAAATAGTCAAATAACACAAAACAAGAAAATACAATTATTCACGTATTCCCGTAATTTATTTCCTAACAATTTGAATTTTGATGTCAGGAGAACGCTTCTGTGGCTGAATCAGTGGCTTAGCTCTGATACCACCTTCTGTCGCAACCCCCGCCCCCTATCTGTCCCGGGAACGGGCGGCCGCGAACTCAGTGTCGGTGGTATCGGTGTTTATTAATTTGGCAGCGGAAATTACATCAGGACCGTAGTTAGGAAATATTTTATCAGAGTAAAACACCACATTTTATAGAAATAAACACATTGGGATAAAACTCAAGTTTTCATTACAAACTTATTTATTGGGATAAATCCCATTTTATTGAATTAAAACGCCTTCTTTATTTAGGTAACTTTTATAGCCACTTTTCCAAGCCTTCAGTGCTATCCAGCTGGCTTCTAATTGGCTTTCACATTGTCTTACCTGAAACGCGTTTTAAAAACATTTGTCAGTGGGAAATACTGGTGAGTGAATCGCAGTTTAATTAAGAAACATTAATTTAATTTAAACAGTATTGAGAGCGATCACAATGTTTATATCTACCCAATTACTCATTCAGTACTGTCAATCCTGACTTGTGGGTCATATTACACATTGGCTAACTCTTCGTCCAATGGTAACGTGTCTCACATTTTGTATACAAAACCCCAACATACCGGCAATAATCGTAGAATTACAAAGACTCAATCACTGCTAAATTGCATTGTAAAATAGTTAAGGTTTTGTAAAAACTGTTTACAAAAAGGAGATTACTCACATTGTTGTCTTAGATTTTCTGTAAGGGTTCCCTGGGAATTATCTATAAATTACACAAATGCACACGTGTTAGTATAATAACCCATTTTAACATTAGTAATACCCTCCCCGAGACGGCATTCCAACGACTACGTCGGGCAGAACCACGACAGTCGTTACGGAACCCTAGATCAATCGGGCATCGTATCTAATACGTATCCAGGGGTTATGATACTTACAACGGAGCAGAACTTCGCTAATGGGGTATTAGACCCGACTATAGTTTATACTATCAGAAATTCGTTGAGAGAGAATTGAATTTGAGAGACGTAAACTGAAGGCCCAAGCTCCAGCTTTATAGGGGCTGAGTTCGGGTTTCTCGCGGCCCGAGTAAAAGTAGGCAAAGGCCTACGCGGCCCGCGTCAACCCTGGTCAACAGCGTAGCTGATCCGGGTCATCGTATAGGGTCGACATGTGGCTGCCACGTGGCAGCACCGGGCTGCGGCTCACTTTTGATCTCTAGCGGCCCGCGTAAGATCCCTAAGGGGTCTACGCGGCTCGCGACAAAACCCAAAAATTGATTTTTGATTATTTTTAATAATATTTAAGGTATTCGGGACCCGTTTTCACGTATGGGGTGTATTTAGGGACATATTGGGATATTTTAAATATTTTTAGGGTGTCGGTTTTCTTTAGGGTTGTTATATAATCCATCAAAACGAACATGTAATAGATCTATGCCAACCAACCAAATGGTCGGTGTTCAAAGATGGTCATAATCAAATGGTCGGTGGTTGAAGATGGTCACAGATCTGTACAATTGGTAGTGACGAGGTGGTGCCAAATGGTGATGGCGGCGGTGATACGACAATGGTGGAGGATGATGGTAGATAGTGGAATGTTAACGGTGGTTGGGGCACTGGTGGAGGATGATGGTGACGGTGATTGTGGAGAGTGGAATGTTGACGGCAGCGTTAGAGGGTGATGGTGGCAGTAATGCAAGACCAGCAGCAGGTGAAACCATAGAAGAAGATGAAAGGGGGGTGTGGGTGTTTAGGTTTTGATATTTCAATATAATAATTAAATATTAATTATATTTCCTTAAATTTTTAATTGTTTTTTTCTAATTTGTAAGGGTAATTTTGTCAATTCATATCCACTTAACGTCACAAACTAACGGTCATTCACTCTAGGGACTATCCAGGTAACAACCGAGAAAACCACAGGGAGCAGAGTGTAATTTTTAAAAGTTAAGGACTAAACGTGTTACTTTGACAAACCACATGGACTATTTGTGCATTTTACTCTTTTTAAAGTTTCAAATTAGCCCTATACATTATAATAAACTTCGTCCTTAACCCAATAGTTTTATTTTTCTTTTATAACTTTCATTTGATACGTTACGTGATATAACTTTCTTTTCAAACGGCTCAACACCACATCACCAACAATTTTTTTCCGTTTGTTTGTTCGTGTCGCAACACCACGTCATAGGTATCATGTCACCACTTTTTATTCCATTTGTTACATTTTATCTCAATTTTAGTTTTATACACATTTATATTTTGCATCTTCATATCAGTCTTTATCATTTAATTCGTACACAAACTCCCGCCGCAACGCGCGATGAAAAAATCCTAATCAGTCAACAACTATATCCCCCGTCAAAAAGTCAAAACCCCAATGACACCGTAAAGTGTAAATTCAATCACGTTACACACTTGCACCAAATTTACCCCAATACCTTTGCAAAAATACGTAAACTCTGAAACAATTAACATCACCGCCAACCCATCACACATCAATTCCGACACCCAGATCTTCTCTCTCTCTCTCTCTCTCTCTCTCACACACACTTTCTCTCTCTAGATCTCACCGACTCCCCCAACTTATCCCCCCCTCATTTCTCTCCACACCAAATCCAGCTCAATTTTAGAGATATACATACATATACATATAGAGAGAGAATCCGGCGATACACACCTCCAGATGTAACTGAGTCAACTCAGATCTAAATCCATTCATCCACTCCGATCACCTGTTGCAGATCTTAAACGGTAACATACTCCACTACATTTTTCTCAATTAAAATCATCTGAAATTTTGTTCAATTACTCTACCAACTGCATTTGTAATATTCATATAATCATTGTATAAATCCGCTGTTATAAAATTCAATCATATCACATAATTACGCTCCATAATTAGTTAATTTCGCCTTTATTATATATAAATTCTGTTATTAATAGAAACCTAATCACTGATTATCAATTCTGTTTATATTTAATGACGTCATATTTAATTACTGTTTAATTTGTTTCATCAAGTTCTGAGATCTGATTATTCTGAATTTCTGATCCTTTATGACTAATTTATAATTTATATAATTATAATTTAATGTGTTTTGTATAGAATTATAGATCTGGTTTTGATATTTAGGGTTTTGTGTGAAGAAGAAGAAGAAGAAAAATTACAATGGCACCGACAACGCTTCGAAAGGCGATAGGAGCGGTGAAGGATCAAACAAGCATAAGCATTGCTAAGGTAGCTGGCAATATGGCGCCCGAGCTAGAAGTTGCCATAGTGAAAGCCACAAGCCACGACGATGATCCGGCAAGCGAGAAGTACATTAGGGAGATCTTACAGCTTACGTCGTACTCGCGTGGCTACGTGAGCGCCTGCGTGCACGCGGTGTCGAAGCGGTTGAGTAAAACGCGTGATTGGATCGTTGCGTTGAAATGTTTGGTTTTGATCCACCGGTTGTTGAACGATGGGGATACGGTTTTTCAGCAGGAGATTATGTATGCTACTAGACGAGGAACTAGGTTGCTTAACATGGCGGATTTTCGCGATGAGGCGCATTCGAATTCGTGGGATCATTCTGCGTTCGTGAGGACTTATGGGTTTTATTTGGATCAGCGGCTGGATTTGATCGCGTATGAGCGGAAACAAAGTGGCGGTGGTGGTGGCAGTGAAGATGTTGAGAAAGCCCGTGAAGATCGTTGGAGATCTCCGCAAAACCGTGGGTACGATTATGATTACGAGTTTCGCGATGAGCCTGGGTACGGAAACATGAGGAAGACGAGATCTTACGGGGATGTGCGAGACGGGTCTGGGTCTGGTGGATCATCTCAAGAAAAGAAAGACGCGACTCCGGTACGCGAGATGACACTCGAGAGGATTTTCGGGAAAATTGGACATTTACAGAGACTGTTAGATCGCGTGTTATTGTGCAGACCTACCGGTCTTGCGAGAAACAGCAGGATGGTTTTGGTTGCGTTATACCCCGTTGTGCAAGAAAGTTTTAAACTTTATTCCGACATATGTGAGGTTTTAGCGGTTTTGCTTGATCGGTTTTTTGATATGGAGCATCAGGACTGTGTGAAGGCGTTTGACGCTTATGCTAGTGCGGCAAAACAGATTGACGAGCTTGTCGGTTTTTATAACTGGTGTAAGGATATGGGCATCGCGAGATCATCCGAGTATCCGGAAGTTCAGAAAATAACCGCAAAATTGCTGGAGACGCTTGAAGACTTCGTGCGGGATAGATCGAAAGCTAGGAAAAGCCCCGAGAAGAAAACTGAGGTTGTCGAACCAGTTAAAGAAGAGCCCGTTCCCGATATGAACGAAATAAAGGCTTTGCCAGCACCAGAAACCGCTCCACCACCGCCGCCACCGCCTGTGGTTGAGCCGGTTCCAAAACCGCAACACACTGGCGATTTAGTGGACTTAAGAGAGGACGCGGGGACGGCTGATGATCAAGGGAATAAATTTGCGTTGGCGTTGTTTGCGGGTCCGGCAGCGAATAACGGGAACGGGAAATGGGAAGCGTTTGGGTCGAACGGGGAATCGGAAGTGACATCCGCGTGGCAGAATCCCGCCGCAGAGGCCGGAAAAGCCGATTGGGAACTTGCGTTGGTGGAAACGACGAGCAATCTCGAGAAACAGAAGGCGGCAATGGGCGGTGGGCTCGACCCGTTGCTGCTAAACGGAATGTACGACCAAGGAATGGTGAGACAACACGTGAACAACGCTCAGGTAACCGGCGGCAGTGCTAGCAGCGTGGCGTTGCCGGGGAAGACATCCACACCTGTGTTGGCGCTCCCGGCTCCTGACGGGTCCGTTCAAGCCGTCGGTGGAGACCCGTTTGCGGCTTCGTTAAGTGTCCCTCCGCCAGCGTATGTCCAAATGGCGGATGTCGAAAACAAACAGCGGTTGCTGGTTCAAGAACAGATGGTTTGGCAACAGTATGCTCGGGATGGAATGCAAGGTCAAGTCGGTTTGACTAGGATCAACGGTGGCGGATATGTTGCTCCGGGTCAACCACCCATGATGCCTTACGGCGTTCCGCCGCCTGTAAATGGCGGGTACTACTATCCTACTTATTGATGCATATGTGATGTGTATTTACTTGCCCTTTTATCATATATTGTACTGTTCAATTGATTCCTGCAGGTTTGTATTTCCGCTCTTGTTGGCATTTTTGTTATTATTTTAGAACGCATGAATAACCAACTATATGTAATTATTTGGTTTTGAATCAAAGCTGTTATATGTTGTTTCTTTGTGTGACATTTGGAAGCAAACTTTATTCTGTTTGGGTCTTTTTATATTGATATGCTTTTACTTAAAAAGAGAAATAGCATTAGATACTTGTTTCCTTGAATCCAAAGAATTCAGGGTGTTTGGCATGTGTGTTTGAAGATGATGATAAGATTTAGGTGTGTTTGTCGTTGTGTTTATAAAGCCCGATTTCCAATCTCGGTTGGTCTCGGGCTCAACTGTTTTTTTTTTCTGATTCTGGACCGGACCGGACCGAAGATGCAATTTTCTTAATGGATCGAAGATGACCAGACCGCGATTCATTCGGCGAGGTGGTCCTGGTTTGGATTGGTTTTGCACAACCTTGGTTTCTTGAATGAAAGGAAGATCAATGCAGAGTCATGTATAGTAGAGCTAGGGGGTTTTTTTTATCAAGTGGAAATATATTTTTTTATTTTTGTTAACTGAGATAAATACAGGTTTCAGGGAAGAATCGGAGCTTTTTAAAATTAGGGTTATTGGATTTCAATAATCCTAAGTTTCACCTGTTGGCCGATAATAATCTCAACCTTAAAAATTCCCTCTAATAATCCCAACTTGTAAAAGTTTGACCGTCATTGATCCTTTTCTAACATAGGTGCACTTAAATCAATTAAAAAGTCTCTAGGTGTAATTGAATCTTTTGAGTAGACCAAATTCTTATATGTTTAAAAAGGATCAATGGCGGCCAAACTTTTATAAGTTGGGATTATTGGAGGGAATTTTTAAAGTTGGGATTATTATCGGCCAACAGATGAAACTTAGGATTATTAAAATCCAATAACCCTTAAAATTAAAAGAGTAAACTGTCATTTTGGTCCCTGTGGTTTGGGCACTTTTGCCATTTTAATCCAAATCTCAAACTTTTTAAATCTGGGTCCCTATGGTTTCACTTTTATTGCCATTTTGGTCCAAAATTAAAAAACTCTCATTTTTTACTGTTCCAACATGCCTATTTTGTCTTTTTGTGCAGGGGTATTTTTGTCCAAGTGCCTTTCATTTAACATTTTGTTAATTATAAAATACTCTTATTAATTCTCGTTTCCCCATTTACATCATCTTCAACCCTCAAATCTGAAACTCAGACTCTCTCTCCCTCTAAACTCACCAGCCTTAACATCCTTACTCTCCGGTGATCTTTCTCTCCACAAAAGACCCAAAAATCAACTCCAACATTCTCTCCGGTGATCTTTCTCTCCACAAAACCCTAACAATTACCCCTACAAATCCACTATAATCCTGTTCAATTCACTCAAATGGATCAGAACTGGACGGAGAGTCCGGTGTACACCCGACAGTGGAGCAGCACCGGTTCATCTTCTCCGGCGATGTCACCGGTGAACAGTTAGAGAGAGAAACGAAGGGTTTCGCTTGTACTGGAATCACCCACCACCACCGTCTCCCCTCCCCCACGGTACACCCACCACCACCATCTCCCCTCCACCACCGTACACCCTCCACCACCGTACACTCACCACCACCGTCTCCCCTCAATACCACAACCTTTACCCTCAGCCAGCATTGAAGCCCTAGTACGCCGCCTATATCCTCAGATCTAGTATCCGAAACCGCATCAATCCACCTAAAAACGCACAGGTAGTTGTCGTCATCTAACGAACCCTTATTTTCACATCGAAACCCTTTAAATCCATGTTTTCTCAGCCAAATAAACCTCCATTGCCGATAAAACCCTGATTGCTGATAAAACCCCCAGTTACAGATCTGTTTGTTATCGAAAATTGAAGGATTGCAGGTCTGGGATCTTTGTGATTGAACATTCAGAGATGAAGTTGTTGTTGCGTGAGAGTAGTTGCAGAGAGAGAGAGAGGGGGGGGGGGGGGATTGCAGGTCTGGACAGTTTACTCTATATAATTGGTTATATATAATTTGATTAGTTATATATATTTATTTTTAATTAATAATTAGTTATAATAAAAGTATAATGACCAAAATGCCCCTGAAGAAAAGGACAAAACAATCAGCTTTAAACAGTCAAAATAGAGGGGTTTTGGATTTTGGACTAAAATGGCAATAAAAGTGAAACCACATGGACCCAGATTTAAAAAGTTTGAGATTTGAACTAAAATGGCAAAAGTGTCCAAACCACAGGGACCAAAATGACAGTTTACTCAAATTAAAGTTATGTTTTATTAAAATGTCCAAACATGCTAATAATTCTTTTAAACTGATTTTAGTTTTAAGTTTTATTATTTACTTTGAACATACTCTCATCATGATATTAAAAACCCTCAACCACTTCTAAGGAAAACCAATTTTGCCTCACATCATACTTAGCTTACAAGCCTTTTTAAGTTTTATGTAATAAACTGGGTCCATATACCCAACAAAAGATTTTTAAATTATAAATATTCATCCTTACCTCATGCCCTCCATACATAGGGTAAAATTAAAGGAAGAAAATATGAGATTGCAAATAAATGTATTAATGTAGGAGGTTAATTTGCTATTCATTGTGTTTTTTCCAAAAAAAAAAAAAAAGTTTTTGAGTTTTACTAGTTTTCAAATTTTTTTTTTTGTTTTTTTGTTTTTTTTGGGTTCTTATAGTTCTTAACCTTTTTGTAATGCTTGAGATCCATACCTCAGTAAAAATGAAGATAATAGTAAGCTTTAATAGACAGCTTTGGTGCTTCAAGAATCGGGTTTCTACTTTCTGTTAGGTTAATAGAGAGAGTATTTGAATTAGAACTCGTTTGCATGTAAAAAAAATTCTAACCCTAAACTTTTTGTTGGTATAAATTCGACTTCGTCTACGTATTTCATCACGTGAGTCACTTGGTGTTAGAAATTTATGTTTTTGTTTTATGCATTTACTCGATTTTTTGTCGTCGTTTGGTTGCTACTTAGCACAGTTTTACGCCCATGCCCCACAACGCGAGGGATTAAGACTAGTTATGAAAGGTTTTGCAACACCCCAACTCACTATTACTGACGTTTCATTATCATAACAATTAGAAATAAGACGAATTCAACATTCAAAACTTAAAATATTGTAAGGCTTCCTAGTGTGGGGCGTGAGCCCACTAGCGCCAACAGCCACCTCACTTCCAATGTGGAGACCTTTTTCAGAAAAGGGGGCCCCAAACACAAATACATGGGTTTTAAGGGGGCGCCATGGTGTTGGTTGTTATCCCATAAGACCATGTGTAGTGGTAGAAGGTTATAATGCCCCCACCATGGGGCATTATACGACACGTGGCGTCCTAGTCAGCAAGGGGGCATTATAGCAAAAGTGGTGTAGTGGGTATAATGCCCCATAATGCCCCATTCAATCATTTCACAATTATTTATTTTAATTTAAAACATAAAAAACTTCATTAATTAAAAAAAAATTACATTACTTGAAATAAAAATAAAAAAAAACTGAAAAAAAAAAAACATAAAATAAAAAAAAAACCGAAAATAAAAAAAAAACAGAAAAAAAAACCGAAAATAAAAAAAAACAGAAAAAAAAACACTAGTTTTCATCTTCGCTTTCTTCACCCTCGCCAACTTCGTCTTCGTCGTCCTCCGTTTCTTCCTCTCCCTCAGGTGGTACATACCGAACCGACCACGCGTGGTGTAGCAAATCAACCATTAACTGGGAATGGTACGGTTCATAACGCAACTCTCGCGCATTATTCACTCTTTCTTCCATTGACGCTTGTGGATGCTCCTCTTGAACGGCTTCTGGCAAATAATTCTGGCATATCGCCTTTCCTTCGTCTTCCAAGATCATGTTGTGCATGATTATACACGCGTACATAGCATCTCTCATTTTTTGCTTGCTCCATGCACGACAAGGATTTCTCAAATATTGCCAGCGTTGTTTAAGAACCCCAAAGCATCTCTCAATGTCTTTTCGTGAAGACTCTTGAACCTTTTTAAAGTATGCTCCTTTTTCATCAAAAGGATCACTATACGTCTTCACGAAAATCGAATACCTAGGATAAATTCCGTCGCTCAAATAATATCCATGAGGGTAGTAGTTTCCATTTGCGTAAAACGACGCTTTAGGAGCTTTGCCAGAAATCCACTCTTCTAACAGCGGAGATTGTTCAAAAACATTGATATCATTGCATGACCCGACCACGCCAAAGTAAGCCGACCAAACCCAAAGATCCTGTGAAGCAACCGCCTGAAGAATAATAGTGGGTCCTTTTTGGTCACCCCGTGTGTGTTGGCATCGCCATGCAGTCGGGCAGTTATCCCAACGCCAATGCATGCAATCTATGCTCCCGATCATACCAGGCAAACCATGCTCGGCATTATGTACCTCGTAGATCTTTTGAAGGTCCTCCCATGTAGGCGTTCTAAGATAACGCGCACCGTACACATCAATTATACCTTTATAAAAAAATATAGACAAACATAAGATTCAAAAAAAAAAAAAAAATCTAAGCATACTCGTCGTATAAGAATTGTACCGCGACAAAAATGTTCCAAACTGTCTCGTGTTGTTTTCTCCGCCATTTTTAGATACTCGTCGTTGATGTCGGTAGTGTTACCATAAGCAAGGATTCGTAACGCCGACGTACACTTTTGGATACCGGTAAATCCAAGTTCCCCTCTCGCATCTGGTTTTTGTTTAAAATAATCGTAGTTGGCTTCCAAGTCGTCGACTATGCGTAGAAACAACCGCTTACTCATTCGGAAACGACGCCTAAACATTTCGTTCGAAAATGTCGGCGCCTCGTCAAAATAGTCTTTCATCAAACGATCGTGTGCCGCGCGTCGGTCTCGTTCAACATAGCCTCTTTTATTTTTTTGTGCTTGGGGCCGACGAGAATGCTTGACGTATCGCACCGCTAGTTGACATGCACTCGTAACCGCCTCTTGCTCAATCTCCTCATCGGTCGAACCATCGCCATCCGCAAAATACTCGTTGTAGTAAAAATTGATCATGGATGAAGAACTAGGAGAATCCATCAAGTTTTTTTAAAAATGGTGGGATTTTTTAGAGAGGTTTTGAGATTGTTTTTGTTGAAAATGGATGAGTTTTGGTTGTTTATATATATATATATATATATATATATATATATATATATATATATATATATATATATATAATAGGTTTAAAAGAAAAAAAAATTAAAAGAACTAGCCGTTAGAAACTAGCCGTTTGATTGGTTGGTTGAAATTGAGCGAGCGTTTTAATTTAAACGCCGGGGGAGTTTTTTTTCGAAAATCACGCCCCAAAACGCCCCCTGTAATGGGGGGTTGGGCGTTATCGGGCGTTTTCGGGCAATTTTTTAAAAAAAAAAACGCCCCACTACGGGCGGTCTAAGCGAAAGGAGTAGAGGAGGGGGCGTTATGGTGAGGTGGGGGCACGTCCAACGTGGCTCCGACGTGATGGTTGTTGGTTCAGTTCTGTTTTGAACATAATGTAAAACATGAAAACATACATTTGATTGCATCAGACAGGTAAGCAGTAGTGTTTGACATGATTGTCAGCTTGATCTGGTTCCCCCTTAGGGTGCTAACTGATGATGGGGACTAAGAAAACCGACAAGGGAATCGGTATAGGAGAGGAGGTCGATGATGATGATGTTATGCTTATGGGTTTTGTGTCTAACTGTGGCCCCTTGGACGGGAGTTTAAGGCCGGGCGTGGGGCATGTTAGCGATCCTATGCGGCCGGCTCTTATTGGCTTGTTAACTAGGGCATAGCGGGCTATTTTAAATTTAGAAAAAATGATGTGGCTTGGCCACGCCAGCCCAGCCACGCCCACCATACCCCTATGAAACTTGGGTTTGTGTATTGAGTGCCCCATATCCACGTGTCAACCCATGCCCGCCCCACCATACCACACGGTCTAAGGTAGGTTAAACAATTTATGTAATTATTAATCACGCAAGTAAAAAAATAATTGTTCTCTAATGAATACAAGATCTCCTTTATGTCTTAGACAATTTTAAGACGCAAGTAAAAACATTATCATGGCTTAGACAATTTTAAGCGATATGATAAATGAGACAATAACTGAATCACGTAACAAAAGTTATCAAATAATCGGACCGAAGTCTGAAATATGATGACTACACAAACATTGATGAATAAGTATGAAGTCTGGTATAAAAAATATAATAACTCATAGTCAGCACGATTACACAAACAAGAATTTAGATGTATCACACAGAGAATTATCGACCCGAGTTCACATTCATATATCTTTAAGATGTGGGATGACATGCATCCCATCCATCCCCTTGACTTTTGATTTCTTGTTATATGCTAGGATGGCGTTTGGTATGAAGGAATCGAAGGTGGAATGGAATGGATCATTCTGATGGAATGAAAAGAAACATGTTTGGTTATCATGTGGTAATGGAATTGAGCATTCCAAAGGAATGTAACTCCTTCCAAATATAACAATTTCCATTCCTTGGTATGAGAGTGTTTTTTTTCCATTCATTCAAGGAATGAAAATAAATATATTATTATTATTATTATTATTATTATTATTATTATTATTATTATTATTCATACTAATATTAAAATATATCAAAAAAATTATTATTAATTTTTTTCATTAATATATTATTATTATCATTGAGGCAATTATATTTTTGTCGTTTTTAATACAATTGTGTTTCGTTACTTCGTTTTTTTTGTTTATTAAATTGTACAAAGTAATGATTTATTTTATTCACATACGAGTAACCAAACATCACAATGGAATTCATTCCATTCTCTCATCCATTCCATTACCCCATACCAAACAGACCCTAGGATTGATCCATGTTTTCCATAGGGGTGTGTATGAGTTGGTTTGGTTCGGTTTTTACTATTAACCATAGCCATAACCGTTTGTTCGGTTAACCATAGTCGTAACACAAAACTTCAACTAAAACTAACTTTGAGCTAAAGTTCAAAAATAATAAACCAAGCCTACAAAACAAAAAGAAACCATAATTTTGGATTTAGCTTGTTTTTTTCATAACACAACCCAAAGTACACTTTTTTTTTATTAATATATGAATATGGGATCACTTTAATAAAGTATTTTTCAACAAAAACAAATAATACTTCAGCCTTCGATGTGGGATGGTATAAAAAACCTCTACGTGGTTAAGGTAAAATATAAATCCATTATATACCGTGCAACAACCTATCTATAACTTAAATAATATCACATAAGTTCAAATTTCTTATTACAACATGAAATAATTTGTAAGTAAAAAGTTAATTTAACTCAACGCCAATGCCAATTCAAAATGATTCAAAAACATATTGGATGCCTTAAGGCCATTGGCTTCATTTATAAGGGGGACGAGACACTTCACCCCCTAAGTTTCACCAATCTACTTGTGTCACGTCACTTAGACAATCTATTACCATCTCCTACCTTATTTAGTGACGCCACTTAAACCGGGTTACCCTCTTTCTTGTTTCTTTTTTCTTTTTTTTGGATTACAAATATAAAAATAGCGTGCCCTCTAAAATATCGGGCCCTAGCCGGTGGTCCTCCCCGCCCACCCAGGGGCCGGCCCTGAATGTTCACCTCCCTTATTTTGTATACGAATTTGTGTCAGAAACGAATTAATTTAAGTTGGAATTTTGTAGTACCCGAGAACACCCCTTGGAAAACTATTGACATGAAGTCATGGGTGGCATTCATAGGGTCGCATGCGCCTAAAAACTATCCGGACCCCTTTAATTACTTTCTCGGGTTATTCTGGTTACCCGAATGTAAACTCCTTCGGGTTCGGGTTTAAGCGAATCATTCTATCCCAAATATCGAATGATATAAACTCGTTCGGGTTCGGGTTTAAGCGTATTTAGGTTTGGTTGGCCTCGGTTTCGGGTTTAAATGTATTTAGGTTTGGTATATATCCAAGGCAAGTGAATTAAGAAATAATAATTACCAGTATTAATCTATTATATACAGATTTTACAAGGTCAATCCTCAATTCCTCATATTCACATTACTAGGTTTGTTTATTATATTTTGATTGTTAATTTTGCATAAAATATTATTAATATTAATCAGATGTTTAGTTTTGCAACTGTTTTAATTAATTTGCTCAACAGACTTTGGTTTAGTGCATGTCAATTTATGCCCAGTAGAAAACACAAGCATACGAGTTTTCATTTTATTTATTAATTTTTTTATTTGTTTGTCATTGCTCTAATCCAAAGAAACATTGAATTTAAAGATTTGCATATAAAAAGATTGATTTGATTGTAAATGTCCATTATGCAATTTGCATCCTTTTCCTTGATTAGCAAGCTTGATATTTTGCTATACTCGTTTTGATCCAAAACATGTTTTGGCATGTTAACAAAAATGTCGGCCTCGTTTGTTCCCACTAACTCACAAAGCTAGGGATGATCATTTGGCAACGGGTACCGGTATCGTACTGATCATTTTCGGTACCGATACTTATTTTTCGGTATCTGTACCGGTGTTTTGGTTGATTTACCGGTAAATGCCGGTACTGTACCGGTTATATTCGATACCGGTACCTATTTTCCTCGTTTTTCGGTACCAGTACTGGTGTTTGCTAATTCCTACACAAGGCTATTCCATTGAGGTACCATGAAAGAAGAATTGAAAGTCACCCAAAAACACCGTACACACACAACCCCAACAGTATGGCTATTTATATATTTAAGATTATTTTAGATCTAGGATTTATGATGTGTATAATACATATTAGAAAAAATATGGCGTACAGTTATAATTAAGTGAATTCAAAATAAAACATTGTATTATATATAACAATATTGAAAAATAAAAATGATGATTACAATTTTTGTATGCTTTTAAATTTAAACGAGATACTATTTCAAAAAAGTCACTCATTTAACTTAAAATTTAAACAGAATAATCATTTATAATGATGTTCTTTATGGTGTTTTATTTTATACGTGAAGGTGTAATCAAGTTTGGGTGAGTTGGTGTTGGGTTTGTAGGTGTTCTGGGTGAGATGGTGTTGGGTTTGTAGGTGTCGAGATGTGAGATGATGGTTAAGTTGTAGGGTTGTTTGGTTTTGGCCATGAGGACTGAGGAGAGAGGTAGATGAACATTCGTTGGTACACGAGTGGAGAGGGAAGCCACATCAAAACACAACATCTTAACGATTATTTAGTTAATGATATTAGTTATTTGGTTAATAGTAACGAAACAATACTTTACGAAATAGCCTTTTATCAACCAATTTCTATAGGAATAGCAATTTTTGTAACCAAATGGTACATATTTTTATAACTTTTTCCTAAATCAAAGAATTTTTTAATCTCGTATTGTGATACTAATGACTTTTATAATCAACATCTATTGCAACGTACGGGTAACGTTAACTCGTTGTTCAACAATTTGTAGTGCATTATAGTAAAGGCGGATAAACATACCTTCACTTTATATTCATAAATCATAAGTATTTTGCTTTTACATACAAAAAAATCTTTGTTTATTTCTAAGTAGTCATGTTCTAAAAGGTACCCCTACAAGAGAAGCTAAGCAATGCACGTACCCTTCAAATTATTGTGATTGCTAGGGTTAACTATAACATTGTTGTCTAGCATTGATATTGATGGACTATTATAATAAAGGGCATTTAACAAAAACTTTATATTTGTTCGTGTGTGCACATATATAACAAATATAACTATAGAGTAAATTACATGAAAAATCTTTTATTATAAAATGTGCAACACCAATAACCTTTTATATAGATGTTCGTTTAATCCGAATTCTGAGCCAAGACACATGAGGGTAAATGCATAATTTTGTTTTCACTTTCTGTTATATGTATTACAGTAGAAACTCGATAAATTAATACTCGATTATTTAATAAACTCTCTAAGATAATATTTTTTGCCGGTCCCAACTCGGGGATAGGGTGCTAAATTAATAATTCGCTAAAATTATAAGATAATACATTTTTGATAATTTCTTTAGACCCCATATAAAATATAAATTAATAATTCCTTATATATAGCATATTACATGAATGATTTATGAAGGTTTCTTGAAAAATGACTCAATTGTCTTTTGTTGAAATCAATTTCCCCTTGAATCTCGTCTCTAATTTTCCTTAGCATGGTAAGAACTTCTGGTGTTGTTTTCTCATAGCTCAACAAGAAATTGTTCAATGTAATTGCCGCTTTAATAGCTTCGTTTTGCGAAGGGGGCTCAATTGTAGAACTTTCATCATCTTCTTCATCGATATCATCTTTATTAATTCCAATATCGCTTTCAATAATTTCTTCATCAGTCAACAACTGTGCAACTACATTTTCTTCTGGGTGAGTCAGAACATCTTCGACATCCATTGCATTGCGATAACCCAACTCTTTGATCAAATTCTGGAGTTCTTGAGTGCTTTCACCACCTTCATCTGAGTTCTCAAAAGTCATGTTATCTGTTTGTAAACTAAGTATTCTACTATAAATTAATAAAATATTAATTAATATATAAATTAATAATTATTAATTTATCGATTAATAAATAACTATTTTAATTAATACATTTTGGTGGTCCCAAGTGTATTATTTTATAGAGTTTCTACTGTACTCAATAATACCTACCCTATTTTCAACTTCGAATAGAACTCCAATGATGAATAACACCACAATACCATACAATCCAACCAACACTCTATCATTCACGACACACACAAACACCACCCGATTGTTTAAAACCACCAAACAAAAACCAACTAATCTTTCACAACCATTACGTTACACGGTATGGGGCGTGATTGCCCTCCACCTCAGCAACTTTTCAATCAATAGCACCCTCCACCTCAGCATCTTTTCTATCAACAGCACCCCCACACCATACCATGGGCGCTATTGAAGGCCAGCCATTGCAATAACGAGCATTTGCGAGGTGTTGTGTGTGTGTAAGTTTTTTTTTTTTTTTTTGAAAAGTGTGTGTGTAAGTTATTAAAGGTAGGGGGCACCATTGGTAAGAGTATGAAAAGAGGGGACTTCATCCCATATCATGCTAACTATTGAGAATATGCAATAGAGCCTACTCGTTGACGTGACGCATACATGGCACAATGTTATGTAGCAAAGTATAAGGGTCTGTTTTGTAATTGTTGTATAGTTCAAGGTCTTATGTGTTGAATAGTGTAAGTGGGATAGTTGTTTGTTGTACTTAAACACAGGTGGTTAATGACATTTAATCAGTTAGTTGTTGAGCTATCATTTTGTTGATTTCTCTCTCTACTCTCTCTCTAGAATCTCCGTAACATTAGTATCAGAGCTCTCCGATCCTCGGAAGCTCCATTACCGATTGATTGTGCGTTCAATTCAGTAAAATCAATCAATTGTTCGATTGATTTGTGCGTTCAATTCAGTGAAATCAATCAACTGTTCGATTGATTCGGTTCATTTCAATTCAGGATTGTTCATTGTTCGATCAATTCTACTCAGATTCGTTTAGATTCCGGCAATTTCGAAATGACAACTACTCGCAACCAGGATGAAATTGAGAAAACATTGAAGGATCATACAACTTCGTTGCTTAAATTCGATGCTTTTGTTGAAAAAACAGAGCATACTTTCTCTGATATCAAGAAGTTGTTAGAAAAACTGACTAATCATACCAATTCAAATGATACGAGCACTTCAACTAATCAAGAAATGATCAGTAAGTCTACTGATCGGTTGTTCAGGCTTGGGAAGATTGAATTTCCCAAATTCAATGGTACAGAAGATGTAGAGGATTGGGTGTGCAGATGTGAACACTTCTTTGATGTGGATGAGACTCCTGAGAATTACAAGGTACGTTATGCTGTTATCAATTTGGAGGGAAGGGAAATGAAATGGCACAATAATTTTGCTAAAACAAGAGCTATAGCTGGTGTAACATGGGCAGAGTATGCTAGAACTATAACTGATCGTTTTTCTACACAAATGTTTAAAGATGCAATGGGAATATTGTCATCTACAGTGCAAAATGGGGAATTAGAGGATTATTGTGATGAATTTAATGAAAATTTGCTGAGAGTGACAATTGCTGAGGAATATGCAATTAGTTTGTTCATTAAGGGCTTGAAACCTGAATTGGGAGGTCCTGTGAGTATGCTTGATCCCAAGACCATGAAGGAGGCCTATATGTTGGCTAAGAAACAGAAGGTTGCTAATGATAAAGTCAAGAATCAATTCACCCCTAAACCTCTAGCCACTTCTAAACCCCCTTATCCTAATCCTAAACCTATCTCACAGTTTAAACCACTAGTCAACACTTCTCATCTGCCATTACTACCTAATCCACCATCTCATCAGAAGTTTAACACTAAGAGGCTGACTAATAAGGGGATTGAGAGTAAAAGATCAAAGGGGGAGTGTTTCTGGTGCAGCGATAAGTTTACTCCCACTCATAAGTGTCCTAATAAACAGTTATATGTGTTAGAAGTATGGAGTGGAGAAGAAGAGGGTCAACAAGGGTCTGATGGGGAAGAGACTGTTATTGATACCACTGGTTAAGATCAGGTGATTGAGACTACTTCGAATGATCCTCATATTTCTATACATGCACTGACCGGTATACCATCATTCTCTACTATGCAAGTGGTGGGCAATTTGGGTACTAAGCCTCTTCAGATTTTAATAGATTCTGGATCCATCCACAATTTTATAGATGAAACGTTGGCATTAAAATTGAACTGTTCATTGAAAGATATTGAGGGTATGAAAGTGGGTGTAGCCAATGGGTCACAACTGTTGTGTGCTAAGATGTGCCCAGGGTTTCAATGGCAAATGCAGGGCTTATGGATGAAAGTTGATGTTCTGGTACTACCCTTAGCTAGTTATGACATGGTTTTGGGGGTGCAATGGTTATCATCTTTGGGGGATATATTTTGGAATTTCTAGGAACTTACTATGCAGTTCAAGGTCAATAATAAGACATATCAGCTGAAAGGTAGTAATACTAATAGGGTGTCCCTGTGCTCTAATGAAGTCATGAGTCAATTATTATGCTCCCAAGGCAAACAAGTGGTGCAATCTCAGTTATTCAGCCTACACAAAGAAGAAAAGGGTGACCAATTTCAACATAAGGCTACTGTTACTAAACAGGTTGATCATCCTCATATACAAGCTTTGCTAGAGGATTTTAAGGTTGTGTTTGCTACTCCTACATCTTTACCTCCTTCTAGGCCTTATGATCATCGGATTTCATTGAAGGATGAAAGCATGGTTATTAATCAAAAGCCCTATAGATACCCTGCAGCACAAAAGGATATTATTGAGAAGATGACAAAGGAACTGTTGGATACAAGGGTAATTCAGGGAAGTTCTAGTCCTTTTGCAGCTCCTGTTGTTTTAGTCAAGAAAAAAGATGGTTCATGGAGGATGTGTATTGACTATAGGAAGCTTAATGATGCTACTATAAAGAATGACTACCCTATTCCGTTGATAGAAGAGTTACTAGATGAGTTGGGAAGGGCTGTCATATTTTCTAAGTTGGATCTAAGGTCTGGGTATCACCAAATTCGGATGTCCTCTTAAGATGTTCATAAGACTGCATTTAGGACACATGGGGGCCATTTCGAATTCTTGGTAATGCCATTTGGGTTTACCAATGCACAGGCTACTTTTCAGTCTTTGATGAATCATACATTCAAACAGTTTTTGAGGAAATCAATATTGGTTTTTTTTATGATATACTGGTTTATAGCAGTTCTTTGGAGCAGCATTTGGTTCATCTTACAGAAGTCTTGAGTGTTCTAAGAGCCAACAAGCTGTTTGCTAGGCTGTCTAAATGTGCATTTGGAGGTTCTAGTGTGGAATATTTGGGGCACATCATATCAGGAAATGGGGTATCCACTGATCCTAAAAAGATAGAAGCAGTCAAGCAGTGGCCAGTACCTACAAATGTGAAACAACTGAGGGTATTTTTGGGCCTTTCAGGATATTACAGGAGGTTTATCAAGTCCTATGGCATTCTAGCAAAACCACTTACTTCTCTTTTCAAGAAAGACAATTTTGTTTGGACTGATGAGGCTACAGCAGCATTTGAGAAGTTGAAAGAGGCTGTATGCTCTCCTCCTGTTTGGCCCTACCTAATTTTGATAAAACCTTTGTTTTGGAGACTGATGCATCAGCCTTAGGGATTGGGGCTGTTCTTATGCAAGATAGCCATCCACTGGCCTTTATTAGTAAAGCTTTGTCTCCAAGCTTATTCAGTATATGAGAAGGAGTTATTGGCAATCATTTACGCTGTAAAATACTGGCATCATTATTTGTCAGTGAACCATTTCATTATCAAGACAGATCAAAAGAGCCTTAAATATCTGCTGGAACAGAAATTAACTACCCCTCTGCAACATGCTTGGCTTTCAAAATTGTTGGGGTATGATTACGAAATTGTTTACAAGAAAGGAGTTGAAAATCAAGTGGCAGATGCTCTATCAAGGGTGCAGGGTCCTGCATTATTTACCATGTCTCTATCCACTTTAGATTACTCATTGTTGAAGAGGATTAAGACATCGTGGCAACAAGATCAAGGGTTGGCTGAAATAGTTGCTAAGTTGTCAAGGGGAGAATTGGTTCATGATTTTAAATGGCAGGGTGAATTGTTGGTGAAAAAAGACAGAGTAATAGTGGAAAAGGATGAGGAATTGCAGCTAGACTGTCACACCCCCAAAATCCACATGCGGAGTATCACCGCTTGGAGGCGTGACTGACCAGGATCAAGCCACCAATCATATTGAACAACGAAATATAGTAAAGATAAACCAAACACAATATAATTGGTGTCCAAAATAAGTTAACCAAATTCAAACATCAGCGGAAGCATAAAGTTGTAAAACCAAATCATAAGTTTTAAAAGTTCGAATGTTTAACATGGAACTCCACATTCCATGTCCCACAACGACTCTTCCCTATTCAAGCTCCAGCTAAGTACCTATTGACCTGCAAAGCATGTAGTAACGAGTCAACAACAAAGTTGAGCGAGTTCACAGTTGGGTGTTTGTTTTAAGTTGTTCCAAAAATGGTTTCCTTTAACTAGCATCCCTGCCGTGGGGGTTACCCCATAGTTGAAAACGTGTTTTGTTTAATCCCGTTTACTATGGCTATCTAGCCGTGGGGGCTACCCCATGTTTATTTATCTGGCTCTCTGGCCGTGGGGGCTACCCCATGTATATACTACTAGACTCGTTACCATATCGACTACTGACTGTAGTCATGTTTATGTGCCCTGAACTGTCAATGTCTATCATCATTGACGTGCCCAGATCCATTAGTTCACGCCCGTCCTCTGCAGCACGGTGTGAGGCTTGTCAAACCTAAATAGCGCTATCTAACTAATGACCCTCTAGCCATTGGCCCGGCGATTAAGTCGATATAAAAAGGAGGGACTTCGTGATAGAGTTTTGGTCTAGTGAAAGTTAACTGTCCATGAGGACGAGGAATTATATTCCTGAACCCGTACTGTCCTACCCAAGAAAGGACGAGGAATCCATATTCCTTAACCCATTCCCAACCCCTGGGAATCCCATGCTTTGTAGAAAGTGTGAACTCACCTTAGGTTAGCTCAGCAGATACACGAAAAGGTTGCTTGAGCTATAAGTGGTCAACCACGTCCTAACATGGTTACCATACAAGTCAGGTCTAGGTTCAAGTAATGCACGTATGATTACACATAGTTTAACAAGTTATGAACACGTGTTGATCATGGCAAACACATAGTACATGTTAACACATTTACAGTAGCATTCAAGTATCAAACACGTCCAACTTGTGCGACCCGAAAGATAAAGCCCAACAAATAGGCGGCCTAACCTATTGTGCGATCAGCACAACTTGTGCGATCCACAATGGGTTGTGCGATCAGCCTTAAACCCGGCCCAAACAACATAAACAGTCCAAGACTTGTGCGACCCAACAATTAAGCAAATAGTTTAACTTGTGTGATCCAATTAACCTTGTGCGACTACTGGTATCTTGTGCGATCAGATCAGGTCTTGTGCGACCTGATCTTGTGCGATCAACAACTTGTGCGATTGGTCCTTGTGCGATCAAGGACCTTGTACGATCAGAAAGCTTGTATGGCAAGATCTGATCTTGTGCGATTAGTTTAAATATCCGAATTTTATGCAATCAGTTTTATTGTTTCCTTTTGTGAAATTATCAATCAACAATACTAACAGTTTCCAAACAAACCAAAATCGATCAAACAAAGGTTTTTACCATCAAATCTCTATAAACCCTAATGAATAACATATCAAAAATTCATAGCATTAGAGCATTCAAATACTTCATGTTAATACATACGAATCAATCAAACATCTAACCACATCACAGCCGATTGTATATATTCGGTTCTAACTCTAGATCATGCAATCCGAATACATGAATATCATCAAGTACACATGTGAGCCGATTCTAAACCAAAATAAATCATATATCATTTATAAATCCTTGTATGAGAACATATCAATCACAATATCATTTGATAAAACAACAACTATTAAACACTAACCGGTCCGAAGGTAGAATAAGAATGATCCGAACAAGAAAACTTCAAGGGATGAGGCTTCGACTATGAAGATTTCCGTCGAACAAGAGAGAGAGAAGTAGAGAACTAGGGTTTTGTATTTGTGTTGTGTTTTGCAAGTTATGAGGAGTATACCCTATCTCCTAAGTGTTATGCGTGTAAAAGAGAGTGGGCCGAACCCATCATGGGCTGCCCTTGATCCGAATACAAAAAGTGTAGCCCGAATGGGCTTGTGCGATCGAGTTGGGTTGCGCGTTTGGGCTCGTTTATATACATACATTACACAAAACACATATCATACATAACATTTCATTACTCATCATCGTTCACATAATCACATATTGTTCAAACACGTTACACTAAGCGCACAAAAGGGTTCTAAAACACGAGTTGTCACATTATCCCCAAGTTGAAAGAAATTTCGTCCCGAAATTTGGTACGTACTCACTGAGGAAGCTAGTTAAGTTGCATGGTTTTCCTGGTTTTCCTGGGGTGTCACATCCTCCCCCCGTTGATCTGGAATTTCGTCCCGAAATTCCGTAGTAGCTTCAGCCTCAGTAGTGGTTGTACTGTTTGCGAACAATTGGGGATACCTTTGTTTCATCTGATCTTCGTGTTCCCAGGTGAACTCTGGGCCACGACGGGAGTTCCAACGAACTCGAACGAGAGGTATTCTAGTGTGCTTGAGGACCTTAACATCCCGGTCCGTGATTTCAACTGGTTCCTCGACGAATCGTAACTGCTCGTCGATAGTGAGCTCCTTCAAAGGAACTATGAGGGTCTCATCTGACAGACACTTCTTCAGATTCGACACGTGGAAAACGTTGTGAACTCCACTGAGTTCTGCTGGTAGGTTCAGTTTGTAGGCCACCCTGCCTATTTTCTCTATGATGTCGAATGGTCCAACGTATCGTGGGTTAAGTTTGCCTCGTTTGCCAAAACGAACAACACCCTTCCTGGGTGAGACTTTTAGTAGCACTCGATCCCCAACCTGGAATTCGAGTGGTTTCCTGCCCTTATCGGCGTAGCTTTTCGGACGGTCGCGAGCTGCCGCCATTCGTTGTCGTATTTGAGCAATTCGTTCTGTTGTGTCTACCACAAGTTCTGGGCTAGTGATCTGACTATCCCCCACCTCTGCCCAACAAAGAGGTGATCGGCATTTACGCCCGTACAGTGCCTCAAACGGAGCGGCCCGAATGCTGGTGTGGTAACTGTTGTTATACGAGAACTCTACTAACGGGAGATGCTTTTCCCAGCCGCTACCAAAGTCGATGACACATGCCCTAAGCATGTCTTCAAGTGTCTGGATGGTACGTTCAGACTGCCCATCCGTTTGCGGGTGATAAGCTGTGCTCATATCTAAACGTGAGCTAAAGGACTTGTGCATTGCTTGCCATAGTTCAGAAGTAAAACGTGCATCACGATCAGAGATAATAGAGGTGGGAACCCCGTGCCTCGAGATAACTTCCTTAAGATAAACGTCTGGTAGAGTGGAGAACTTAAACGTTTCCTTGATAGCCAGGAAGTGTGCAGACTTTGTGAGTCGATCCACTATCACCCAAATAGTGTCATTTCCGTGCTGAGATCTAGGTAGGCCAGTAACGAAATCCATAGAAATCTGCTCCCATTTCCATTGTGGTATCTCGGGTTGTTGAAGTAGGCCTGAGGATTTCTGGTATTCGACTTTGACTCTCGCACAAGTCAAACATTTACTAACGTAAGTTGCTATGTGGGCTTTCATGCTAGGCCACCAATACGTAGTTTTCAAGTCTTGGTACATCTTATCTTAACCAGGATGTACTGAGTAGCGAGACTTGTGTGCTTCATCCATCACAAGCTCTCATAGGTTGCAATAAAATGGGACCCAAATGCGGCCTGTTACGTAGTAGGCATCGTCTTCCTTTTGTTATAACCGTTGTCTGGAGCCGCGTAGGGCTTCAGCCCTGACGTTTTCTGGTTTCAATGCTTCTACCTGAGCATCTCGTATCTGGGAAGGAAGACTAGACTGGATGGTAAGTTGTAATGCTCGCACGCGCTTAGGCGTAGTGTCCTTTCGACTGAGGGCGTCAGCCACAACATTGGCTTTGCCTGGATGGTACTTGATCGCGCATTCATAATCATTTAGTAGCTCGACCCATCATCGTTGACGCATGTTTAACTCCTTCTGTTTGAAGATATGTTCGAGACTCATGTGATCGGTGTAAATAGTGCACCTGGTACCGTACAGGTAATGTCTCCATATCTTGAGTGCGAAAACAACAGCTCCCAGCTCCAAATCGTGCGTAGTGTAGTTCCTTTCGTGAATCTTAAGTTAACGTGACGCATAAGCGATGACCTTGTCACGTTGCATCAGCACACATCCAAGTCCCTGAATGGATGCGTCGCAATAAACCATAAAATCGTCTGTGCCTTCAGGCAATGAGAGGATAGGTGCGCTACAAAGTCTATCCTTTAAGTGTTGAAATGCAGTTTCCTGTGCATCACCCCAACGATAGGTGACACCTTTCTGTGTTAGAGAGGTGAGAGGTTGCGCAATCTTGGAAAAATCCTTGATAAACCTTCTGTAGTAACCTGCCAAGCCCAAGAATTGGCGTATTTCCGTTGGTGTTCTAGGTGCAGGCCAGTCCTTGGTCGAGTCTACCTTGGATGGATCAACATGAATCCCATCCTTGTTTACCACGTGGCCTAGGAAATGGACTTCACGAAGCCAGAAGTCGCATTTCGAGAACTTTGCATAAAGTTGTTCTGTTCGAAGGAGTTCCAAAATAAGTCGTAGATGCTGCTCGTGTTCCTCCTGACTCTTAGAGTAGATCAGGATGTCGTTGATGAATACTATAACGAACTTATCTAGGTATGGCTTGCACACTCTGTTTATAAGGTCCATGAAAACCGCAGGTGCGTTTCTCAGCCCAAAAGGCATGACCAAAAACTCGTAGTGTCCATAACGAGTTCTAAAGGCTGTTTTGGAGACGTCCTCTTCTCGGACTCTCAGCTGATAATATCCCGATCTCAAATCAATCTTCGAGTAAAAGCTCGACCCTTGCAGCTGGTCGAACAAGTCGTCGATGCGTGGAAGAGGATAACGATTCTTAACCGTCACCTTGTTGAGCTCGCGGTAGTCTATACACATTCTGAAAGTACCATCTTTCTTCTTCACAAATAGCACTGGAACTCCCCAGGGCGAAGAGCTAGGACGAATAAATCCCTTGTCCAAGAGTTCTTGTAGTTGCGTAGAGAGTTCTTCCAACTCTGATGGAGCTAGACGATAGGGTGCTCGAGCTATGGGCGCTGCTCCAGGAGCTAGCTCAATTTGAAACTCGACTTGACGATGAGGCGGGAGACCAGGTAATTCCTCAGGGAATACCTCAGGATAGTCGCGTTCAATCGGAAAATCTTCTATCTTCTTCTCTTTCTTCGAGGTATCAGTAACGAGAGCCAAAATAGCAGTGTGGCCCTTTCGTAAACACTTCTGGGCCTTAAGGAAAGAGATGATGCTCTCAACAGCACCCCTCTTGTCGCCACGAATCATGAGAGGTTCATTACCTGAACAAGAAATACGGACAATCTTCTCGTTGCAAAGAATCTCTGCTCAGTGTTGGGATAACCAATCCATCCCAATGACAATGTCGAAACTACCCAGAACAATAGGAATGAGGTCGATAGAGAAGGTGTGACCAGCAAGAACAAGATTACAACCCTTGACTATGTGTGTGGCCTCTAAACTCTTACCATTAGCTAGCTCTACAGTGTGCTTGGTGTTCAAAAGTGTTGGGGTACGCTTAAGCATTTGACTAACTTTTAAGGACACGTAGCTAGTATCAGCACCCGAATCAAACAAAACCATAACGTAAAAGTCGTCGAGAAGGAACTTACCCGTCACAACATTGGGATCATTCCTCGCTTCACCCTGGACAATAACGAATACACGACCCCTGGCACCATTGCCGTTGTTGCCCCCGTTGTTTCCATTCCCCTGGTTGTTATTATTGTTGTTGTTGTTCTGATTCCGGTTCAGTTGGGGACAATCTCTCTTGAAGTGGCCTTCAGCTCCACACTGAAAGCACCCTTTGTTGACGCCTTGCTGCTGCTGCTGGCGTTGTGGGGCTTGTTGTTGCTGACGATTCTGGTTTGCGGGGTATAAACTTCTGCAATCCTTTGCGGCGTGGCCTAGCTTGTTGCACCGATGACAGTTACCCCTAGTGCATGGCCCGCTGTAGTGTAAGTTGCAGCGATTACATTTGGGGTGATTTCCCCTGTACCCACCATGACTTTGACTACCAGATGATTGCTGACTAGGGCTCTTGTAGTCGTCAGTCCTTCTCTGTTGAGACTGAGATTGAACAGAAGTTGAACCTTTGCTTGAAGCTCCATCCCATTTTCGCTTGTTGTCACTAGGAGCATCCGAAGTAGTTGTAGCACTAATACGCTTTGGTAACCTGTTCTGTTCCACCGCCTGATCAGTGAGACGATGAGCCAATTGTACAACTTGCTGGATGGTGGCGAGGTTAGCTGAAGTCACATGACTTTGAATCTCAGGCACTAGGCCCTTAAGGTATAGTTCGATGAGTTTGATGGGAGGATCCACCATAGTAGGACATAAGATTGCTAACTCGTTCGATCTTTTCGTGTACGCTTCAATTTCTGACCCCGTCATCTTTAGGTTGAATAAATCTACCTCTAACTTGTGAATGTCATCACGATTGCAGTACTCTTCCTTAATCATTTCCTTAAAATTGTTCCATGGGGTGGCATTAGTAGCAACCAACCCCAGCATTTGGACCTGAGCGTTCCACCACGTGAGCGCTATTCCTTCGAGAGTACCGGTAGCATACTTCACCCTGCGAGCCTCAGGGCATTCACACATTTCGAATACAGATTCCAGCTTTTCAAACCAGTGGAGGAGACCTACAGCTCCTTCGGTACCACTAAAGGTACTAGGTCGACAGTCCATGAAAGTTTTGAAAGTGCACATAGGTGGCTGAGCAGGTTGACCTGTGGTGGGTGTAAGAAGGGACAAGCTTAAGCACAAGTGTTGGTTTACGAGAGTAGGACCTAAAGATCCTAGAGTGAGTTTAAACTGCAAGGTATACCTCCTGCTTGGGCGGCTGCAAGTGCCGCAACAACTTGTTGGTTAATCAGAGTCGTCAACTGGGCTTGTGTCATGTTAACGCGTCCACTCATGATCTTCATATCAAAGGAAAACATGAGTGAGAGAGGTTCGTGAAAGTGCGATGACAGAGGAGAGTAAGCACACATGTGTTTTCAAACTATCGTTGCTACATTTATCTAAGCATACCATAAGCAAATTTCTATGTAATCTAGCAAGTAGGCAATAAAACATAAACCATATCACCAAGAATGTCGAGCCTTGCACGTGGAGTGAAGCGTCGTTGTGGATCGTAGAGCACTGTACAGGTTATAGTCTGGTTTTAACAAAAACTTTTTCCCTTATTAAAACCAAGTTCACTATAACCAATGGCTCTGATACCAATCTGTCACACCCCCAAAATCCACATGCGGAGTATCACCGCTTGGAGGCGTGACTGACCAGGATCAAGCCACCAATCATATTGAACAACGAAATATAGTAAAGATAAACCAAACACAATATAATTGGTGTCTAAAATAAGTTAACCAAATTCAAACATCAGCGGAAGCATAAAGTTGTAAAACCAAATCATAAGTTTTAAAAGTTCGAATGTTCCATATGGAACTCCACATTCCATGTCCCAACACGACTCTTCCCCATGCAAGCTCCAGCTAAGTACCTATTGACCTGCAAAGCTTGTAGTAACGAGTCAACAACAAAGTTGAGCGAGTTCACAGTTGGGTGTTTGTTTTAAGTTGTTCCAAAAACGGTTTCCTTTAACTAGCATCCCTGCCGTGGGGGTTACCCCATAGTTGAAAACATGTTTTGTTTAATCCCGTTTACTCTGGCTATCTAGCCGTGGGGGCTACCCCATGTTTATTTATCTGGCTCTCTGGCCGTGGGGGCTACCCCATGTATATACTACTAGACTCGTTACCATATCGACTACTGACTGTAGTCATGTTTATGTGCCCTGAACTGTCAATGTCTATCATCATTGACGTGCCCAGATCCATTAGTTCACGCCCGTCCTCTGTGGCACGGTGTGAGGCTTGTCAAACCTAAATAGCGCTATCTAACTAATGCCCCGCTCGCCATTGGCCCGACGATTAAGTCGATATAAAAAGGAGGGACTTCATGATAGAGTTTTGGTCTAGTGAAAGTTAACTGTCCATGAGGATGAGGAATTATATTCCTGAACCCGTATGTCCTACCCAAGAAAGGACGAGGAATCCATATTCCTTAACACATTCCCAACCCCTGGGAATCCCATGCTTTGTAGAAAGTGTGAACTCACCTTAGGTTAGGTCGGCAGATACACGAAAAGGTTGCTTGAGCTATAAGTGGTCAACCACGTCCTAACATGGTTACCATACAAGTCAGGTCTAGGTTCAAGTAATGCACGTATGATTACACATAGTTTAACAGGTTATGAACACGTGTTGATCATGGCAAACACATAGTACATGTTAACACGTTTACAGTAGCATTCAAGTACCAAACACGTCCAACTTGTGCGACCCGAAAGATAAAGCCCAACAAATAGGCGGCCCAACCTATTGTGCGATCAGCACAACTTGTGCGATCCACAATGGGTTGTGCGATCAGCCTTAAACCCGGCCCAAACAACATAAACAGTCCAAGACTTGTGCGACCCAACAATTAAGCAAATAGTTTAACTTGTGCGATCCAATTAACCTTGTGCGACTACTGGTATCTTGTGCGATCAGATCAGGTCTTGTGTGACCTGATCTTGTGCGATCAACAACTTGTGCGATTGGTCCTTGTGCGATCAAGGACCTTGTACGATCAGAAAGCTTGTATGGCAAGATCTGATCTTGTGCGATTAGTTTAAATATCTGAATTTCATGCAATCAGTTTTATTGTTTCCTTTTGTGAAATTATCAATCAACAATACTAACAGTTTCCAAACAAACCAATAATCGATCAAACAAAGGTTTTTACCATCAAATCTCTATAAACCCTAATGAATAACATATCAAAAATTCATAGCATTAGAGCATTCAAATACTTCATGTTAATACATACGAATCAATCAAACATCTAACCACATCACAGCCGATTGTATATATTCGGTTCTAACTCTAGATCATGCAATCCGAATACATGAATATCATCAAGTACACATGTGAGCCGATTCTAAACCAAAATAAATCATATATCATTTATAAATCCTTGTATGAGAACATATCAATCACAATATCATTTGATAAAACAACAACTATTAAACACTAACCGATCCGAAGGTAGAATAAGAATGATCCGAACAAGAAAACTTCAAGGGACGAGGCTTCAACTATGAAGATTTCCATCGAACAAGAGAGAGAGAAGTAGAGAACTAGGGTTTTGTATGTGTGTTGTGTTTTGCAAGTTATGAGGAGTATACCCTATCTCCTAAGTGTTATGCGTGTAAAAGAGAGTGGGCCGAACCCATCATGGGTTGCCCTTGATCCGAATACAAAAAGTGTAGCCCGAATGGGCTTGTGCGATCGAGTTGGGTTGTGCGTTTGGGCTCGTTTATATACATACATACATTACACAAAACACATATCATACATAACATTTCATTACTCATCATCGTTCACATAATCACATATTGTTCAAACACGTTACACTAAGCGCACAAAAGGGTTCTAAAACACGAGTTGTCACATAGACATTATTGGGTTGTGTCATAATTTAGGAATGGGGGGTCACTCAGGGGTCTACTACCCAGAGGATTAAAAGCATGTTTATGTGGAAAGGGATGTATAAACAGGTCAGACAGTTCATTAGAAATTGTGATACATGTCAAAGGACTAAACATGAAAATGTGGCTTATCCTGGACTTTTGCAACCTCTGCCAATCCCTAAATATGTATTCTCAGACATATCTATGGATTTCATAGGAGGATTTCCTAGGGTGAATGGTAAATATTCTATTTTGGTGGTAATCGATAGGTTGACCAAATATGGCCATTTCATACCTCTTGGGCATCCCTATTCTGCAAGTACAGTGGCTCAACTATTTTTGGATCATATATTCAAGTTACATGGCTGGCCTCAGACTATTGTGAGTGATAGAGATACAATTTTCCTGAGTAATTTTTGGAAAGAGTTTACAAAGATGTAGGGAATCCAGCTGGCTATGTCTACAGCCTATCATCCTCAGTCGGATGGGTAAACTGAGGTGGTCAATAGGTGTATTGAGGCGTATCTTAGAGGTATGACATTGAACACTAACACTCCATGGCTGAAATGGTTGTCTTTGGCTGAGTGGTGGTACAATACCAACTTCTATTCAGCTATAAAAACAACACCTTTCCAGGCTTTATATGGATACCCACCCCCTCTATTTGTGCCATATATACCCAAAGACTGTTCGGTAGATGCAGTGCATCAGTTGTGCATTGAAAGAGAAAAAACTATCAAACACTTAAGGCAGGCATTACATGTGGCACAAAATCAAATGAAGCAAACAGCTGATGGAAAGCGTACGGAGAGGGAATTTGAAGTAGGTCAATGGGTGTACTTGAAGTTGCAAGAATATGGCAGAATATGAGGAATTACAAGCACAATAAATTGAGCCCTAAGTATTTCGGGCCATTCTTAATCATTGAAAGAATTGGAAAGGTTGCATACAAGCTGGACACAATTGCATCCGGCATTTCATGTTTCGTTGTTGAAGTTAGCTCATGGAAATCACTCGGTGGTGATACCTCTTCCTACCCAGCCACGGTTCAAATACACTCCTGCTGCTGTTGTTGATAGGAGGGTGTGTAAGAGAGTGAATCGGATGAGCATAGATGTTTTGATTCGTTGGACGGACTTGCCGGTGTCGGAATCATCTTGGGAAAATTTAGAAGAAATGAAGGTGCGGTTCCCAGATTTCAATTTTGATACTCAATTTTGAGGTCAAAATTGTTAAAGGAAGGGGCATTGTTATGTAGCAAAGTATAAGGGTATGTTTTGTAATCATTGTATAGTTCAGGGTCTTATGTGTTGAATAGTCTAAGTGGGATAGTTGTCTGTTGTACTTAAACACAGGTGGTTAATGACAGTTAATCAATTAGTTGTTGAGCTATCATTCTGTTGATTTCTCTCTCTCTACTCTCTCTCTAGAATCTCCGTAACACACAATGAAGCTCCTAGGAGACTCCAACCACACTCTCCAACCTTCCCACCACCTTATAAGCAAGGGAGGACCCAAGGCACGCCTTGGGTGGGCAGACGCCCCCCCCCCCCTTAAAATTATTTTTTTGTGTATTTTATAGACAAAAATCTCGACCGCACTCCTTAAAAGTTTGGTGGAACCCTTCATTCGCGTCCCCAGAAAATAATTCCTTGGTCCGCCATTGTTTATAAGTTGAAGCCTCTAAACCAACTAGGGTCTTACATGTTTCACAATTCACACACCTTCGCCGAAAAGCACCTAAGTTAAAGTAGGATGGTGGAAGCGGCCGGGCTGAAAAAGACAACAATGACCAATGGTGAGTAAAGACGATAAGCAGTGAAGGACCCAGGATTTTTTTTCCTAGGGGTGCGGAAATTTTTTAAAGATTTTAGACCCCTAGCTATATAAAAAACCGGTTCATAGCGGGTCGAATCAAATCGGGTCGGGTCATGTAAAACAAGTAAACCCAAACAAACAAAGTTTCATAGCGGGTCGAATCAAATCGGGTCGGGTCCATTTCAATTTTCAAACAATCAAACCCTAGTTCCTAACTTTCTATCACATTAAAAAAAAAATCAAAGTTCAAACCTTCCATACTTCTATTTCTCTTAAGCATTAAATAAAAGAACAAAAAAACTTATCTAAAACATATATTGGTCTTTAATTAGAATAATCCGGCGAGAAAAAAGTGGTTCAACCCCTTTCCTCTTGAGAAATCGTGGCATAACTTCCCTACTCACTGTTCCTTCCTAATATATCACATACAAAATAAACAAGGATATTCAAGTGTTCAACCATAGCCCATTTCCTTAATTTTCAATTTAAAATTTTGAATTTCAAGCCCTAGTAATTGTTATTTACCAACCAACAATCATATAATCAACAAAACCACCCAACTATAGACTAGAACAACCGAAAAATACATAAAAACATATAAAATTTTAAACCTTTTTAACAAATATGTATATATATTTGTTTCTATTGAAAAAACCAATAAAACATAAAAAAATCGAATTATCTATTTAAGTTCAATTTTCGAATTTCATCTTTTCAAACCCTATATACTAAAATCATATAATCAATAAAAGATTAAGAAACAACAAACCATCCTATAAAGATTAGAACAACCCAAAATTACCTCAAAACACATAAAAGTTTAAAGGTTTTAAATCCATCCTAAAATCATATTATCTCATGACTCTTGAACAAAATCGCATAAACATAAAAAAAACAAAACATGTACCTGTCAGGGGTGGCCTCAATTAACCAGTTTGTAGCCGGAATTTTGCAGTCGCCGGCCGGAATTATGATGTCGCTGGGCGCTGAAGTGAGGCAGAGGGAGGGCGGGAGTCGCTGGCAAGTGGCAGCGATTTGGGTTTTTTTATTATGTGGACTGATTTTGTTTAACAAAACTAGTAGTTGGGTTGGGATTGAATGGGTATTAAGTTATTGGGCTTGATCGATTGAATTTAAGTTTTATTAAAAACGTTAGTGGGCTAACTTGTTTACATAATTTGATTGGGTTTCAATCCGTGTTCACATTTTTTTATATAAATTCCTAACATTTTTTTTCTAAGGGGTGCGGACGAAAATTTCCATGGGGTGCGGTCGGATTTTTTCAAGGGGTGCGGACAAAAATTTCCAAGGGGTGCGGTTGGGATTTTTCGCGAAAAATACCACTAATTTTTTAAGGGGTCAGTTCGCCCCTGACGATAAGGGTAGATACAAGATGTGCAAAGCAATACTAGACTGGTGGGTGTGGGCGTGGCCAAGGGGCGATGTTGGCCCTTTAACTCCAGGTGCTCCACCCTGGGTTGGCGTTTTGGTGGGCATTGCCCGCTTGGCGTGACAATAATGATTGGCGTGGGACGCTGGCATGGGGTAACGTGTCTGGCAACGGTTGGTTGGGTGTTCATGATCGTTTGGCTAGCCCCTTCCACACCCCACTCTTTTGGGTGTGGACTGATGAAGCCCATACCCACCACGTGTCAAACAATGACCCCAACCTAAGCCCTTCCACACCCCATGGTCTTAAAGAGACATATGATTACGTATAACTGTGTTTAATACATGAAATTATGGTAAGGTTAAATGATTTAAACAATTATCTAAACAAATAATCATTAATCTTATCTATACAAAATTATAATATACGGTTACTGCAAAATTTAAGTAATTATAACTTTTTATACTTGTGGTACAATACTAAATGAAGTTAGTTAGTGAACAAAATTGTCTTTTTGGCACCATCAAATGATGTCTAAAAAATATACTATGTAAAGAGTACTTACGCAATATAAGGCACCCTACTTGGTAGAGACTTATGACTTTTAGAGGAGATGTAATCTGGACAACGAGGGTTATTTAATTAACTGTTGCAATGTAGAATAGAAGTAACGTTTGCCATTAAAAAAATGAAAATAAAAAAAATTTAAAGAGTACTTACACTTTTGACCCCTCTAACTTTTATATTTAAAGAGTAATTACATCTTAACCCATCGTCTTTATTCATATATTTCTTTTAATTTTATTTTTAACCAACAATATGATCGCACATGTCACACCCATAACACTTTATTTTTTTGTTGTTTTCCTTCTATATCTTTTAAATATGTTTAAAAAAATACGAATGTACCATTGTGACGTTCTTAATTTTACCAACGTTTCGATGCAAATTATATTCAATATCAAGGAAGTCATTCATGCATCAACGTAGAAGTTTAAAAAAATTGGGACAAAATTCACCACATTGTCTACAACTGCACTTTAAAAGTCTTCGAACATTAACAAATTTAAAATGATGACTAGTAATTTTTTTGCCCAAATAACATAAATATACTCCGAAAGCTAATCCATAACTATACTATATGTAATGCATAAGAGGACTCGGGGCGGAAGCGTTATGGTTGTCCATAACGCGTTGAATGGCCACGGAACACCGCCGCCGGTGCTTTCTATCACTCGTGGAAGTATAACGAGTTATGGTGGTCACGCGTTGAACTTTGAGTTTTGATAGGGTAAGACTTGTACATTGTGCATTAATACTTGTACATTGGAATCCCCATCACTAGTGATACCACCCCCACTACATTTCTATCACTATCACTAGAATATTGGATGCTGACATGGCATGATTTGATTGGGTGCTCTCATCACTAGAACCCATCACTAGTGAACCACCCCTCCCCCCCTAAGACAAGGACATTTTAATATACCCAAAAGTTAAACTTTTTTTTGCTTTAATGCGTAAGGTGTAATTTAAAATGACGGTATATTAGTCTTTAAACACTAATTACACTTTAATCTACTCATATTAATTACACTTTAATTCCCTCACCAACAACAAAATCATAGACAATTAGTTAGTTATAACAACCGTCCTAAAATATTTTCGACACCCCTAAAATATTTGGAACGTCCCTATACATCATAAAATACACCCCGTATATGCAAATAGGCCATAAAAACCTTTAATTTGATAAAATTAAAATAAAAACAAAATATGAGTGTCGCTCGCGGGGCGTGAAGGCTTTGCCTTCGGGTTACGCGGGGAGCGACAGGTCAACCACCAGGCTATTCCCGGTACGGCCACGTGGCGTGTGCGTGTCGAGCCTAGTGGCCGAATCAACCAAGCTAGGGCCTACCCTAGATGGCCTCGCGGGCTGCGAAGCCCTATGTTGAGACTCTCGCGGGGCGCGAGAGACTGGTCGACCAGCCTTATAAAAAGAGGCCATCAGCCTTCAGTTTCCGTCGCTCATTCACACAAATTCTCTCTCAATTTCTATAGTGTAGATATAATTCCCGGGCATAATACCCCCTAATTTACAAAGTTCTGCCTCATTGTAAGTATCATAACCCCCAATTACGTATTAGATACGTTGCCCGATTGATCTAGTGCTCCGTAACGGCTGTCGAGGTTCTGCCCGACGTAGTCGTTGGAGTTCTGTCTCGGGGAGGGTATAACTAATGTAAATATTGGGTTATTATACTAACGCGTGTGCATTGTTTAAATTATTAGATTATAACCAGGAAACCACAAGGAAAAATCTACAATAGCAATGTGAGTAATCTCCTTTTTGTTAAACCTTTTTGTAAACTGTTTTTACAAAACCTCAAATGTTTTAAGTTATATTTCACAATGATTGAGTATTTGTAATTCTACAATTATTGTCGGTATGTTAGGGTTTTGTATACAAAATTTGTTACTACACTGTGAGTAGTGACATGACCACAAGTCGGGTTGACAGTACCGTGGGTGGTAATTAAGGTAGAATGGTAAACAAATGTAATTGTTGGATTGCCCTCAATACTGTACAAGGATAAAATTTGTCTTGATTAAATTTGGATTCACTCACCAGTATTTCCCACTGACAAAATGTTTTTTAATGCGTTTTAGGTAACAAAATGTGAAAGCCAATTAGAAGCCAGCTGGACAGCACTGAACGCTTGGAAAAGTGGCTATAAAAGTTACCTAAATAAAGAAGATGTTTTATTCAATAAATTAGTGTTTACCCCTATAAACATGTTTGTACTGAAAACTTAGGTTTTATCCCAATAAGTTTATAATTATAAAAATGTGGTGTTTTACTCTGATAAAATATTTCCTAACTACGGTCCTGATGAAATTTCTGCTGCCAAATAATGATAAACACCGATACCACCATCTCTGAGTAGGTCGCGGCCGCCAGCCTCCCGAGGCAAGGGTCGGGGGTTACGACAGAAGGTGGTATCAGAGCTACAGCCACTGATTTAAGCCAAAGAAGTGTTCTGCTGACATTGAAATTATCAATTTTGTTAGGAAATAACCAATGAGACTATGTGCATACGTGTAGATTATTATTTTGTGTTATTTGACAATTTGTTAGTTTACAGTATGAGTGCTCAAGGACCTTCGGATGCTTACCGTCAATTGTCCAGCTCTCCTAGGGACGAAGGAACTTCTTCCCAGCCTACCCCCTCGGGGTATTCGGCTGACACCGAAGAAGGGATTTTCGTATTCAAAGCACAATCGGAAGAGCCATTCCCTCCCAAGAAGAGAGGATGGTTCAACAGAGGAGCTCATGAACGTAGAAAAAGAATGAGAAAGTTGCAACAACAGCGGGCCTTAGTAGCGGCCAATAGAGAAATGAATGTTCAAACCCAGGATATACTCAATAGGAGATTAGTTAATTTTCATATATTAGCTACCACAGCTGCTGACCCAAATCTTGAACAACTCATTGCACTCCAGCCATTACCACTATTTCCCACACAACATATGGAAATCGAATAAAACCTAGTAGATCAACCTCCAGTACCTGCTTTTGACCCAGCTGAAATCCCTAGAGTCCCAGCACCCCATCCTCCAGACTATGACCCCTGGTTTGATGACCACAGGGATTACCAACAACTTTACCCAATAGAGGAACCCATGCAAAACCTAGTAGCACCCTATCCCAACTTGGACCCTCTAGACCCATATTTTGATAATGACCAATAAATACGGGAAATCCTAGAAAACCCCTACCCACCTGAGGAACCAATGCCACAGTACCCTGACCCGATACCAGCACCCGCACCACCCATGAATACTGAGAACATAGAGGAACTCTGAACGTTTGGTGAGGAGTTGTTAGATGAAAGTGAAAGAATAAGACAGATAGGTGAGAGGCTCGTCTGGAAATATGGCGAGCGCAATATGCAGTATTGGATGGACCCCCACTAAGTAGTAATAATAATAATAATAATAATAATAATAATAATAATAATAATAATAATATAGATATATATGTGTGTGACTTGAAAAAAAATTAGATAATCTCATAACTACTGATGCATACTAGTACTGTATTTTAATTTCCAGTTGTGATTTGTAATAGACGCATAATATATAAAATAGAGTAAATGTCGCAATGTATGACGATTTTGATCAATGTGTTGATGTGTGATTATTGGCATTAAGTATTGCTCTGAAATATTAATAATTGGAAATTGTTTGTAAATTCAGATGGCTAACGACGCAAATCGGGAAAACCAGAATAATGATATCCAGATAAATAACAGTGTCAATCGACACATAGTAACCCAAGGAATTAGGGATGCTATGCCAGCCATCATCCAAAATGTTAACGAAACAGAAAATAATAACAGTAATAATGGAAGTAAGTGATCACGTACTGAACCTAGTCACAGCGTGAACAATGGACCATTACTTCAATTGCCAATTCCAAAAAGAAGAAAAACCATGTCTTATGGTTGTTCTTACAAAGAATTCTGGTCTTGTAAACCAATAGAATTCTCGGGCAATGAAGGAGCCATTGCAGCTCTACGCTGGTTAGAAAAGACTGAGATAGTCTTAAAAAAAGCAAGTGTGCAGAAGAAGACAAAATCATGTTTGCTTCCAATTTATTTAAGAATGCAGCTCTATAATGGTGGAACACTATTCTCCAGACTAGAGGAAGTGATAGAGTCTATAATATAGAATGGATTGAGTTTAAGAATATGGTGGAAAGAAAATTATGTCCTCTTAATGAAAAGGAGCAGATAGCTAATAAATTCTTAAACATTAGAATGACTGGAGTAGACAGCAAGGGTTACACTACTACATTTGTAGGATCGTTGAATCAATCTCATGAGTCGATCAGAAGAGTTCTAATCCAAACCAAAGGCGGAATTCAATGATTCGGACTTGATTGCAGCTTGTTTCACACAAGGATTCACTTTAATTGTCGTTAGTATTGATTTGAAAGCTATTACAGATCATTCGACACTTCGGCAGCACCTCAGCTCCGGAATCACAACTGTTACAAATGAAAGACACAAGTCACCTATATATAGTAGTAGCCAGTTCGCATGAACATGTCTCTCCAGTTCGCACGAACTGGACAACCCAGTTCGCACGAACTGGTCAGTTCGTGTGGACTGGCTAGTTCATGAATGTTTCCCGTTTTTCTCGAACTACGTGACTTGATATATCATTTCTATTACAAGACTCGATACAAGACGAAGTCGACAGACATATGCACCAACAAACTCCCCCTTGGATGTTGATGAGTCTTCGATACGAGGCTTCAGTACGTCGAGTCTTCAATCTTGATCAGTCTTCATGCTCTTTCCAAAGTATCTGACACTGTAAGCATCCTTCAATCTCTATCTTCTTTTCTTTCTTACTCTTCCAGAATCTTTCAAACTGCAAACTCCCCTTTGCTAACAGACTCCCCCTTAAGATAAGCTGGGATCGCAGTCTGGAACTCTTCACTATCTGCAGGCTTCACAGGTTCAGAAACGTCTCCTGGATCTTCATAGCAACAGGATCAGAAACGGGGATCTGCACAAATCTCTACCCAAAAATAAATTTCACAATTATTAAGATTTAACAAATTTAAAATTTCTGTTTACCGCTTGTATTTGAAACATTCAAATTTGCAATTCAATAATTTCAAAATCATTTTTCATATCAAACAAACTCTCCCAACCCACTGTTGTCCATCATGTTTAGCACTCGGAATTTTGAAAATCAGCTTTTCAACATCAGTTGTCGAAAATAAGATGAACTAAAATCTTTTTTTGATTTTTCAAAATTTATGCTAAAACACACTAAAAATCTTTTTGGATTTTGGGAAATAAACTATATACATACATCTTTTTGAGAGTTTGTGTATGAGGATCATATCAGTTTATGAGACAAATCACTAGCACCGTTGAGCTTTAAACACTTTAAGTTCTAAACGATTCACTTAGATTGTCAGTATACTGATCCACTTAAATTTTCACACACAGTTCTACTGTTTCGAGATACGAGATTAATGTTTTACGGACTTAAACTTATTCGTGTGTCCCACCTCAGAATATACTCCCGTGTCCAGACTCCTATATTCAGTCTTACAGGTGAATGTACACTAATGATATCTGTAAGGGGTAAATGCGAGGCCATGAGAGCTCAGGCTATTGCTTCCGCAAAATCAGAGAGATGATGGCTCGAGTTTTGGTGGGTCCCCCTTGGGGATCTTCTTTTCAACAGCACATGATTAGCATTTGTCAATGTTTCATCATTTTTTATGCTGAGGGCGGGCTTTAAGATTAAAGCAGTGCAGAGTATTATACGAGGACTAGGCTATTGCTCCCGCAAAATCAGAAGTCCAGGTATAATACCCCATATATCATCACGCACAAAGACCTAGTATGTCAGAAATAGAAAGCCCTTCAAACAGAATTTCAGAGGTTACCTATATATCCGAGAGATGTTCCCCACGAAATAAGTAAGTATGATATTTAGGTTTATATCTCGAAAACAATCTACTAAGCGTGTAAAAATCTACTGACATATCATCAGTGAGACCGTTTATCACATTTTAACTTTCCAATTCTTTAGCATGTTGTGATCGTCCACTGATGTACTATCATTTCCTTTTTTTCACAACAAAACTCATTTTAATTTTTCAATGTTTTTGGCTTTTTAGATTTTATCATGTTTTTGAATGTTTCAAATTTTCAAAAATTTCTAAATTTTCTACTCCCCCTAAAATCAAAAATATGTTTCAATTTTTGATTTTCCGGGAAAATTTGAAAATAAAAGCAATAAACTGTACAAATAAAATGACAAACTGATGTGAATTGCTTCACTTCGCCATCCACTTGGCATAAACAATCAGAACTCCCCCTGACAACAAACTATTTTCCCATTAAGATTTCAAAACACTTAAGTTTGTTTTAATCAAAATGGTTTTTCCGGAAAATTAATTTGTTTGTCATTTCACAAACATGGGGTTTCATCACATTGTTTTCCAATTTCCACTTGTATGACAGTTAAATCAACAAAACTAATTTTCAAGAATGATGCCGATTCATGCTCCACGATTACCAACTTGGGAGCTCCGGCAAGTCCGGATTTTACTTCTTAAAAAATCTCACCCATGCCTGAGAAATCATGGGTGAACCATCAGCATTTGGTTTAACTTTTTTCGATTCATACAACTCTTTCACTCCTTTCACCTTCCCATCAGCCATTTTCTCAAAAATATGTAACACTTTTCCATTAAAAGCCTTTTCAGCATCAAATTCTTTATCATCAGCAAAGAATTGATCTGAAATCTCACTCTTACCAGCTTTTGATTTCAAATTTCCGTTTGACAATGCTGGAAAATTTTCATCATCCATCATTGGAACGGAATTCTCATCACTTTTCGCAACATGTGGCTCCTCTGACTTTGACGTGTCAGATTCATCGCCAGAACTATCATCTGAATTTTTAACAACCCATTTTTGTTTATTTAAATTTGCTCTTCTTTTGTAAAAATGTTTCGAACTTTCACCAACTTCGAAAGTCGAATTTTTGAACTCTTTAAATTTTTCCGTTGATTGTTCCTTTTGATCAACACATTTTTCTTTCAATTTTGAGTTAGAAGAAACTCCCTGTTCTGTGTTGGTGGACTTTGGACAATTTCAAGCAATATGTCCGACCTCTTGACATTTGAAACAGGTTCTTCTTTCAACTCTTCGTTCAGATTCTTTCAACATATTCTTTTTCCTTTCAGTGAGAAACTCTTTGTTTGATTGTCTCCAGAACGGTTTCTCCTTCTCCTCTTCTGAACTTATTCTTGAAACAAATTTGGTTTTTGGTTTATAAGTTTTCTCATTTTTATGATTTTCTGGTGGAATAAAACCTAATCCTTTCTTTTTGAAATTAATGTTATGGTTTGGTTTCTTTTGAAAAACAGAACCAGAACTGTAACCTTTTTTCTTATTCAATCTTTGTTGAACTCTTGAAGTGTATTTTTTAGGTTTTTCAGTAAGATTTACATCTTTTATTTCAGAAATATTAATTTCTGTTAGTTTGAAAACCTTGTTGATCATTTCAGTTTTAACACTTCTTATTGGAAATTCCTCATCAGAAAATAATTTGTCAGAATCATTCAAAGTATATGCTACTTTGAATGTTTCATCATTCAAATAATTTTGTGACATCAGAAAATATTTATTGTAAACCCTTTTGACCGGTGGACTTGAGCTTTTCTCTGACGAACTTGACTTTTCAGATTCAGACTTTGACTCTGACTCCTCATCCTTATCCAACACCTGATCGACCACTTTCTTTAATAACTCAGACTCATGATCAGTGTCAGACGATGTGAATGTAACGTCAATGTTGTCTGGTAACTCATCAGTTGTTTCAGACTTTAACTTTATATTAACTGCCTTTTTGACTTCATCCGAAATAGACTTTCTGGGAGAATAACCTTCCCAGATTGGAGGCGGACACCTTTTATAATTTGTACTTTGTTTCTTACCAGTACCGTATCTTCCGACTTCTTATCTTGAAAGGCTTCAAAACCTGCTACAGTCGGATAAATTCTATCAATCAAGTAATCAGAACTTGAGTAACTCTGCAGCAGTCTTCTGATTCTTTCATTCTCAATCTTTTCAATCTCCAGTTCCTGCTTCAACTTTGCACACTCATCAATATAGTGATTGATAGCCTTCTGCTTAGTCATCATCGTTGCATTCATCATAGTCAAAGCATCTTCTCTTTCTAAGTTTGTCTTTTCCAATTGGTTAACTGTTCTGTTCAGCACATCATAAGATTCTTTCACGTACTTAACATCAAACACCAATTTTTCTTTCATCTTGTCTAGCTCAATATACTTCTTATCTTTCTCTTCACAATGTTTGCACGATTCCAAACATTTTAGGCAAGATTTTTCAACCTCTACAATCTTTTCAACTTCAACTATTTTCTCGACTTCAATTATTTTTTCAACTTCGACTATTTTCTCTACTTCAACTATTTTCTCGACTTCAATTATTTTTTCAACTTCAACTATTTTCTCCACTTCAACTATTTTCTCCACCACCTTCTCAATTACATTCTGTTATGTCTCAACTTATATAATCACTTCACTCTCACCAATCTCGACCCTCTCTGTCGGTTTTTCTTCAGCTTTTGCCTTTTCAGCCTCCATCTGAACTTTAGTCTGTTCTTCAGCAACCCTTCTTGCTTCCATTTCTCTCTTCAGTCTAGCAGCCCTTTTCTCTTTCAATATCTGGATTTTATCTGCAAAAAACAAATTAAAACTATAAGAATCCAAATTTTTTCTAGCTGTATTAATATACTCTTCCTCATCATCAGTATCTTCATCACTTCCTAAAGACTTAAAGATCGGTTGTCTTCTAGGACGATTCTTAGATTTGGCTGATTCTTCTCCTGAGATTGAGTCTTCAAGAATTCGAGCAACAAATGCTGTTTTTTCCCAAGTTCTGTTAAGATCATACTTATCCCAACTGAAACCTTCTGGAAGCCTTTCATCATCTTGGTATATCAGTCCACCTTTTGGACTTTTTTCATCTTCTTGATCTATCAGACCATAACAAGCTCTCTTCTTTCCATCTTCAATTTTAATAGTATTTGAGCTTGAAGATTGTTGTTGAGCAACCTGATGATAAATTGCTTTTCAATGATAATCGTTATTTCCAAACGGATCTTGTCTTCCGGTTGCTTCTCTGTTTGTACACTCTCGTTTAAAATGCCCTTTTTCTTGGCAACGAAAACAAATAACCTTTGATTTGTCAAAACCTAGCTGTGATGTAGCAGCATCACGAAGACCATCTCTACCGGTGATTTGTTTGAATTTTTCTACTCTTCTCAAAACACTAGCTAAACACCACTTGATGTCCATCAACTCAAGTTCCTCAGAATCAATCTGGTCATAATCCTCTTTAGTGAGCATCGGATTTCCGATTCTTCCAGCAACTAAGCTTTCATACGATTCTAACACATTAACAAGAGATGCCACGTGTTGCTTAGCAATATCTGGAGTGAAATTTTGACCATTTTGAATATTCAATGTAACATTGCATTGCAGATTTGTTGAACTCTGTTGTTTAGAACTTGGTGTTGAGAAATTTGGATCAAAACTTGAATAAGACGGAGAATATCCACCACTCTGAGTTGTAGTGCTAACATTTGTTCCGGAAGTACCATCAACACTGAAAGCAGTCTGAATCTTCGGACTCGGAGTAGTCTCAACTTTGCTTCCTCTATAGTATAGACTAACATCTTGTTGAGCACTCGGAATCTTCATGATAGCAGTTTTCTGAACATCCAATTCATGTTCTTCAAGCTTCTGAATGAACTTACACAAATTCATATCTTCAGATTTTCGGTTATGCTTTAGAATCAATAGATATGTTCCCCATTTATTCTGTGGTAGCGCATCGGCTAGCTTATCAACCCATTCATCATTTTCTTTCTTGATGTCCAATCTTTTCATCTCCTGGACAAGATGACAATATCTCTCAATAGTCTTCCTAGTCGTCTCATTTTCAAAAGCTGTAAACATATCAAATGATTTCTTTAGTAATGCACGTTTATTTTTTATCATGTCAGCACTTCCCTTAAACTTTTGAATCAACGCTAACCAAATTGATCTAGCAGTTCCCTCATGTTGAAGCAAAACAAAAATATCTTCTTTTACTGCTTGTTGGAGAAGACTAATCATCATCTTTTCACTGCTGTATCTTAATTTTTCATTCAGTGTAAATTCACTTAATGGTTTTTCATTTTCAAGATCATCTTTCGGTCTAACATATTCTTTCTCTATCGAGACCCATGCATCAAACTTATTTCCTTGCACCCAGTTTTCAAAACGATTTTGCCATCTTTTAAAATCCTCAATGTACATAAACTTTGGAGGTTTTTGGAAAGTTCCCGTTTCATTTTCGATTTCAACAGTTTCGGCAACTGTAACTGGAGCAGCTGGAGCAGTAGCAAACGCATTGTAAAACTCGTTATCCATGTTTCGGTATCAAAAGTTCAAAAAACTTATTGTTCAAAACAATCTGGATTCTCACACGATCTGGTTCAAACGGCTTGAACTTAAAAAAACTGGAATTCTTTTAACCACACCCTATGACCTGATTCACAATCCCAAGCGACTTGAACCCACTCGTGCGAACTGGAAGGTTCTTCCAAACAATTTGAACCTCACTCCGTACGTACGGACTGGATCAAATCTCAAACGAACTGGAACAAACCTTCACTCCGTGCGAATTGGTTTGATTCCAAACGATCTGAACCTCTAAGTCACTTCGCACGACCTGGTTCACCTCCAAATGAACTGTTTCACTTCGTGTGAACTTAATTGTCAAACCGTACGACCTGGTTATACTATTTCACACGACCTAGTTTAATTACAAGAGACCTGGACACTTCGCACGACTTGGACTACCTTTCACACGAACTGGATACTTACAAACTACCTGAATAACCTTTTCATATGACCTGGGTTATCAATTCGTACGACCTGATTACACTATTCATACGAACTGACAGTTTTTTCGAATGAACTGGTTCAAAAGTTCAACATTTTGTCCAATTTTATCAGGTTTTAGATTGAATTAGGGTCTGATATGTTCAAGGATTGATTAAAACTGTGTTTCGCGTATTATATCAAGAAATCAGTCCATTTTAACCGTAAAATCTCAACTAATTTGATGAAAAGTGTAGAAGAATGAGTAGAAATCAGATTTTTTGGTGAAAACAAGCTGAAATGGTATGAACTCTTCCTCCTGAGCTCTGATACCACTTGTAGGATCGTTGAATCGATCTCATGAGTCGATCAGAAGAGTTCTAATCTAAACCAAAGGCGGAATTCAATGATTCGGACTTGATTGCAGCTTGATTCACACAAGGATTCACTTTAATTGTCGTTAGTATTAATTTGAAAGCTATTACAGATCATTCGACACTTCGGCAGCACCTCAGCTCCGGAATCACAACTGTTACAAATGAAAGACACAAGTCACCTATATATAGTAGTAGCCAGTTCGCATGAACATGTCTCTCCAGTTCGCACGAACTGGACAACCCAGTTCGCACGAACTGGTCAGTTCGTGTGGACTGGTTAGTTCATGACTGTTTCCCATTTTTCTCGAACTACGTGACTTGATCTATCATTTCTATTACAAGACTCGATACAAGACGAAGTCGACAGACATATGCACCAACAACATTCTTTGAATATGCTAGAATAGTGCCAACCCTAGCATCACCAGAACTAGTGTTAATCTCCCGTTACACCTGGGGATTAATCAGTGAAATTAGACATGTAGTCAAGGCAACTAGACCACAAACCATAGAAGAAGTTGTAGAACTAGCAAATATCTTGACTGATGAACTAGTACGTACACAAGAAGAAAACTAAAGAAAGAACCTAGCTCAAAGGCTTACCCAGGAATTTCGCTACGGTAATTCCAACCTTGGGAAAAATATAGGTTCTACCTCTACACCTTACTGTAAAGCATGTAAGAAAAAGTATTCAGGAAGATGCTCCATCTACTGTAATTTCTGCGAGATACCAGGACACAAAGAAGAAGACTGTAGAAAGAAACCAAGTAATGGAGTATACTTCAACTGTGGAGAAAAAGGGCATATCAAACCAAATTGTCCGAAACTAGCTCTAGCCATGAACAACAAGACCACTAAGAATGCTAGGGTATTTGTTTTGACAGCTGAAGAAGCAAAGATAATTCCGGACGTGATTGCAAGTACGTTTTTAGTTAATGATGTTTTTGCTAAAGTATTATTTGACACTGGTGCAAACCAAAGTTTTATTAATACTTCATTTTGCAAACTTCTCAACCAACCATTAACTAAACTTCAACATGAATATCTAGTAGAAACAGCAAATGGAGAATCCATTAAGATTACTGAAATCTTGCAGGGAGCAAGAATATAATTTTTAAATCAAAAGTTTATTGCAAATCTTTATCCAATGAATCTAGCAGGATTTGATATTGTATTAGGAATGGATTGGTTAGTAGCCAATAAAGCCAGTATTCTATGTGATCAAAAGTCAATACAAGTAAATTCACCAAAAGGTGAAAAGATCACAATTAAAGGAGATAAGCTAACTAGACCCACAAAATTCATCTCTGTGATGAAAACAGCAAGCTGTGCAAGAAAAGGGTCACTAGTGTATATGATTTCTATAATCATTCACACTAAATGAAAAGAATTAAAAGATATCCCCGTAGTATCTCAATTTTCAGATGTGTTCCCAGAAGAATTACCAGGACTACCGCCAGACAGAGAAGTCGAATTCAGAATTCATCTGCTACCAGGAACAACACCAATCGCCAAAGCACCTTACCGTTTGGCACCCGCAGAAATGCAAGAGTTAAAGAAACAGTTAGACGAACTGTTGGAAAAAGGATTCATACAGCCAAGTTCATCGCCATGAGGAGCACCAATCTTGTTTGTCAAAAAGAAAGACGGATCAATGCGTATGTGCATTGATTACCGAGAATTGAACAAGGTCACGATAAAAAATCGGTACCCATTACCGAGAATCGATGATCTGTTTGATAAATTGCAAGGAGCTCGATTTTTCTCAAAAATCGATTTACGCTCAGGATATCATCAATTAAAAGTACAGGAAGAGGACATTCCTAAGACCGCTTTCAGAACAAGGTATGGCCATTATGAATTTACTGTCATGCCATTTGGTTTAACCAATGCCCCAGCCGCATTTATGGACATGATAAACCGAATATGTAAGCCATATTTAGATAAATTCATAATTGTCTTTATAGATGATATTCTCATTTACTCTAAAAGTAAAGAGGAACATGCAGCACATCTGCATGTACTTCTAAGATTGCTAAGAAAAGAAAAGCTTTACGCTAAATTTTCGAAATGCGAATTCTGGTTAGAAGAAGTGCAATTTCTCGGACATTTAGTTAACCATGAAGGAATTCATGTGGATCCTAAAAAGATTAAGGCAATTACTAAATGGAAAGTCCCTGAGTCACCAACGGAGGTTAGAAGTTTTCTAGGATTGGACGGTTATTATAGACGATTTATCCGAGATTTTTCCAGAATAGCCATTCATTTAACTAAGCTAACCTGTAAGTCTGTTAAGTTTGAATGGGGACCAAAACAGGAGGAAGCCTTTAGAATTCTTAAGCAAAGATTAACCAATGCACCCATACTAGCATTACCAGAAGGAACTGAAAACTTTGTAGTCTATTGTGACGCTTCTAAGTTAGGGTATGGATTTAGGTTAATGCAATGTCAAAAGGTTATAGCCTATGTCTCCAGACAAGACAACTTAAGAATCATGAAGAAAATTATACAACACATGATTTAGAATTAGGAGCCATAATTTTTTCCCTGAAAATTTGGAGACATTATCTTTACGGTAGTAAGTTTACCATTTTCACCGATCATAAGAGTTTAAGATATATTTTTGGGCAAAAAGAGTTGAATATGTGTCAAAGACGCTGGATGGAAATTCTTAGTGATTATGATTGTAATATCCAGTATCATGCATGAAAGGCAAATGTAGTAGCCGATGCTTTAAGTCGAAAGTATCATGAAAAGCCAAAAAGAGTGCGCTCTCTTAAATTAAATCTGCAGATAGATTTAAATGAGCAAATTGGAGAAGTATAAGAATCAGTAATGAAGGATGATACTGAAAAATTAAAAGGCATGATTAAGGAATTAGAACAAGGAACAGATGTAATTTGGAGATTCCATAAGAAAAGGATTTGGATACCTAAACTAGGAAACCTATGCCACCAAATATTAGAAGAAGCCCAAAAGTCTAAATACATGATACATCCTGGAAGTAATAAAATGTATCAAGACTTAATAAAGAATTTCTGGTGGATAGGAATGAAAAAAGATATAGCAGCTTATGTTGCCAAGTGACTAACTTGTTCACAGGTCAAAGCTGAACACCAGAAACCCTCAGGTTTGTTGCAGCAATTGGAAATGCCTGTATGGAAATGAGAATTAATAACAATGGATTTTGTTACCAAATTACCCAAGACACGAAAAGGTAATGATACAATCTGGGTGATTGTAGATAGGTTAACTAAATCTGCTCATTTCTTGTCGATGAAGGAAACTTTCAGTATGGAACAATTAGCCAAATTGTATGTAAATGAAATAGTTTCATTACATGGAATTCCTTTATCTATTGTTTCTGATAGAGATAGCCATTTTACCTCTCATTTTTGGACTAGTTTCCAAAAAGCAATGGGAACCAAGCTAAATCTAAGCACCGCTTATCATCCTCAAACGGACGAAAAAGTGAAAGGACAATTCAGACAATGGAAGATATGCTTAGAGCTTGTGTAATTGATTTTGGAGGAAATTGGGATGATCATTTACCATTAATAGAATTTTCTTATAATAACAGCTATCATACCAGTATCAATGTTGCACCATTCGAAGCACTTTATGGACGAAAGTGCCAAACCCCAGTCTGTTGGGCAGAAATTGGAGAAAAACAACTATCTGGACCCGAGATAGTGCAAGAAACAACAGAAGAAATTATTCAAGTCAAGGAAAGACTAAAAGCAACACGCGATCGACAAAAGAGTTATGCTGATAACAGGAGAAAGCCATTGGAGTTCCAAGTAGGAGAAAATGTATTATTAAAAGTTTCTCCTTGGAAAGGAGTGGTAAGATTCATCAAAAGAGAAAAGCTAAGCCCCAGGTATGTTAGACCCTTTGAGATTATTAAAAGAATAGGACCAGTAGTTTATCAGGTACAATTGCAAGAAGAAATGGCAGGAATACATGATGTATTTCATGTATGTAATCTCAAAAAGTGTTTAGCCAATGAAACATTAGTGATACCTCTTAAGGACATAGAGGTAAACGAGAAGCTCAAGTTCGTAGAAAAGCCTCTACAAATTGAAGACAGAAAAGTCAAGAACCTCAAACACAAGAGATTAGTTCTAGTCAAGGTAAAATGGGATTCCAAGAGAGGACTAGAGTACACATGGGAGCTTGAATCTAAAATGCAGAGGAAATATCCACACCTGTTCCAGTAGACCTCTAGGACGAGTTCTAAAACAAGGTGGGGAAGATATAACAACCCTTCTAAAATACTTCCGACACCCCTAAAATATTTGGAACGTCCCTATACATCCTAAAATACACCTCGTATATGCAAATAGGCCATAAATACCTTTAATTTGATAAAATTAAAATAAAAAAAAAATCTGAGTGTCGCTCGCGGGCCACGAAGGCTTTGCCTTCGGGTTACGCGGGGTGCGACAGGTCAACTACCAGGCCAATGCCGGTACGGCCACGTGGCGTATGCGTGTCGAGCCTAGTGGCCGAATCAGCCAAGCTAGGGCCTACCCTAGCTGGCCTTGCGGGCCGCGAAGCCCTATGTTGACACTCTCGCGGGGCACGAGAGACTGGTCGACTAGCCCTATAAAAGGAGGCCATCAGCCTTCAGTTTCCGTCGCTCATTCACACGAATTCTCTCTCAATTTCTATTGTGTAGACATAATTCCCGGGCATAATACCCCCTAATTTACAAAGTTCTGCCTTGTTGTAAGTATCATGACCCCCGGTTACGTATTAGATACGCTGCCCGATTGATCTAGTGCTCCGTAACGGCTGTCGAGGTTCTGCCCGACGTAGTCGTTGGAGTTCTGTCTCGGGGAGGGTATAGCTACTGTAAATATTGGGTTATTATACTAACGCGTGTGCATTGTTTAAATTATTAGATTATAACCAGGAAACCACAAGGAAAAGTCTAAAATAGCAATGTGAGTAATCTCCTTTTTGTTAAACCTTTTTGTAAACTGTTTTTACAAAACCTCAAATGTTTTAAGTTATATTTTACAGTGATTGAGTATTTGTAATTCTACAATTATCGTCGGTATGTTGGGGTTTTGTATACAAAATTTGTTACTACACCGTGAGTAGTAACATGACCACACGTCGGGTTGACAGTACCGTGGGTGGTAATTAAGGTAGAATGGTAAACACATGTAATTGCTGGATTGCCCTCAATACTGTACAAGGATAAAATTTGTCTAGATTAAATTTGGATTCACTCACCAGTATTTCCCACTGACAAAATGTTTTTAAACGCGTTTCAGGTAACAAAATATGAAAGCCAATTAGAAGCCAACTGGACAGCACTGAAGGCTTGGAAAAGTGGCTATAAAAGTTAACTAAATAAAGAAGATGTTTGATTCAATAAATTAGGGTTTACCCCTATAAACATGTTTGTAATGAAAACTTGGGTTTTATCCCAATAAGTTTATAATTATAAAAATGTGGTGTTTTACTCTGATAAAATATTTCATAACTACGGTTTTGATGAAATTTCCGCTGCCAAATAATGAAAAACACCGATACCACCATCTCTGAGTAGGCCGCGGCCGCCCGCCTCCCGAGGCAGGGGTCGGGGGTTGCGACATTAGTAGTTACACTTTATCCTCTTATACAAAACTAATCTACCCAATGATTTTTATACGATCATAAATTTTTGTACGTTAATATATATATATTTTTATATTACACCATAAAAATGAGTATTTTATGCTCTTTAATTTGAATATAGTATTGTTGTATTTTTTAATTAAAAATTTGATATGTTACGTGATTACAATGTATAAAGGTGAGCAATAACTAAATCGTTAATTGGAATCGAAAACAGACAAAACCAAACTAGAAAATAAACAAAATCGAACCAAAATCAGGCAAAAACCGAATTCACTGAAATCAATTATCCGAAACCTGAATTAACCAAAATCGGTTATCGATTTATTTGTACCATCGTTTAACCACTTGGTTTCCCTCCTTGAGGTCACAAGTTCAACTCCCACTAGCATCACTTTGAAAGAAATTGGTCGTGACAATGAAGTTTAGAACTAAGTCTCTCTAGAGGTTGCTAGTTCGAAACCGAGCCCAAATGAGTTTTACCGTAGTGGGCCTTCAGGCGGGCAAGTTTTACACGAAACTAGTGGCTTGGTGGCTCGGGTATGCATCAAACTCTAACCGTTATGAAGGAGAGGATGCATTTGCTTGATTGAGGGCATCTCAAGATGCTTTTGGTGATTTAGTTGGCGTTCAAGAAAATGTACCATTTTCTCATCCAGTAATTATCTCTATATATAAATTATAAGAAGATGTATAATGTTTTATTGTTCTTTAGTCTATTTCGTCATTCAGTTAGACTTTTTCATTTGTAACCCACGTAGTTTAATCATTGTAATTTTCTTTTACTTTAACCAAGTTACTTTTGGATCCCTAAATGGCTTTTTAAAAAACACGTTACTACCGATTTAAACACATTTTTTGAACTTTTCTTTGTTATAACGTGTGCGACGAAGGTTTATTTTAACGAACACGCCAATACTCTTTTGAACATATTTTTTAACTTTTATTTTTCTTTGCTATAACTAGCGCATCGAAACCGACCGGTTTCTATCGTTTACCTTTTTTTCACCTTTGTTATTTACTATATTGTTTTACCTTTTCTTATTATTTGGATATTTACTATTTTGTTTTACCTTTTCTTATCATTTGGATGTTTAAAGCTGAGTTACACGCAAAGAACATAACACATTTAGACATCATTTTATTTAATTGTACAAATTTATTTTATACGATCGTGTCCTAACTTATAAAATTAAAGAATTCTTAAAAAAAACCGTGAAAAGGAATATGCTGACCAATTTTGAAGACACTTTGTTCACCGTTGGATTTAGATAGATGACTTGTAGCAGCATTTATCACCGACGCTCCACCAATTCAATCCCCTCTTCACTCTATTTTCCACTGTCTTTCATCACAATCTCTACCTGCAATAAACATTACAAACAGCCCCCTTTCATTTCACACCAAAAAGATTCAAATCTCATCCAAAGATCCCATCTTTAGTGTTCTCTGTTCATGGCCTTTTGATCTTTGTCTGCTAGGTGAGCATCTTCGGGTCTTTTTAGTATTTCATATCTTAATAATGTGTGATTTGTTATAATGGGTTTATTCTGTTCATGTGTAACTTGAATCTTGTTGATAGAACATGGGATCTGTTCATAAGTTTGAAGATCTAGTTGTGGGTAGATGTATTTTGGCTAGTTTTTAAATAAAGGTTGTGTCTTTTGTTCAGATTTAGCTTGTGAAGTGATTGGTTAGTGCTATACTGTTATAAAGTTTGAATCTTTATTTAGATTGGTTGATGTTAAGGGAAAATGAAGAAATGTTAACTAGGGTTTGTGATTCTTTGATTGAATCTAATGTTGCTGACTTGTTGTTGTGTTAATTGGATTATGCAGAAAAGGGTATATGTTTAATCTGTTTGTTTTGTTTTTTCACATAAAATAGTAGTTAAAATGTAGGCTTTTATTTTTTATTTTATGGATGAAAGTTAAGTTTTTTAGTTTTGTAGATATGGCGGACGTTGACGTTGACGATATGATGGTTGCTTCCGGAAATGGGACTACTCATGATGCGGTTCATGATCAGTTTTCCAACCACAACGAGGAAGATGACTCGATGGAAATCGTAGCGCGAATTCCGAATTATAATTCTGAAAGTAAAGAAGGAAATGGGAGTGTTAACGAGTCCTTTTCTGAGCAAGTCGAAGAAAGCAACGTTGCTTTCAAGGTACTAAACAGGCTTATTTTGTAAATTGGATATTCATAAGTTATTTACCAAGTCAACTATGTAATATAAGTTTAGTCAATCTGACAAATATGTTCATGTTCATCCTCTTGTTAACGGTTATAGCATAGTTGTCAATAGCGGCTATAGCGCTTGCTAGAGTGAGCTACGTAGCGATGCGACCATATGGCGCCATAGGGTGTTTAGCGACAAATAGCGACGTTTCTGTAAATTTATTATTATTTTTTTATTTTTGATAAATATAAATAGCGAATTAGCGATGCCCATTAGGGGTTTTTTTGGTTCACGATTGAAAAAAGGAAGCGTGTATAGATGATTAGCGTATTTTAGCTATTTTTGATAAAATATACATGTAAAATATTTCTTAAACATTCTACTACTTTATCATTAAACATGAAATAATGGGTGCTATTTCGTCGCTATCGCTATGCATCATATAGGTAGCTTGTTGCTATTTACCGCTATTCACTATTGACAACTAGGGTTATAGAAGAAGAATTGACCGAATAATTCATTTAGACATAAAACACACATTCTAGCACAAGTTTCATGTTTGAATCCAACTTCCACTAGTTTTCTACCGTAACCTCTTGAAGGCCACCTGCCCAGCGTAAGCGGTGCTTTATCTGGTTAGCAGTGTACTGGTGGGGCCCGTGAGTATACCTTAACGGGTCTCACGGTCACCAAAAAAAGCAATTTGGCATCGGGAATGTTTTTCATCAACTTTGAAACAAATGTTTGTCAAATTTGTTAACCATCATTGTTTGCTGTTTTTATTTGTATTCTAAAAGATAAGGTATTGTTTTACTATCAGGAGCTTCAAGTGAAAGATACCGATGATTTACCAGCTCAACCCAAATGTCAAACTGATACGGGAAACGGTTTGGATCATAAAACGGGTGCAACAAACAAAACAGATACTAATAACGCAAAGAAAACTAAGGTTAAAAGCAGCCCGGCTTCTAGTGAGAAGAAAAGTGGCAATTCAAAGCCCGCAGTAGGTCAAGTTAAGGCTCGTCTTTCTGAGGTACATTTTCTTCTTTATATGTCTATGTAGTTATGCCGTTTTTTGGAGATTATCTTCAATAAATCTACATAGTAAACCTTGAGTAAAGTACACGTATAGTCCTTGTGGTTTTCCAAAATTTTGGATTTGGTCCTTAACTTTTTAAAAGTACAAGGGTCCCGGTGGTTTGCACTTTGTAACTCAATTTAGTCCCCAACTTTTGTCAAAAGTACATGGATGATCCTTGTGGTTTGCACTTTGTAACGCATTTACTCCCTAACTTGGACCACCTAAATAGATTTGTTGGCTGGGGACTAAATACGTTACAAAGTGCAAACCAGTGAACCACAAGGACCATCTGTGTACTTTTGGAAAACTAGGGATCAAATCCAAAATCTTGGAAAACCACAGGGACTATACGCGTACTTTACTCTAAAACCTTTTTTATACACTTGTTTCTTGAGTAACACCAAGTTTCCATAATTTCTGTATATAACATAATCCTTGCATACTAAACATGTCACGTTCGTTATTGGTTTACCGTTATTTGGTTTACGTCTGCAGCCTGTAAAGTCGGATTCTATAACGTCTGCCACCAATGTGGAGCAATCTGAAGGCGTCAAGTACGTTTCGTTTACTCTTAAACTTTGCGTCCAATGTCTTTGGCTATATGAGCTCTATGTTTCATTGAAAACTAGTAATTTTACCCCGCGCGTTGCGGCGGGAGTTTGATTATCAGTACAATACCAATACCGAAGCTCAGTATAGCAACAACGTAAACCACGGGGAAAAGAACATCGAAACGTCAACATAAGTATCGGGAGAAAAACACTAAAAGTTGAAATAGTAAAAGCATAAATAAAAAATAAAAAATTACCGGTTCTGATGATAGCGATACTGCTGAAGAGATTGTTTGGTTTGGTTTGTCACGTTAGCAAGAAAAATCCATAAATGGCGAAATATTTAAAGGAATAAAAGTAGATGGACTAAACATATATGCTAAGTAGCACTGGAACGGGTACGGGATCGGGGTACGGGGACGATACGGGAACGAGGAACGGCAAAACTCAAAATTCCAAGATACGGGTACGACAATAAAAAATATAAAAAAATAAAAATACATTAAACAAATTCCAAAAATACTACATCTTCCAAAGGTAATTAATTATCAATAATCAAATCATTTTCAAATTCCGGTTCATCTAGTGAGAGATCGGCAATCGATAGAGAATTAGAGATGATGAGACTTGAGAGTTTAGAGATTAGAGAAGCCGAATATGATAGGTCTATTTATTTAGTGGCCGGTTGTGGAATTTGAAAGGGTAAAAACCCTAAAAATAAATGGAAACGGGCTGGATACTTCTACCAGATACGTGCCCGACATTGGAAACGTTTAGGAAACGTCTCCGACGAGTACCCATGGTGTTTCCGTCCCCGACAAGTACCCGAGACGGGTACAGCCACATAAATGGAGTCCCCGTGCTACATAGCATATATGTTAGCAAAGTTAAATTAGAAGGACTAAACATGTATATAAGCAAAGTTAACTAATGGGGGAAAAACTTTATCAAAGTAGAGGGACTAAACATGTATATTAGGAATTTTAAAGTAGAATGACTAAACACGTAATTTAGCAAAGTTAAATGTTAAAGGAGTAAAATTCTTGTGGCCAATCACAACGTTACACGTGTTATGTCGCTTTGAAAACTTAAATTCAAATACCCTCTTTAAATTTTGTTAGTTTTATAGTCAATGCTAGTGCTGATTTCTGTATATGATAATGCTTTTTGTCCACCAAGTGGATAGTGTTATTTCGAGTTTTGTGAATTTATTTATTTTAATACAGGGAGAAGAGTAAAGTGAAGTCGGTGAAAACCGTTAGTGGAAGCACAACTGAAGGAAGAACACATTCTTCTGAGTATCCTTTTTGTCTTGGATCTTACGGGTTGACTTTTGAGGTCAATTCTAATTCGTTTTCATGTTCAATTTTGATATGGGTTTAGTTGGAAACTTTTCATCATCCACACGATTCAATGTAGGTATCAAATATTTCTCGCTAATTTGATTAAACACATATCTGCTTTGACTTTGAATGTCAAACTTCTATTTACCGAAACTACAATTATTAATTATACTTGTATGTTTTGAAATTTTAACTTAGGTTCTTTTCCGGAGTTGTAATCCTTATTTACTCTTTGATCTTGCTACCGATCGTTTCTGAAAAGATAAACATGGTCACATCAAATTTAAAAAGAAATTTACTTTGTTTGACATTTAAAGTCAAAGTAGGACATTATGATGTTCGGTTTGTCCTTAATTACTTGAATAGAAGCTCTACAACAGGAGATGAGAAACCACAAAGACAGGGCACACTGCCAGCTTATAGTTTTAGTTTTAGGTGTAACGAAAGAGCGGAAAAACGGAAAGAGGTTCGAAATATTGACCTTTGACTTTATGAGTCACATAAGCATAATTCACCCTGAAAACTTTATTTATTTATATTTTTTTGCATTTGGTAGTTCTATTCTAAGCTCGAGGAAAAGATCCATGCGCAAGAAGAGGAAAAAAACACATTGCAAGCAAAAACGAAGGTATATTTTAGAGTATAGTACACAGATAGTCCCTGTAGTTTTTCAAATTTCTTGATTTGGTCCCTAGCTTTCCAAAAGTACACGCATGGTCCCTGTGGTTTGCACTTTGTATCACATTTAGTCCCTAGCCAACAAATCTAAAGGTTTTAGCCTTTTAGGTGGTCCAAGTTAGGGAGTAAATGCATTACAAAGTGCAAACCACAGGGACCATCCATATACTTTTGACAAAAGTTGGGGACTAAATGCGTCAATGTGCAAACCACCAGGACCATCCTTGTACTTTTGAAAAGTTAGGGAGCAAATCCATAATTTTGGAAAACTACAGGGACTATTCGTGTACTTTACTCTATATATTTTTTTTTGCTACATATCTAAAGGTCGATAAACCTTAAGGCGATCGATTATAACAAAAAATTGTATATATTTTGTATAGGAACATCAAGAAGCCGAGATTAAAATGTTACGCAAGAGCCTTATGTTCAAAGCAACACCGATGCCGAGTTTTTACCATGAAACTCCTCCTAAAACCGAGTTAAAGAAGGTAAGTTTGACTATACAAAGTCAAACAAACTACTTTTAAATCTCGAAACCGATAACGATTGATTCTTAATCATGTAGATACCGACCACCCGTCCCAAATCTCCAAAACTTGGACGGAAAAAGGATTCACAATCACCATCAGCAGAAACGGAAGCAAACGGTGGTAATACTTTTCGACTGCGGTTAAGTTTGGATGCGAAGAAGTCATTAAACAACAAAACCGTCACTAAACCTCATTCTCCTGTTCCTGCTAAGAAGCCGATTAGGAAATCGCTTCCTAAACTACCTTCTGAAAAGACCAAGTTGCCCGCTAACGATAAAGATGCAACTTCTCGTGAAATTACAATATCGTCCAATGAAACAAATGAAGTCGAACCAAATCAAGATTCATCGCACGTCCAGGAGGCGGCTGTTGAGGAAACAACCAATTGAAATATGTAAATGGAACTGTTGTTCATAGTCAGCTGCCTGGAATACGAAGCGTGGTTTAGTGTTTTTATCGCGCTTTTTTCGAGTATGGTTGCGTGACCTTTTTGCCCTTATTTGAGCATTTGTTTCTGAACTGAATGTGGTTTAGTTTACTAGTTAATTATCAAGAAACTGGTGGGAAGTGATGCTAGTTTGACAAACAATTGGAATTGTGTTGGTTGTCAAGATCCCTTGAAATGAGATTGTTAAATTTCTGTCATTTGAGGCTTCATTTGTATTTATACTTTTGGCTTTTGAATCTTTGTGACACCCTTGTCCAAGTTTGAGTCAATACAACTATCATGCACTGTGTTGATTTTAACAGCTAAGGATATCAAAGAGGTTGTCAAGGTTTATGTTCTTAGGAAGAGGGATAAAAGGGGCCATAGGTTTGGTGTTAACGAACGGGGTTATCCACCGATACATTCAGGAGCCTCCTCGTTTGCGGAAGTGGTTACAGGTAAAAAGCAGGAAAAGGTAAGTGTAAATGAGATTGAGGTCGGCTAACGTCAAGGCTTTCGCGGAGTTCCATGGCAGAGCCGTTGCAGGGAGGACCATAGATTTGTGGACGCTACGTAAGATCAAAGTCTTAGCTCTGGAAGCAGGTTACCGGAATGTGGAGATCAAGTACCTTGGAGACTTTAATGTGCTATTGGTTTTCCGATCAAAAAAAGAGGCATACGCTTTTCGGGTTGACGCTCTGTGGACTGGATGGTTCTCTAACTGTGAAATATGGAAGGGGCGAAGTTGGTAAAATGAGAGAATAGCATGGCTAAAGATACAAGGGGTCCCTTTAAACCTCGTCGAAAACCAAGTGTTTGATACTATTGGAAGAAGTTTGGCAAAGTCATTCATGCCTCTCAAATTCAATCCGAAGATAGCGATTTGTCGTTCGACTGTGTGGGAGTGCTAACGGATACAAGTAAGAAGATTGAGGAAGAAGTGGGCTTGAAATGGGAGGATAAGAAATTCAAGGTTTGGGTGGAAGAAGAATGGGTGCCATGTAAGACCCGTCTTAAAGAAAAATAAAAATTTACATTTTATACGAACTAATTCAACAAAAGTTTACATTGTCTTTAAAACATAAGCTACACAACATAGCAATCATTCAATTCAAAATACATGTCCACATGTTTTACGTTTCAAAAGCATATTAACAAAAGCGGATGCTAACGAGTGTTCGGTTCTTGACCTGGCTTGATCTTCATCCGGGGTCTTAACTTTGTAGTTACCTATCACACGATTTCATCCAAACGATTAGCAATCACCAATATTTGAACGAAGACGCTAAACACAAGAAAGCAAAACAATTTTTCTAAACAGGGTGGCCGTGCGTCGCGGAGGGACAACCCAGCTCCTTCTCGTGGCGCGGGGGAGTAAAAACTTTGACTTTTGTTGACTGGCTCCTCCGCGCGTTGCGGAGGAGCAAGCCCTCTCCCCCTGTGGAGCGTAGAGCTGTCCAAAAAGCTCGCGGCTCGGAGCTCGCTCGGATTTAGCTCGGAAAAAGCTCGCTCGATGTGGCTCAGTTTGGCTCGCATACCAGCTCGGCTCAGCTTAGCTCGGATTATTTTACTTTTAATATATTATATTTTTATATACATTATAATATATCACAAAAACTTATTATTATTTCATGTGATTAAGAGTGTAATTTGATATCTATACTATATTTAAAGATTGATTACCATGCTTTTTTTTAACGACAATTGATTAATTACCATGCTAATAAACTTGTATTTCGTTGAAATTAAAAACGTATTTTGTGTTATTAAACTTGATTTTTGCTTGTAATGTATTAGGTTGAGATTATTTTGAATGTGTTCTTTTAAATTATTGAATAATATTTTAAATTACTGAACTTTGACAGCTATGTATTAATTTTTCTTTTCAAAATCGAGCCAAACCAAGCCGAGCCGATCCAGCTCGGTTTAAAACCAAGCCGAGCCCGAGCTTAGATTCCAGTTCGGTTTCAAATCCGAGCCGAGCCGATCCAACTCGGTTTATAATCGAGCCGAGCTCGAGTTTTGCCCTAGCTTGGCTCGGTTCGGCTCGTGAATAGCCCTAGTGGCGCGGTGGAGCCACTTTTCCAGAAGTTTGCCCGAGTTGGCAGTTTTTACCCTTAGCCAGATTTTGCCAAAATTTTCACCAATTTCCATCCAAACTCGACTTAGATTCAGTTTTTCTTGTCTTAACACTTTTCCCTTATATTTATAAGTCCAAATACACTGCCCGAGCCCGAGTCTTTTGAGTTTTCATGTTCTTTATTCAATTTGGCGTTTATTACTCAACCAACCCGTTTAAGAGGCTTTTCGTATCTTAGCTCGTGCCTCCTAATTTCTTGTTAAATTTTGCTCTTTTCTTCCAACCACAATCTTTAATATGGTTTATTTTCTTGTACTAAACCTTAACATTCACTTGTTCCTTTCGGTTTGGTGTTTTACCCAAAGCGACCCGTTACGAGACTTTGAGCTATTTAGCACAAATCTTTCACATCCTTTTATCAAAGTTTCTTATTATTTCTCAACAACAATCAAAATCATGGTTGGTATTGTAACGATTCGCATTTTTGTACTTTCCATATTTAGAATGTTGTATTCGTATTTCTATTTTTGGAAACTTGTATTCGTATTTCACTTCAAATCTTGTAATCCGAGACGTTGATCATAATGAAATTCACTTTTATGCATATACATGTTACATACTTGTGTTATACGTAATTAATCACCGAATACGTGTCTATACGCGAAACCGAGACTCGAAATACTTGGAAATATCAATCATACATACAACACACTTATACAATACCTTGATACACTTTGAATACCTAAAAATAAGCTAAAACACGAGAAAACAACATAAAATAACATAATTACAAAGTACAAGGGCTGAAAGTGAACAAAAACCAAAATCAAGAAAAAGCCACTGTTACGCCACACGACGGGGAAGAAGGCTTGGTCGCGTGGCGCGACCAGGTCGATCTGCATACTCCTTTTTTGCCCAATCGGGATTCATCCTTTCTCCCCTCCCACATTCTCCAATCAACTCCTAACCTCATTTAACACTAACTCTAATCAAACCCATTATAAATAGGAGCCTCAATACACTCCTAAACACTTTCCAAGCACTCTAAAAACTTCCATAGCATCAAATTATCTCAAAAATCCCAAGCAATACAGAATACTTTCAAGTGTTCTAAGTGAGTTTTCACTCACTTTTCTTCACCCTTCTTTTTTCAAACTATTTGGATAACCTCTAGAAAGGTTTCCACAAGTTTGTCATGGCAAACTGAGATGGAACCTCACCACATTTAAGGTCCAAAGTAGCATTTAAAATTCGGTTTTAATTCATCTTTCTATTTCCTGTGTATATTGCTTGAAACTTGGTAGAATCTTACACCCACTTTATTTCCAACTAAGCTCATAGTTGTGGGTTTTTGCTTGGGTGATTTCTATAAGAAATAAGGCTCAAAACCTCCATAAAATTCTGCCCTAAAAGTCCCAAGTGACTTCAAAAGTATTGGAATCATCCAAGTCCTTGTGACCCCATGGTCCGATCTAGTTAACGAGACAACAAGAGGCAAGTTGATCCCAAACATCCCTTTTCATATCATTGATTCCTACCCTTTTATTTTCCTCGTGAGCCATTTATTTTCTTTTCTTTTTATTTATTCTTTTTAAAACTCAACTTTTGGACTTGGTTAGACGTTAACGAAGACTCAGTACTAAAACTCGTGTATCCTTGGATGACTTCGGTATCTTACTATCACTATATTATACCAACGATGGATGCACTTATCCAACGTGAGTTATAGTGTGATCATATTATGTTGTGATTTTATAAATATTAAAACTTGAACTAGTGCATTAAAACTTGAACTAGTGCATAATAAATCTTAATTTTAGAGAATTTTGAGCATAATATATTAACATATAATAATAAACTCAAAATTTACATTGAAGTGGCATTTGAGCATAATATATTAACATATAATAATAAACTCAAAATTTACATTGAAGTGGCAAATTTGATGACTAACTCTTAGGGGTGTGAATTTCTGACACGACCCGAAAACCCGACACGAACCTAACATGAAATACGTGGGTTTAGGTTTAGTCTAAACGGGTTCGGGTCAGTTTCAGGTTGAACCCGCGAACCCGTTTAGGTTAACGGGTCGGGTTCGGGTCAACCTGGTCGAGTTGGCGAGTTGACCCGTTTAACACATTTATACTATATTATATTTTTTACAATATATTTTATGTCATAAATTAAATGGGGTGTGTATTTTATGCCATAATTATAGCTTAAAAAGAGAAATTAACATAGATTTTATAATTTAAATATGATATTATTATATACATTTGTGTTTTTTTAAGTAAATTTTAATTTTAATATATTAATTTCAGAAAAAATAAAAAAAATTCGGGTTGAACGGGTCGTGTTCGGGTCAACCCACGAAACTTCAGGTCGTGTTCGGGTTATTATGTATAATACAATTTCGGGTTCGGGTCGGGTTCGGGTTTGTGTAAAATTTTCGGGTTCGGGTCGGGTTGAACCCGCCAACCCACGAACACGACCCGTTTAGCACCCCTACTAACTCTATTAAAACAAATCTATGAGAAGATCTTGTGTTATAAAAAAGTTATGGCATTCTAATGTCATGAATTAGTATGTTGATTTTGACAAAAAATAACGTTGCAAAAGATCTTTCAACACGTGCCGAATAGTTAAGGGATATTTGTTAAGATTCATCTTCGAAAGATGAAAAATTTATTAGAACACACGAAGTGGTTGGTGTGGTGATGATATGGTGATATGGAAGCCCTTGCACGTCGGGAACACCATCCCTGACATCGGGTGGAGGGTGGCGTGGCGGTGAGGGCAGGGGATTCTTCATCGACATGGGGTGGTTAGGTTTGGTGACGTGGAGATTTTTGATTAGTGGGTATAGTTTTTGTTTGTTTTGATTGGTTGATGATATTTATTTTTGTTTTTAACTTTTGTATTTTTAAAACGTCACTTTCACGCCTCTTTCGCTCCGTATTTTTTTACCACGTCCCCTACTGACGTGATTGCCATATAACGCTTCATGCCCCTCTTCATATCCTCCCACTCCGTGTAGTGTCAAATGGCTTGATAACATTAACTCTCAAGTGATTATGAGTTAGTTGAATATTGAATTTTGACATCACTGCTGAAGTCATTGTTATTTGAGCATGTGTTTGATTACTCTATGAATGGAACAAACATGTCAACATCTAATTAATTTGGCTTCCAAATCAGAACCCTAAAGTCTATCATAGGGAAGAAGTAGATAAGGCTGCGCGGTGTTAGGCGTGGGTTGGGGCGACGGATTGTCCAAAACACTAGCTAAATTACACCGGGCTAGCATTGGCTATGGCGTTGCCCCGCTGGTGTGGAGATTAAGCCTGGTGTGGGGCAGGAGGGGGGGGGGGGGCAGTGTGACTTGACTGACTTGGATTGACTGGTTCGATATAACCCCGTTGGGGCTAGCCGTTGCCAAACGGCTAGTTTATATATAAAAAAATTATTTCCTTTTCACACTATATAAATACCCACCCATTTTTTACATTTTTTACCACTTCTCTACTTCTTCTATCATATCTCTATATTTTTTATAAAATCAACCCAACTAATCCTCTACAATGCATCCTTTTAACCGTAGATACGACCCAAACAACCCATTTGTATACCAAAAAAACCCGAACCCTAGCCCGCCACAAAACCGTCCACCACCAAACCCGACCCAAATACCCTTTACACGCCACAAGGTTTAGTATACTCACCGTCAAGGGTGGTTCTTATGGTGTGCGGGGAGGACTTCCGCACAAGGCCCGCGATTTCGAGGGGCATGGGATTTTTAAAAAAAATTCGATATATATGTAAAAAAAATTTGTAAACACGTACAAATCCAATATAGAGGACCATTATCAAATACCTTTTTATAATTTACCCAACTTAACATTAGGTTTATTGGGCCTTACCCAATACTAATATGATTTAAAAAAAATAAAAAAAAGCACGGCTGGAAACTGAGGGCATGTTTGGCTAAGCTTTTCAAAACAACTTATTGACTTATCAAAAAGCCAATAAGTTGTTTTTGTGTTTGGCTAAGCCAAAGGTCCTTTTAGAAATGACTTTTTGCAAAGAAGAAAAAGAAGGTTTCAAGAAGTCACAATATTGTGACTTCTTGGCCAGCTTTTAACTTTTCAAACTACAAATTACCAATATACCCCTTCTTTACCCTCTTATATCTAAAAGAATGCCCATTTTAGTCATTTTACATCAATAAGCTAATCCAAACACTTTTTTTTAAAACTCCTTTTCAAAAAGTCCTTTTCACAAAAGTCATTTTCCAAAAGTCCTTTTTAACTATAATAAGCTTAGCCAAACATGCCCTGAAAGGGCGGATTGCTGAAGAAGACGCTGGAAACACTGAACTGAACATTAGAACCTGTATCTCGTGCTGAAGACGGTTGGATTGTTGAAGAAGGGCCGGCGAACAATCATCATCAGAACTCAAAAAGGGTCTGAACAATCAAACATCATCACCAGAACTCAAAAAGGTCCGAACAAGAACAACATCAGAACTCAAAAAGGTCCGATTCTGAATTTATAAATTATAATTCAATCAAACATCATCATCGATTCATCATATTTATAATTCAATCAAACATCATCATCGATTATTATTTTGTTGAACATCGATTTCAGAACATAACATCAGAACCTGTATATTGTCCTATTGATTAAATGTTGTCGTAATTTTGTTAGTCTGTTAATTGTTGAACATCGATTATTATTTTTAGGTGTTAATGGCTCCTAAACAAGCAACCGGATGGCAACAACGTCAAAAAAAGAAACGAGCGGAAGAATTGGTGAAGTCTCAAGCCGGTGTCCGGTATGTAGTTTTCGTATAGAATTTTTTAGGTATATACGTTTTTTACCCCCGGTTTTATAATTTTATAAGGTATATACGTTTTCGACCCCCTGGTCGGAAATCTCAAGCTTCGCCACTATACGGAAGGACATATTTTTTCAAGCTCGAACAGGGTACGTGAATTCTCGGATACGCCTCTGCTCACTGTGTCCCGATCTAGCCAGAATCGCATCGTATATAGAAAACCGTGTATACACGAACTTTCCATACGACGATTCATCTATTCCAGTTAACCTTTCCCAACCCGATTCCGTGCCCGAAACTCAACACAAGACGTTGGTGGTTCCTCATCCAAACCGGCCAAAAAAGAAGCCACAACAAAAAAAAGGATGAAGAGAAAGCAATAGCGGCCGCTCAACAAACACAATTAAAGTGGACGGTTCAAGAAGAAACTACTTTGACAAGATGTTGGATCAACAAATCGCAAAATCCGATTCATGGTATTTTATATAACATATTTAAGTTTTACAATATTATTGTTTTAAGTTTCATTATAATTTTTTTATAACGTCTAAAATATTTTTGGAATAGGGAATTCACGACATAAAAAAGATTTTTTGGATTCCCTAAAGAAACCATTTCACACGCAAATGCAAAGGGCGAAGGTGTATCGTGAAAATGATATCCTCTCATCCAAGTGGGGTGACATAAATATACACATCACCGCATTCAACGCTTGTTTCCATAAGGCGAAGAACGCGCCAAAGAGCGGTGAAACCGAGGTTGACTTTATCAAGAATGCGTTGCTAGCATATAGACAGAACAAGAAGAACGAGTTCAAGTACATGCATTGTTGGGATGTATGTAGGCACGCTTCAAAATGGACGAGAGTCCCTCCTACTAGCGAGTCAACCTCATCCAAAAGGGCAAGAACACCCTCGTCCCAAGCACAGTCCGATGCTCGTGATCAAGAGTTTGATCTTAATTTGGATGATTTTGATGACTCTCCTTCCCGCCCACCGGGCAGACACGTCAAAAAAACGAATTCAAAGAACGAGATCGGGTTCAGCCCCGAGTTCGGCCTTGGGTAAAGGGTTATACACCGATATGTTGGAAGATCTTGGAATGAAAATTGATACATTTAATTTCCTCTAACAACAAAGGATCGAGTTGAGAAAAATATCCAAGAGTCACACGATAAAAAATTATCTCTAAAAGTAAAACGCGAGGATATGAAATTTCTCGCCATACCCGTCAATCACCTTACCGGCCCACAATTGGCAATGACGTTGGAAATGAAAGAAGAAATCAGGAAAAAATATAAGATGGAGAATTATTGAAGTGTTAAATTTTATATAGTTTTTTTTTAATTTTATTTGTAGTTTTTAAAAATATTTATATGTAATCTTCTATTTTAAGTAATGTAGTTTTTAAAAATTTTAAATAGTTAAAATAAAACTAACAAAATACACATGGCTGGCCACGCCATCCGAAGCCAAGACAAACCACACGCAGCCGAAGCCCCACCACGCCACACCACACCACACCTTGTGAATCCCACACCTACCATTTGTTGAGCAATGCCCCCAACCCAACCCAAACCAACCACAATCTAATGCAAAGTGAAATCAAATGCCAAATTTTAATTGTATCAAATGTTGTCAAAGGTTTCGAGCTAAATGTTGAAAACATGATATTGTAAAGTGGTATGGAGTGGAAAAGAAGTTTAAACGTTTCCAACATCTAGAGTAAACTTTCAAAATGGTATCTGAATTTTAGTCATTTTTGTCAACTTTAGTTCATAATCCAAACCCTTTGAATCTAAGTCTATGTGGTTTCAATTTTGTTGTTATTTTTATCTAAAATCAAAATCTGCTTAGATTTTTCATCTAACATCCAGTTTTTTTTGATCTTTTTTCTCCCTTTTAATGAAGGGCAAAATGGTCTTTTAACATTTTATTATAACAAATTAAAAAAATCTGACCATTTTGCCCTTCATTAAAAGGGAGGAAAATGACAAAAAACTTAGATGTTAACTGAAAAATCTAACCAGATTTTGTTTTTGGATGAAAATGGCAACAAAATTGAAACCATAAGGACCCAAATTCAAATGATTTGAGTTTTGAACTAAAGTGTCAAAAATGACCAAATCCGAGAGACCATTTTGTCAGTTTACTCCAACATCTATATAGCAGTTGCAAGTTTTAGAAATAGAAATATATAATTTTCAAATCTGAATTATTATATATAAATAAACTAAATCAACCACTTTTACAAAAAAATCTCTCTCAAATTATCTAACCTGCTATTCTCAATGGAAGCGAGACCATAGACTGATATCGAAGAAGTGGCTTTGGCCACGACTTAGGTGGAGCGGTCTGAGGACCCGTGCTCAGTAATAAATCATTATGGGGTGGAATATTAGACCACCTCCGTCAACAATTAGGGAGGGGGGCGAATGCCCGGTCCACCAACTCATTTGAGTCATTTCCAAGTAAGTGTGATTATTTGAATATGAATCTTAACAAATTAAACCATTACTTTAGCCAAAGGTATAACTTTATCTTAATAGTATTAGTTATTTTTTATTGATACTTTTTACTTATTAGTATTAGATATCATTTTTTATTAGTCTACAATTTTTCTGTAATAAATTAGTGGACGCATTGTGGTAGCGGACGATAGGAAGCATATGTGATAGGCGAGGCCCTTTGCGAGTACAAAAAAGCTACGCTAGAAGGGATTTAAATGCATATCGTCGTGAGAGATACTAAGAAATCTTCACAAGTGGACGGTGGTTCCATTGATGGGTGTAGGTTCCAAGTTTTTTGAGATTGATGATTAGTATTTTATTTTGATGTTTTAAGATAGTTTGTAATTGGTTTTTTAAAGAATTTAGTATTTTATTTATGTTTATTATTTTTTATGTTCTAATTTATTATTAGTTACTTTTTACGTTATAAACTTAAATTATATGTTATTAATGTTATTTATTTAATCTAGGGAACACTTAGGAACTCCATACAGCGGGGTGTGGAACGTGGGTTGGGGCGGCGGAATGTCAAAAACGCTGACTAGACTACACCCAGCTAGTGTTGGTGCTGATTCTAGGAACCGACGAGTTTGACGGAGCTTCGGTCCAGATCCGACGTGTTCGGTGCGTTTATTACGACTAAGAAAGGAGTAGAAGATAGATACGACACCGAGCAGTCATTTACAATCTGGTCTCTATTGATTATTCAACGTTTACAGCACCACAAGACCAGTTGGACAGCATGTCCCTATTTATAGACATCACCTACACTCTGTGTCCATCCGATCGGATTGCCATCCGACCGGATTGCCATCCGACCGGATGGTCATCCGTCCGGATGGACCTTGATATTATCAAAACCTGTCCAACTTTCTCTATTCTATACAATATTCAACACACGCTCTATCTAACTATTCGCACAGTGGCAGACGTACGGAATATGCACCAACAGATTCCCCCTCGGATGTCATTGTCGAATCGTCTTAAACCTTTGAGAACCTTGAGCCGTGTTTGAATATTCTGCAATCTTCAACTTTTCTGCAACTTCAATCAGGTATCTTGAAATCTGACTATCCAAATTCCCCTTCGATTGATGATTCGGGTTTCCTTTTTGCCAAAGTAAAGCACGAATTCCCCCTGAAATGAATCTTCAGGTCTTTTGCACAGTTTATGACTCTCCTCTGATTTGCTAAACTGCAACCTTCACGAACAATCACCAACTTGAAACTAATCAATGCAGCATCCCCAATTTTAACGTTAAGCGCATCCGAGCTCAGTTTTTGATATAACTATTTAGAACCACGATCTCGCATTCCGCCTGCTCGATATAAGAATGTACAAAAACTCAACCAGCAAATGATAGAAACTTCAAATACCCCACTGGTTAACTTCAAATCCGTGATTCCCCCTGAAGATCTGATATCTCGTATACAGTGATCCACGTTAATGCACCGTAAGAAATGATAGATCCGTGTAACCGGTATTCTCCACAATCAGCAAATCTTCAACGGAAAAACAAATCATCTGGTAATGTAATCCGATCTCTAAAGCATTCGTCCACTACCAGATTCATCTCCTCGGATAATCTAGATCTCGGAAGCTTTCACCCACGATCACTCTCAGATCTCTGAAGCATTTGTCCACGATCAGATATCAACACCTCGGATCATCTTGATCTCGGAAGCTTACACCCACAATCAGATTCACATTCCCCCTGACAATCTGAAGTCGAAACTACCCGAATACTGTTGCAGTGTCACGAATTTCAAAAATTCTGGAATTTCAACATATGACAGTGAAAATTTTATTCCCCCTCATTTTTGCGAATTCTGAGGTCTCTATCACTGAATTCCCCCTCAAACTAGGCAATCCAGTCCTCTTTTATCTCTGAAAAACTCGACTATGCCGAAAATATTACAACATTCCTCAAAACGTCAGTTTTCATAGTTGCGGATATTACATTTTGGCCCATAAATAGTCAGATACCCTGAATGGTAAACATTCTGCACCAGTATCATGACTACCCCATTAATTTCCACAATCCGTGATCGCATCATCAAATCTATACACCGAAGCCCCAGACGGTGTCCCCGAACAACCTAGCTTGGTCGATAAAAACCCAAAAAAATTGTTAATCACCAAAATTTTTTCTGGAGACTCTCCTCGTCGTTGCGATCAAAAAATGCTTTTTTTTAGGCATTTGATCATCTGGTCGAATGGCATGTGACGGATGGTCATCCGATCGGATTGTCAACCGATTGGATTGTCATTCGATCGAAGGACAAAGTGGGCAAACATGTGTTTGTGGATCGGATGGCCCTCCGATCGGATGGTCATCCGATAGGATTGCCATTCGATTGAAAACAACTAATATTTCAAACACCCCATAGTGACATGGATCGGATGGTCGTACGATTGGATGGTCATCCGATCGGATATGTTCTAACAGCTCAAGAACACTCCGAATCACGTTTTTTCGATCCAGAATCTTTATTTGTGTGAATTTCATGATGAAACTTCACAGGATTGTGCGCGAATCAATTCCGAACAGAATGATGTTTTCAATTCCAAAATCCATCTGTGAATTGACCTTTATTTTGATGATTTTCTCTGTTTAACGTCAAAACTCCCGTTTAACCCAAAATTGATGAGCTTTGGGTGATTTAACCGACTGTTAGATCGATTAAATCGGTACCGTAGCTCTAATACCACTGCTAATTACAGGAACCAGCGAGTTTGACGGAGCTTCGGTCCAGATCCGACGTGTTCGGTGCGTTTATTACGACTAAGAAAGGAGTAGAAGATAGATACGACACCGAGCAGTCATTTACAATCTGGTCTCTATTGATTATTCAACGTTTACAGCACCACGAGACCAGTTGGACAGCATGTCCCATCTGGGAACCAAAAGCTTGTCCAAATGGAAACCACAAGCCCCTATTTATAGACATCACCTACACTATGTGTCCATCCGATCGGATTGTCATTCGGCCGGATAGTCATCCGTCCGGATGGACCTTGACATTATCAAAACCGATCCAACTTTCTCTATTCTATACAGTATTCAACACACGCTCTATCTAACTATTCTCACAGTGGCAGACGTACGGAATATGCACCGACAGTTGGCCATGGTGTTGCCCTGCTGGCGTGGGGCGTGGGGCTGGGGTGACATGGTTAGGTATGATTGGCTACCATTTAACGACCGTTAGGCTAGCCGTTGGCCAACGACTGTTTAAAAAAATTGTTTTAATTATTTTTTATATAAACCAAACATTCCTTGCTCATTTTTACCATCCAAAAATTCAAAAATATATATAATAGATTCTTCAAGTTCAAGCGATTCGTATGATAAATTTGTTTTGTCATTCTTATCCGATGACGGGGCTTAATTAATATTATTAGCAGTGACGATGGTGATGAAAGCTATTCATGAAGATGCAGATGAAGGGACTTTCCAACCCCAACCCAAACGGAGGAAGTATATTGTTTGTGAACGCGAAACCGCAAACAATTTGCTGGTAAGCGATTATTTCTCAGCTGAACCAACATATGATAAAAGAATGTTTAGGCGTCGTTTTCGTATGAGTAAAAATTTATTTTTAAGAATATCAAAGGATTTAGAGGATAATATTGTTTTTTTTCTAACAAAGACCCGATGCGCGTGTTAATTTAGGATTTACCACGTGGCAAAAGGTTACAGCCGCCCTAAGACAATTAGCTTACGTCAATAGTTCCGACATAATGGAAGACTATTTAAGAATGTCAACATGAGTGGCTAGCGAAGGTCTTCACAATTTTTGTGCGTATATCATTGAGCTATATATGAAAAGATATTTGAGAAAACCGACGTTTAGTGATATGCAACAAATTTTAAAACATCACGCTGAATATCATGGTCTCCCCGGGATGAAATGGGAGTGGGAACTTTGTCCAACTGCATGGCAAGGCTCTCACACAAGTGGATATCATGGAATGCCGGCTATGATGCTTGAAGCGGTTGCATCACAAGATCTTTGGATCTGGCATGCATTCTTTGGTATGCCCGGCTCACATAACGATATAAACATTATACATCACTCGCCCCTATTCAATGATCTAATAAATGGTATTCGACCGAAAGGAACATTTTTTTTTGTAAATGGGGTTGAATACAAGTATGGGTACTATCTTGTTGATGGAATTTACCATGAGTATGTTATTTTTGTGAAATCATTTTCAAGAGATGGAACCCTAGATCCTAAAAGAATAAAGTTTAACACAGTTCAGATGGCGGCACGCAAAGACATCGAGCGAGCATTTGGTGTTTTGCAGAAAAGGTGGCACATTTTGAGCATGCCTGGTCGATTGTATGAAAAAGATCAAATAAGAAACGTGATGTCCGCGTGCATCATTCGACACAACATGATTTTGGAGGATGAAGGGCGTGTAATTGTTGAATATTATGCGAGGAGCCCGAATCAAATAACGAAAACATTAGTGACGAAGAGAGAACGCAAAACCAATATCTAATCGAGTCAAGACAAATAAGTTCAAACTTTCGAGCTGATTTGGTAGAACATGTTTCGACACTTCCTAGATTCGACTCCAATGAAGATGAAGACGAAGATGATTGATTTTTTTTTGGTGATGTAATGTATTTTTTTATTGTAGTTATTTAATATAACTAAAATGTGTTTTTAAAATCATTTAGTAAATTCTACTATTAATATAAAAAAGAAAAAGAAATTTAGGTGCCACATGGCACCCCAATGCCACCTAGCCACGCTCCTTCCACATCCCACTTTTTTGGGTGTAGACTGATGGAGCCCACATCTGCCACGTGTGGAGCAATGCTCCCAACCCAAGCCCTCCACACCCCGTAGCCTTATGGAACTCTAGGAAATTTTAGGAAAAATTTGAGGTATCAAGCTGTGATTAAATGTTGGTAAGAATATGTGACTGGAGTTGAAAATGAACTCCCATCACCTTATTGTAACATTTCGAAAGACTATGATTAAATGAGTCATTAGGAGCTAAACTGCCAATCATATTCAAATTAAGGGTGCCCATTCATTTAGTTAATTCCGTGGAAATTTTTTTCGGTAAAAATAAAAACCAAACCAAACCAAACCGAATTCAAGTAGTTCTGTATCGAATTTGAGTTAAGTTTGGATTTCGGCTTCGTCTGAAAACCAAATTTAGCAGAAAAAAAATAATGCTACAAATCTTATAAGCAAGATGATATATCAATCTTTATATTAGTTTTGTAACTGAACTTAATCCTTCAAATGTTACAAATATTTATTCTTAAAAAGTAAAAACATGTTCAATGAACTTAAACCTTCAAATGTTACAAATATTATATTATATTATAATCCTATAAATAAGCAACCACTTTAGGCTTTAATGGGTTGTACTATGGGCTTGGGGTGTTTTCCAAAAAAAAAAACCCCTCTGCTTCATACATGTCTCCACTCTTCACTCTTCAATACTTGAATGGTTACACAAAGAGATTCTAGAGTTTAACCAGAGAGGTGAGAGAGAGAGAGACGGAGTAGAGCGTCCTGCGTCCGGCTCTTCTTCTCTCTGAAAAAGCAATCTCTGATCCAGAAATTGCAATCGAATCGGAGCTCTGACCCTCCGATCGAGCGCTGAAAGAATGGATGTTTGACTTTGTTTCCGAAGAAGCGACGACCACCACCGCGTACTACCCGTCGTAACGGCCACCGACAACACCGCCGGTATCTAGACCGTCACCAGTGGTTCAATCGGACGCAAGTGTACATTCTACAACCCTAACTCTAGAACAAATCACGCAAAAAGGAGAAATCAAGAAGAGGTATGGGTATATATTTCAAACGGAAGTTGTTCTCATGACTGAACTTGAACAAACTTTTCTAGCCCTATTTTCTTTCTCCAGAGGTACAATTTTTTTAAAGTTTATATGTTGAAACCCTAGAATTAGTGTTTGGATGATAAATTGAGTTTCTATAAGTAACAGGTTTATGATTGTTGGATCTATAGACTATAGTTGTTGATGTGTTCAATAGTAAACGGTTACAAGTTTATAGTAGTTTTTTTAAGAAATTGAAATTGTTGATATATTTTGCCATAATCTTCTTTTCATGACTTAATTTTCACATATATAAGATTATTATCGAGGATTCAAGGGAATTGCTTGGTCGGTGGGTGGGAAACACATTTTTGCGTGAGACTTGGTTACATCCGGTTGCTATGATTTCTTCATGAGAGGGATGTCACCCTGCTCCCATCACTGGCCTGGTAGGTTGGATGCAAATGTAGATCTATATATTTCATATACGGGGTAGATGGATCGGATAACATGTAAAAAAGTGTTGGGTTGATTCAAAATATATTTTAGTTTTACATTTTATATATAACAAGTTTTACTGTTTATACAGTAAAAAGGACATTTTTAGCAAGTTCATTTTAGGCTAAGTTTGTTTGTTTTACGTGTTTGACCAGCTATGATAAAACATAACCCGTACTGACTCATTGGCGCAGCTTTGAAGGGGCCGCGGGGGTATATACGTTTTCGTATATATGTAAAAAGGACATTTTTAGCAAGTTTCATTTTAGGCTAATTTTGTTTGTTTTACGTGTTTAACCAGCTATGATAAAACATAACCCGTACTGACTCATAACCCGACTCGCCGAACTTTTCGCTCAGTAGTGTTATATATGTAGTTTTCGTATAGAAATGTTTTCGACCCCCCCCCCCCCCCCCCCCCCCGGGTCGAAAACTTCAAGCTTCGCCACTGAACTGACTCATACTAATGAAATAGTTGAAGCATAATATTTCTATCTCCATGACAAGCAAAACTAATGGGAAAGGCAGCACTTTGACTGGATTTGCTAAGCAATCCATGGAGGAATCTACTGTAAGCGTGCCTACTTGTGTTAGCCCATATGTCATGCAAACTTTTAACTATAAATTTGATACAAAAGTGAGTTTGATTAAACAGGTTGCAAAAATTTAGTTGGTTTTAAAATTTTGAATAGAATACGTGTTGTGTTTACTTTCTTTTTGCAGTGATGAAGGATGTGCTAGGAATGGTCTTTCTTAAAAAAGTTATGGTCCTTAACAAAAACCAAGGTTAATGTAGTTAATTTCCTACTGATCATTTTACAATTTTTCTGGATTATTAGGATGCTAGATGACGAAGAGGTAAACAATAATTTGTTTATTTTTATTTTTTTGAGAACGGGTTTTTACCATTTTTACTCATCCTATCTATTTAAGTTAAAACATAAGTAAACGGGACCAAATCCTCTGATTTATTCTTGCGATTGTTTTTGCATTCATTGGCACAGACGAGATGACACTGAAGAAGCTGAAGATGTTGTGTAAAGCCTTACTTCTAAGATAATGCTCATAAATTCACATATATTATGGTACATATTTATATTATTTTAGTTTTCGCTTACCAGATATGAAAGCATAACTGCTTAGATGGAGATTTCTCAAACTTTATTGATGTATGGAGGCAATTTCTTAGGCTCTGTATTGGACGAGGGAGACGAAGCTACTAAAAGGTTCACTTACTTCCACGGGAAACCTAGCCGTTTTGTACGCTATAATGAAGGTACAATTCAACACACATTATTGCTAGCTTCAAGCCTTTCATCGAACTATGAGGATGCTATTTGCTAACTGATTATTACCTAATCCCTTATTAGCTGAAGTGCACATCAACCGACACCTCACTCTGTTTGTGTGCACGAAGTATGAAGCAAAGAAAGGTCTCCAAGAATGAACAACAACAACCCGTTTGTAAGGTCAAGGCTTACAGAAAGCAGCTCATCATTTTTTAACCACAACAGCAGCTAGGAGATGTGAATATATGTTTGTTGCGTGTAATTATCATACATTTGGTTGATAAATAAACATGTTAGTTAATAAACCATGCCGCATAAATTGGTATCCGTTCCGTCTTAATTTGTAAGCCCCTATTGCGTTTTAATTTCTAAGCCCCCGGCTGCATCGCGGCGGGTGCTTTCATCTAGTTTATTCTTAAAAAGTAAAAAAACATGTTCAATAAGAATTAAACACACTAGAAAACACACTAGAAAGAGAGGATAGAATCAACTAAATTCTCCAGGAAACACACTAGAAAGAGAGGATAGAATCAACTAAATTCTCCAGGGATTGGCATGCAGATCCACCTTTTTGCATAGATTGATTCACCTTCTCTTGAAGAGATTTAGATCTATGCCTCATCTCACTACCTTCTTTTCCCATAATCACTCTTTTTATTATTTTACAAGTCTCCTCCCTATTATCCAACATCACTCCTATCTTCCAAACATCTGTCACATATCTTGCATTAATTGGTTGATCATAAGAACAAGGTGAGCATATCATTGGAACACCTTCACATATGCTCTCCAAAGTTGAGTTCCATCCATTATGAGTCCAGAAGCATCCTATAGCTTGATGAGCTAGTACTTCTTGTTGAGGAGCCCATTTCACAATACGTCCTCTTTCACCTACTTCCTCCGCAAACCCTTTAGGCAATGCCTCGAGCCATTGAGAGCCGGTAACCGAGCCAGGGCGGACCACCCATAGGAAACGTTGCTTGCTATTCGCTAACCCCCAAGCCATATCAGTAAACTCGGCGTCACTCATTTGAGCAATACTCCCAAAACTCACATACACTACTGAGTGAACTGGTTGCTGGTCTAACCTGAAATAAAGAAACAAAACAAAATGATATTGGTGAATAATATTTTATGTGTATGAAATGATTGAAAAGCAGATCTCCATATAAAGAGATTACAATGAAAATGATAACCATTACAAAGTCTAGAAAATTAAAAATAAATAACATGACTGCCGCTTGGACTAGGAGTGCGTCTGATTAAGGGGCTGTTTGTTTAGCTCTTAATGGTTCAGACCTCTTACTGATTCAACACTTAATGGTTCAGACTGTTTGTTTTGCAAACAGATGTCTGAATGGTTCAGACATTTGCATCTGAATGGTTAAGTTTTATACTGAGTCTGAATGGTTAAGACCTCTAATCTGAATCGGTCAGACATTTGCCTCCGAACGGTTAAGCATTATACTGGCTCTTAATGGTTCAGACCTCTTACTGGCTCAACACTTAATAGTTTAGACATCTTACTGATTTAGCACTTAACCATTCAGAAGTTAGAAGTTACCAAACACCCCTAAATGTATTAAAAAGTTGACTTTGCTAATAGGGGGCATCATGTAGCAAAGTCACTTTAAATACATAATCAAACTCAACTAGTCCAGGTAGTAGAGTATTTTTGTTTGGCCTTTTACCCGTTTGAGTCGAAGGTTATTTTAATGAAGTTAAATTTTCAAAAAAAAAAAAAAGTCATTTTTATATTTTATTTTGTCAGATTTTCCATGGCTCCACTATTTCAACAAGTGGAGTATCTAGTTACACTAATTAATGCTAACAATAAAATTTCAATAATTATCATAATATTCATACTAGAGATTTTTATTTGAACGACAAATTTTGGATCATTGACGGACCACTGAAGTATCACCGTGCCACCAGCAGAACCACCCGATCATATTCATACTAGAGATAAATAATAATTAACAAATAAACTTAAAGATAAATGGTAAATCAAATAATAATAATAACTAGGATAGATCGGTTAATGCTAACCATGAAATAGAGCTTCGGTCTTGTTCTATTAAACTGCTATGCGACGCTGGAAAATATGTATGAAAAGGACCGATTGCGAAACTTGGAATCTGAAAAACCTGAGATATGGCCAAGAATGCAGGCTCTTCTAGTTCTTTGAAAGTGTTGAATATGATCCCCGAAGCCGCCTTTGTTCCGTTGATCATGTTACATATCAACTCCGCCTTTGCCTTCTCTAGCCCGCCTTTGTAAATCTTTTCTATGTCCATTTCTGTCATCAAGGCAAGCTCTTCTTTAATTGTGGTTTTATAGTAGCTCTTTTCACCAAGCACTAAAGCTGCATAAAGAGGGATGCATGACATACTGCTTGTTCTCAACACAATCCTTTTGAGTTTCAGACGGTCTGTGATAGACTGAGTGAAATGCCATAGTGCATCTGAGATCAAGCATGCCACAGGCTCTACTTCTAGCAACTTAGCTAAGCAGACCGCAAACGAGTCAATGCAGCTTTTGTTCATGAAGTTGATGGCCTGGTTAGTTGTGTCTAGATTTAAACTCTTGTCTTTGGAAGTAGACAGCCCATCAGAGATTGATTTGAAGGTGAATTGTGGGTAGTTTGATGGATTTGGAGAGTTGAAATTGGTGTGAATGATGATGATTTTGAAGCCTTTAGTATAGAGAATGTTTGCTAATTGAAGCATGGGGTTTATGTGACCTTGAAATGGTAAGGGAAAAAGTACTAGTGCTTTATTATTCATGGCCATCTTGGTTAGCTTTGCCATTGTTTGTTTGTGTTATTTATAGGGGAAAATGATGAAAATATCCATTTTAATAAGGTAATTATAAAAATATATTTTAGTTTTTGATATTACGAAAATAACGGTTTGATTTTTGTTTTTTAGTTTTTAATAATTTCAACTAGTAGACTTCCCCGCGCGTTGAGGCAGGAAGTCGGTATCATCGTTCGATTCAATAAAGTATCGGTACCGTCATTGGCACTTTATATAGCGATCGAAAGATAAACTATAAGAATGAAATCGATAAAGGTTTTAAAAGTAAATTGACCTGGCACCGATGTTGTTTGGATGGTATCAGTTTTGTTTATTACCGATACTCGCTATAGCTTATGATATAAAAGATACTCTATACCGCTACCGAATGTGTTCCACCAGTATCGGTTTGGCTTGTCATGGAAAGGAACAAAAAAAATAAAAATATAATTGACTCGTTCAATTTTGAACAAAACTTTTTTTAAAACACAGATAAAATAAGTATGCTACAACAACGATATATTGAGAGTTTAATATAACATTATACTATATTATTAGAATAACGAAATGTATAAAGCATTATATTGTATTATTAGAATACGAAAAATGGTAAACGGCGTCAATTTATAAAACATAGTATTTTATCTTCAGAGTTATTAAAGAAAAACAAAATATGTTTAAAATTAATTATAATAATAAAATATAATAAGAACAATAATATAGTTATAATTAATGAAAAAATTAGTTAATTAATTACCTAATTAAGTTAATGAGGATGTACAAAACCCTTTTGAAGGCTCGTTACAATTAGGGCTGGCAATTTATACACGAGACACGAATACACGACACGTACCTACACGACTTTAACAGGTAACAGGTAAGACCTTAACAGGTTTCGTGTACTAAACAGGTAGACACGAAATTACCTGTTAATTTTTGTGTCTAAACAGGTATAATACCTGTTTACCTGTTAAGTACCTGTTAGTACCTGGTTATTTTTTAAATTAAATAAATATATATATATATATATAATATATATAGTCCATTTATCCCTAATACCTTAACCCTAATTCTTTCCAGCCGTCACTCATTCTCTTCTCTCAACTCTCAAGTCTCAAGTCTCTAACTCTCAACACAGCCGATTCCTCCCGACTCCGAGTCCGTCACCGGCCGTCACCGCCCGTCGCCAGCCTTCCCTTTCACGCCGGCGGCCCGGCCATCACCCGTCGCCGGCCATCCATCGATTCTTGGTAAGTATCTGGAGCTCTTTTTCCTCTCACATTCATCGATTCTTCTCATATAACATGAAAAATGCTCGAGTTCAGCGTGTTTACAATCTTTAACAGAATATTGCTTTGTTATAAAGGATAGCAAACACTTGTTTGTATTGTTAGTTACTGACATCACATAACTAAACTTTAACCTAGACAAACACTTGCTGTGTACTCCTATTGATTTGGGGATTTTGAACTTTTGATTGCTCACATTAGTTGTGTTCAATTAAAAAACAAAAGGGGTTAAGGCAAGATGTTGTTACTAGGTGGAATTCCACATATTTAATGCTTGATGGTGCTCTTTATTATCGACGTGCATTTAGCCATTTAGAATTGAGTGATTCTAATTATAAGGAATGTCCAATTGCATCAGAGTGGGATAGGATTGAAAAGATATGTTCATTTCTTGAAGTGTTTTATGATGTGACAAATGTTTTTTCGGGTACCAAATATCCGACTGCAAACTTGTACTATCCACATGTTTTTTTGGCTTATTTGACTCTGTATGATGGGATGAATTCTGAAGATGAGTATATAAAACATATGGCAAACTTGATGATGGGGAAGTTTCAGAAATATTGGTCTGCTTTTAGTCCTACATTAGCCGTGGCTGTGGTGTTGGATCCTAGATTCAAGTTGCATTTTATCGATTGGAGTTATTCAAAAATTTATGGAGAGGGAGGTAGTGAATATACACATGTTGATCAGTTATTGCATTATACTTTTCATGAATATGAGACTGCCTTGTTAAATGAGGGTGATGATACAAGGGATCAGTCAACGCCTACTTCAGATGGTAGCAAAGGTGTTAAGGACACAAGTGGTGTTTCAACATATGGTGCGAGTTCAAGACTTAAGGTAATTTTTATGTTTGTTCATTTATTTGTTTTATGTATATTGTCTTTTAATTATTAACTAACTATTTTTTTATTAATATGTTTTAGGATTTTGATAAATTTCAAAGTAAAGATTTGACAACTAATCAAAAGTCAGAACTGCAATTGTACTTAGAGGAGTCAAGAGTTGATAGGAACTCACCACTTGATGTGTTGGCTTTTTGGAAAGCCAATGAGTTTAGATATCCCATACTAGCAAGGATGGCAAGAGACTTTTTGACTATTCCGGTATCTACTGTGGCATCGGATTCGACATTTAGTGCAAGTGGAAGAGTGATTACCGAACATCGAAGTTCACTTAGTAAAGCTACCGTTGAGGCTCTAATATGCACAAAAGATTGGTTACATGGAGATTTTTGTAATTTCCATCTTTGCTTGATTTTAATAAGTTTTATACATGATATTATATTAATTTTATAATGTATATGTTTGTTTGTACTTTGTAGGTTCTAACAAAGTTAGTGTGGAAGAGTTCACTGAAGATATAATGTCACTTGACATTAGTTGTGAATCAAATGCTTCAAACTCGGTGAACAATCCTAAGGTACCAACTCCAAATCCTTCAAGTAGTGTTGCTAGCTAAAAACAATGAACAATCCTAAGGTACCTCACTCTAAAACTTTCTAATAATATTACTCGATAAAACTATATGAATATGAATATGTCCAATTATCCATGATTAATATGACTAATTGACTATACTTATTTTGTGTGTAGGTTTGATTGTTTGGAATTGAAGATTTGAGAAGAAAGACCAATTGGAACTTGGAAGTTTGGGACTTGATATTGTTTTCAATATATGTTTTGATTAGAATTCTATGTGTTTTTGTCTTAAATTTGTTAAGGAGCATGGATTTATGTTTTATTTTAAGACTTTTATGAACTTTCGTCGACTTTTGTTCGCTGAAAGGTTGTCTAATATGTGTTTCTAAACAGCTATTATCGTGTACTATCGTGTATTATCGTGTATACCAGGTATAAACAGATTCGTGTTCGTGTTTGGGTTACAGGTACACGATAAATTTTCGTGTCGTGTACAGGTATACCCATTTCGTGTTCGTGTCTTAACGTGTACGAGTATACACGATATGTCAGCCCTAGTTACAATTGCAAACCAAAATCACATTATTATTAGGAATAAATTATTGCTTTCTATAATGATGGTATAATATAGTTGCGACGGGAAGTCGGTATCGGTTCAATTCATAAGATATCATGATCGTAATTGGCACTTTGTATAGCGATCCAAAGATAAACCCAAACAAAAGTCATGATATACCCTAAAAGATATCGACACATATTTTACATTGATCAAAAACTTTAAAAATGAATATTGATAAAGGTTTTAAAAGTACAAATACTGATACCGATGTTCAGTTGAAATCGACGTGGTACCGATTTTGTTCAGACGATATCAATTTTAATTGACTCATTCAATTTTTAACAAAGCTTTTATCGTAACGCAGATCAAATAAAGATGTCGCAACGGTACTTTAAGAGTTTTATAAAGCATCACAATATATTATTAGAATAACAAAAATAAGCGTTACTTTATAAAACATTGTATCTTAAAATTTTTTAGAAAAAAATAAAATGTGTTTGAAAATAATTATAACTATAAAATCTTAAAAATTAAGAAAAAAACTATATGTTATCATTTATCTTCACCCAAGTTAATATATTAAGCGTTTAAACATACTATGCTATTATAGTAATAAAATATTAAAAAAATGTTATAATGTAATAATAATATTTAAATATATTTTTACTATTCATAACCACTTAGATTTAATATGTATAAAATTTTTAGAAAAAAATAAAATGTGTTTGAAAATAATTATAACTATAAAATCTTAAAAATTAAGAAAAAAACTATATGTTATCATTTATCTTCACCCAAGTTAATATATTAAGCGTTTAAACATACTATGCTATTATAGTAATAAAATATTAAAAATGTTATAATGTAATAATAATATTTAAATATATTTTTACTATTCATGACCACTTAGATTTAATATGTATAAAATATAATAATATGTATATATAATAATAATCGATCACGGATCCGTGTCATCAATCACTGACAAATTAAACCGTCGATTAAAATATTATGTGTTGGAGTGAAATCACTTGCGCCACTTTAATTTTTTTATATCATTTTCTAAGATGAATTGAATTTGCTCTGTCAAAGTGATTGTCATTGTTTATCTGATGTGCCAAAAGACGTTTAAATACCGTACTCCAAATGATGGGTAATCAAAAGTCAAGTCTGTTTATTTTCAACTACTACAAAATCAAAATCAAGTGTCGGCCGCCGCCGACACGATAATAGTAGTGTGCAGTGGCGGATCTAGCATTCACGCCAAGCAGGAACGTTTTATAAGAAAAGCGGTAACGAAATCGAAAAAACGTCAAATTTTTCCAAAATTTACACTAAAAACGTCAAATTTTTCCCCGCCAAGCGGTAGCGGGCGCTCCCCCTTGTGTCCACATAGGTCCAGGCAGCTGCCTGACACTCCCTTATTGGCCCAACAAATTTACGATTTTATCCCCCTTTAAAATTACGATTTTGCCATCAGTTAAAAATTATGTTTTCGCCCCCGCTTAAAAATAGATTTACGCTTTTTCACCCAGCTAAATATTTCAATTTTGTCCCCGGTTAAAAATTACGATTTTTACCCGTTTAAATTTACGGTTTTGCCATTAGTTTTTCCCCTTAAAATTACGATTTTGGCATCAGTTCAAAGTTATGTTTTTAACCCCACTTAAAAATAAATTTACGCCTGACACTCCCCTATTGGCCCAACAAATTTACGATTTTATCCCCCTTTAAAATTACGATTTTGCCATCAGTTAAAAATTATGTTTTCGCCCCCGCTTAAAAATAGATTTACGCTTTTGCTCCCAGCTAAATATTTCAATTTTGCCCCCGGTTAAAAATTACGATTTTTACCCGTTTCAATTTACAGTTTTGCCATTAGTTTTTCCCTTAAAATTACGATTTTGCCATCAGTTCAAAGTTATGTTTTTACCCCCACTTAAAAATAAATTTACGCCTGGCACTCCCCTATTGGCCCAACAAATTTACGATTTTATCCCCCTTTAAATTTACGATTTTGCCATCAGTTAAAAATTATGTTTTCGCCCCCGCTTAAAAATAGATTTACGCTTTTGCTCCCAGCTAAATATTTCAATTTTGCCCCCGGTTAAAAATTATGATTTTTACCCGTTTCAATTTACAGTTTTGCCATTAGTTTTTTTCCTTTAAAATTACGATTTTGCCATCAGTTCAAAGTTATGTTTTTTCTCCCACTTAAAAATAAATTTACGCTTTTGCTCCCATTTAATAATTCCAATTTTGCCATCAGTTCAAAATTACGACTTTGCCCCGTATAAATTTATACTTTTGCCATTAGTTTTTTTTTTTTCTCACAGGCAAGTTACGATTTTACCCCAACATAAATTTACATTTTGCCCATCGTTTTTGTTTGTTTCCGTGGTGAAATTACAATTTTGCCCCCAGTGTAAAGTTACTGTCATGCCGGCAACTTCCTTGCACTCCCCCGTTGGTCCATTTAGTTTACAATTTATCCCCGAATTAAAATTATGATTTCGCTCTCAGTTAAAAATTACGTTTTTCCCATCATTTTAGTTTTTTTTTTACCAAAACTATAAAGGTTTTTTTTAATTGGTTTACTCGATTTAATTTTTTTCCATGTCAAGGAGCTGCCTAACACTGGCTCATTAGTCCTGAAAAATTACACTTTTGCCCTGAGCCCGAAATTACGGTCTTATCATCGTTTTTGTTTTTTTTTCCCTAGCAAAATTATAGTAGTCTTTTTTTAATTGGTTGAGAATTATTCGGCCATCGCCCCGCAACGCGGGCGAGGCATCTCCTAGTATATATTATATATATATTATTAAAAGGTGAAGCAAATGAACAGTAAACTCTAAATATAATAAAATATTATATACAGTTTTTTTATAGTTTTTATTATCTTATTATTATAATAATTGTTATCTCTTTTACTTTTTCAGTCTGCTAAGTTTGGTGTTAACCAGTACTTATATCGAAAATACCGGTTCGTTACCGGTACATGAAGGTAAAAACCAGCACCAGCATGGTACATAAAACGCCAAAAGTCGGTACCGGATTGAGTTTGATAATCTTTTAGTTCGAGAATTTTGGTACTGCTACCCAGTACCATTTGCTCATCCCTGATCACGGGTGCCGTACGAACACCAACGGTATCGTACAACTTTTTTTAGTTTTAGGGGTAGGGATGAGCTCGGTGCCAACTGATACCGAATCGGTATTGGTACCGAAAATACCGGTTACGATATCGGTATATGAAAGTAAAAACCGGTAGCGAACCGGTACTAGGAACGCCAAACGTCAGTACCGAACTGGTACTTAGGATCTTTCGGTTCAGGAAATTCGGTACCGGTACCTATTACTATTTGCTCATCTCTGACTACGGGCTTCTACCGAACAACATCATTACCATACAACTTTTTTAGTTGATTTTCTTCGGTTATTTTTTAGTGTTTTTTTTCTACATTTTCTTTTTATTCTTGTCAGCGATTCCGTGTACAACGCGCTCGTAGTGATATCAAACACATATAAACACAGAATAAATAACAAAAGAAGTTCGCCACAACGCGATAATGGTTTTTTTTAACTAGTTATGTTAATTTCCTCGTCCAAAAAGGATATTTGCGTATTTTTTTCTATCTATATTGGCCTCTTGAAAGTTCTGATATTGTATATAAAAAATGCTAAGTTTTGTCACAATTTGTCGCTAACTAAGGAAATAATAATAAAAAATTATTACCATATTATCATAATAATAATACTAATATTAATAATAATTAGGAAAAGTTGTAGAAAATTTGTAGCTTTGTAACGCCCAATTTTGTTGGGAAAGGGTACAAAATTGAGTAGAAAATGTGTTGCAAACCAATTTTCTATGAGGGTATTTCGGCCATAAACCGTTGATTGCTTCTTTTTTTTTTTTTCAGAAAACCTTGTTTGTGACGCAATTTCGAATCTTCTAGCAGTGTGTTTTCAATATTTTTAGAGAAATCCGTGTTTTGATTTAGAGTAAAATGTCCAGATAGTCCTAGTGGTTTTGTAAAGTAGTACCTATATAGTCCCAGCTTTTGGAAATTACACTGGTGCTCAATATGGTTTACTTTTTGTTACTCGGATGGTCCCTGGAGTGGATGAGAGTTAGTTTTCTCCTTTAGGGTGTGCGGAGTGGACGCGGCAAACCTCGGCAAAGTGAGTTTACCGATTGGTAAACACCACCGCCAACATAGTTTACCACTCTCAAGTTTACCAATTCGGTGGTTGAATGCCGATGCGGTGAAGTGAGTTTGTGTGTGTGGTGGGGTGGGGTCCATTCCTATCTCAACCAATCACAATTTTTTTCTTTTTTTAAAAAAAATAGTTTACCACTTCACCAAGTGTCTAAACCATTACCAACACTTTTCACCAAAGTTTAAACACTTTTGACTGATTGACATGGCGCGCTCTGATTGGTCGGTTTTTTAGTTTGCCACTCTAAAGTGTTTAACCACTCCCTACACCCTTAAGTTCATCTGAAATTACTTATTTACCTCTTCTTTTTATTAAAATATAAAAAAAAATCACACACACACTCTCACTCTCTCTCTATATCTATATATCTCTCTCTATCTCTCTCTCTCTCTCTAAGAGAACCATCTCAATCCACCTGCTGCTGACCACCAGCCACCACCGCACCCACCTAAGACAACCACCTCTCTCTATCTTCACCTACCACCACCATATGCTGCCACCACCACCGTCTTCACCAACACCACCATATGTTGCCACTAGCCACCACTGCACCCACCTAAGACAACCACGGATCCCCTTCATCTGAAATCGAACGACGACCACCAAATCCATCAACACCCACCAAATCGAACGGCGATCCCCTTCAATTTCCGGTTCGTCGTCTTCGTCTCCGGCCTCACCCTCCCCCACTCCAGTACGCGGTGTCTTAAAACGAAGAACGAGTGTAACCCCATTGCCAGTAAATCCTCACTTTTAGAACCGATGGCATGTGTATAGGATTTGTATATTTGTGTTACAGATCTGTTCCTAGATCAACAGATCTTTAATTTGTTTTGTTTTATTTTATTTTATATATTTAATCTGCAAATCAATGATGATTGGATTTGCATTTGCGTGATGTATGATTAATTATGATTACAACAATTTTAGTGTCTTCATTCTGAGTTTATCACTTGAGTTCGTTCCAGACTCTAATTCGCAATTGGTAGGTCAATTTAATTTTTTTTCTTTGAATTTTTGTTGTTGTTGTCGTCTTGTTGATAATAGTACGATGTGTGTATATACTATATAATCTTAGTGAGTCAACATATATACATGATGTATTATGTATGTGTATGTTAGTAGTTAGTGTATATAAATCCGACTATATGTGCGTAATTTATCGAATTATAGAGTTAACTGGTCAACATGATTGAACTAATAGATATAACCCAATTTAACAGATTAAACATTTTTTAATCCAATCCAATATGATTTAAAAACCTGTTTTTAAAATATTGATGCCAAACATTATACTTTTCAATTGTCGACAGTCTTCATTATGTTTTATTCGCCCACGAGGATGACATGGGCGACGTGTGAAGGGCCACAAGTTTAATTGGTTATGTTCAATTATATTTAAGTTTACTTTAGGTATTACTTTCGTGGAAATTAACTTTTTACAAAATACTTTTTGTTTAATTGGTAAATTTTGGTCATTTTAACCGAATAAAAATGACCCACTATTAACTAATTAAACTCTCTTTATTTTTAGGATAAAGTACATTAAAATGGAAATTGTTAGGCTGGAGGGTGTGAAGGGCGCCACCCCTGCCAACTCACCATCTATAGCGCCTGAGGGACGCCACCTCCCATACCGTCCAATGTAAAAGGGGAGCCATCGTAACATCGCCAGCATGGTAACGAAGATGAATTGGCCGGATCGAGGTGGGTTGGTCAAATCTTACCGTTGGCCAACGTTCAAATTTAAAAAAAAAGTTTTTTTTTTAATTCAAATATAAATACAAACCTATCCCAAACTAAAACACACACCAATCAGAAACTAAAACACACACCAATCACAAAAAAAAAAACACATAAATTCTACCCAATCATTTTTAAGAATGCCATCCGATTCTTCGAGCTCTTCATCCGACAGTGTTCTTGACGATATGATTATCGCAATTACGCAGGAGAAGATTAATTATTTGCGAGAAGAAGCCCAATCCTCTACATCGCGTACAAGATAACCAGCTCTTGAACGAGATCAGTTAGTTGCTCATGAACGTCTAATGCAAGATTATTTTTATAACAACCCGTACTCTCGACCCTAATTGTCGGGAGAATGGTACTCTATTATTATTCTTCTTGTTTATTATATTTTATTATAAATATTGTCATTACCATTATTATTATTATTATTATTATTATTACTATTATTTAAATAATAATAATCCGTAACGAGAGAAACACACAATTTAAACTGATAACCCAGGCCCAACATATTTAAATTAACATATATAAATATAAATATATTTTACCGTTACAATAAGTCGTTAACATTAATCGGGGAGTTCGTGAACAAATCACGACATCTAACGGGTTCATACCCATAGGCCAAGCCCAACCTACACACCCTAGAAACCTTACCCTATATATACCATTATAAACCTAACCCCTTTATTTCAAATCAAAATAAAAACAGTAAACTTATAAGGTCAGCCGCACACCCTCTACCCCCTGCCCCCTCACTCTCGTTCAGATATTCCCGACGGCCGGAGCAGAAATTCCGACGACCCTCTCTGGCCTCACCTCAGACTAAACGACACCCTAAACACCCCCTTCCTTACCATGTTCCTCACCCACACCCATAAAACCCTTTTGTAACATCCTTCGCACACGCATACCCGAGATTACAGAGAGAGAGAGAGGGTACGACGATGAGAGAGAAAGTGGTCGGAGAAAGGGAGAGAGAGAGGCGATGAGGAAATCGAGGGAGCCGGCCATCTCCGGCGACCTCCCTGACTTTCCAGTGTCGAACGAAACCTCGGAGACAAACGGGGTTGCCGGCAGGACTCCGAGACAACAACAGTAAGTATAGTTGATAGCGCTATTAGGTTTGACAAACCTCACACCGTGACCGGGGGGATCAGGCGTGAACTAGTAGGCCTTGAAACTTGGTCAATGATGATAGACATTGACTTGAGGCACAACAACACAACGTCTCAGTATTCGGTATTTACAGTTTAGCGAGCTTACAGATGGGGTAGCTCCCTATAACATGATTATAAATGTTTTATCTGAACAACTTACGTTTTCAAAAATTAAAACTGGATAACTTGTGAACTCGCCAACTTTATGTTGACACCCTACTAAATGCTTTGCAGTGGCTCGATACAACTTAGAACGGACAATGCAAACGGATGGAGTGTGTAAGTTGTACGTTTTGTACATTCATCTAAATTGTGGTTTCTAACTGTGAAAAGTTTTAAGTTACATTTCCGCTGCAAATTATATTTTTGAAAATTTTCAATTAAGTCACTAATTGTATTATTATTTGAAATAACTTACATTTTTCGTAAACGGTTCAAAATAATTAGTGGCTGGATCCTGGGCAGTCGCACACCTCGCGGTAATACTCCGCATGTGGAATTTGAGGGTGTGACAATTTTTGTGAAAATCCGTTGTACGATGATGTTCAGTTTAAGCGTAGGTTTCATATGAGCAGTGGCGGACCCAGGATTTTTTTTCCAATGGGGTCCAATTTTTTTGGTGTTCTAACATTTCACAACCCGACGTTAAAATTTTCAGGTCGATCGTCGTTCGGGTCGGGTCAGTGCGAGGAACATATAACAAAAGATATATATTCTTTACTCATTATATAACACAAAATAAGTAAACGATGTCATTCGAAACGAAAAAAATCATTGCAAATTTTTAAAGTTAAAATTCATAACATACAAGTTTTTGATCCTGACATCTTTTGCCCTAGAATTCAAATTTTATGAAACTAAGTCTTTTTTTAAGGCCAACAAATCTTATTAATAGAATGCGAGGGTGCTAGGCAATAGAAATAAAAGCCTACAGCCATCAAAAGTCCTAATGGACTAGTTCCAAAAGTAAAAAAAAAATGATACACCAAATTAACTGTTTTATGTATGTTTGCATCTGTTTGTTTAGGAAGTAAGAAACCCAAAGTTTTAAATTTAGACTAGGAAAAACAACAGAACGCAAAAAGAGAGAAGTACAAGATTCGAACTTGTGGCTTCTTGTTACCAAACAAAGAAGTTAAACACTACACCAGCTTGACTATTGATGTTATGGTGTCCACCTAATTAATTTTATGGGGTCCTTAGGAATTTTAATATACCGAATCTACTAATTTTTTTAAAAACATTGGGGTCCGGGGACCCCGACCCGCTCTATGTGGGTCCGCCCCTACATATGAGCCGTCGTCTTTTCCTTAAAATTTCTAATGATCTTGCGGGCGGATTCCCTTTTTTCACACAAAGAGAAAGCGCTAGTCACAAAGTTGGTTTCTCTGGAATACAAAAGTGTACACAGCAATTAGGCAACTAGCGTATAGCACAGCGAGTGATGCGTGGGATGAATACTTAAGGATGTCGTCAAGAGTGTGTCGTGATTCTCTTGAAAATTTCCGTGAAGCTAATTTTTATTCTTATTGTTATTATTTTTTAAATTTACATTGTTATTATTTTTAATTTATATTGCTATTATTCTTTAAATTTACATTGTTATTATTTTTAATTTATATTGCTATTATTTTTTAAATTTACATTCTTATTATTTTTAGTTTACATTGTTATTTTTTTATTAACACTATTTTTTAGGTTTTATCTTTCTGTACGGGAGACGATATTTGAGGATGCCAACCGTTGCCGACGTTCCACTTTTATACGAGGCCCATCAGCGGATACACGGGATGTTGGGTAGTCTTGATTGCACGCGCTGGGATTGGGCGGCATGTCCAACCGCTTGGAAAGGGCAACACCATCGTGGTGACCACGATGGTCCTACCCTAATATTACAAGCGGTCGCTTCTCAAGATTTATGGATTTGGCATGCGTACTTTGGCATGGCCGGTGCGAACAATGACATAGCAGTTTTAATGTCTTCGAATCTTTTCGACGATGTCATAGATGGTGTTGCACTAGATACTTCATTCTATGTAAACGACGTGGAGTATAAGTATGGGTACTATCTCACAGAAAGTATTTATCCCGAGTGGGCGACGATGGTAAAATCTTTTTCGTATCCAAATGACGAAAAAAGATTGTATTTCAAGAAAAAACAAGAGTCATCAAGAAAAGATATCGATTGGGCTTTCGGTGTGTTAAAAAAAGATGGTCTATCATCGCCCAACCGTCGAGGATACTTGAAAAAAGTAAAATGAGAAACGTCATGTATACGTGCGTCATTTTCCATAACATGATATTGGAGGACTCGTGTAGAGCGTTTTGTGGAGAAAGTATGATGAAAGTAACCAACCGACGAACCCACTACTAACATACGCTGAAAAAGAAGTTATCCGATCGAAGATACGTGACAGGAACACACACCATAACCTTCGAGCTGATCTGACCGAGCACCTATGGTTTTATCGTGAACAAAGAGGAGACGACGAAGACGACGAGTGACTTTGTATTTTTTTATTTTAATTATGACATTGTATTTCTTTTATTTAAATTATGGCATTTTACTTTTATTATTTAAATTATGGCATTTTATTTTTATTATTTAAATTATGAGTTATAAATTAATATATCAAAATTAAATAATGTTTAAATTTAAATAAAAATAATAATTAGGTAATGATGACGGGGTCTTTATCACACACCCTGCAAGTTAAGGGAGGGCGTGATAAAGCCCCTTGGCTGACGTGGATCTGACGTGCCCTGACCACACCCTCCAGCCTTATCATAGATAAGTATTTTTAAATTTCACATTAAATATAAACTTCTTTGATTTCGTCAAAATTTACATATAATACTTTAAGGAACCACCGTGGGTGACATGGATTAAATCATGGCAATCATGCGCCTCCTTTTCCTTAGTTAGTTAAATATATTTTACACAAAATAAATTTAAAAAAAAAATGGGGATGGGGGTTTGGGTCATGACACACCAAATAGGATGATGGATTTCATGGAGGATGATAGTAGGGTGACATGACGCTGACATGGAGGGTAATGGTGGTCTTGAGGGTCATGACCACACCTTATAGCCTAATAATTACAATAGCTAGTAAGATTTTTTCAATTTAATTTTAGAAGTTTTTTCATGAATGATAAAAGCAATTTTTCATGATATTTGATATGATAGATTAGTCTGGTAAGGAAAAAAAACTAAGAAAATATGCATTGTCTAAGATCATGAAAAAAGAAACTTGTCTTAGTCAAAGAGAAATAGTAACATATAGGGATCATTTTTAATTATAGAGACTACTTGGATTAACATTGAGATAATTGAAACTATAGCTCTAGAAACTACATGAAAAATCCTGAGAGACGAACATTTAGTGATACGTAACGCAAAGAATAGTTCAATTGGATTGATTAGATCATCAACAATGCAAGGTCTATGACATCTATAGAGAAGTCAAGGACTACCACCCAAGTTGGTTCTTAGGTATATTTTGAATTTAAAGTTTGTGGCTAAATACTTATTGAAAACTGTAAGATTAAATATATTATGTATTAATATTTAATCTATAGCCATTATAATTATTTACATAATATAGATCAAAATATATAATAACCTATTAAATAATTAGTTGGTAATTGTTGATGGACCATATTATCCTTATTAACTAATTAGGTTTCCTCCTGGGTGCTTATATAAGGAGAATTATGTGGAGGTTAAAGGGTTACTCAGTTACACAATTAGACATACCCTATTAGCATAACATCAATCGAAACCTCCTCTCCTAAGCCGGTCCCCTTTTCGGTTTTCTAAGTCCCCATCATCAGTCAGCACCCTAAGGATGAACCAGATCACGATGACAAGCATGTCGAACTCCATTACTGGATTCTCCACTGCACTGTCTGCTGTAACAGGTATGTTTTCATGTTTTCCATTATGTATAAACAGAACTGAACCAACATGTGGTATCAGAGCATATGTTGATTAGTCAGTTCTGTTTTGTATCCGTAAATCTGGATTAAAGCAGGAAAACAGGTTTTTAAAACCATAATAAAATTCGTTTTCATCATCCGAAATCATTACTGTTCGATTTCTGTCATCCGGAATAGCATCTCGGATGACATGGGCTCATTCTTATGTTACTGTTCCGAAATCTGCATGTTCAAAATATGTTTAAATGTGTAAAATAATTCCAGATTTCGGATGAAGTTTGAATAATTTTGTTTAGGGTTCATAATGTTCTTAGTCAAAATTCGAAATTTCCTTTAAGTTTTGGAATGTGATTTGAATTGTTAAATGTTTCCCTAATTTTGATCTAATTTTGTCTATTAAGTTTTTTCGAAATCTGTTAAAAGGATAAACAGATTATGATTTCGAAATTTTATGATAAAATAGATCAATGTTATAATTGGAAACTATATCACAATTCTTAATTTTCGAATTTTCAGTTGTTATAACAATAAACAGCAACTGGATCGCACAAGATCGGATCACATAAGAGATGATCTGATCGCATAAGATAATCGCACAAGATTATATCACATAAGAGATGATCTGATCGCACAAGACAGTCGCACAAGATTTGTACCACTAATTAAGCACATTGTACAAGTTGAGACTGCATAATTGCACAAGACTTGTGGTTCGCACAAGACTTGTGGATAGCACAAGACTTGTGGATCGCACAAGACTTGTGGATCGCACAAGACATTACTGATCGCACAAGTTTTGGGCCTTATTGATCGCACAAGTTTTGGGCCTTATTGATCGCACAAGTTTTGGGCCTCACTGATCGCACAAGTTCGATCCGCGCTAACGGGTGGTTTGCTATTAAATAATTGGTTTTGTAATTACTTAGTTAATTAATCAGAATCAGATAATGTTTTACAAAACCAAAATGGCTTAACTTGAATGAGTTTTTTGATATATCATTTCTGGCCAAAACTGACTTGATACATCTACTTATCGTTCAAGTATTACGAAAGCTATGTTGTGTGTGCATCATAAGGATGAATGTCTTAATTTCTGGCCAAAGCTGATTTAATTCATTCATAGATGGCATACTCAACAAATGCATAACTAAAGTGATTGTTTCAATTTCTGGCCAAAGCTAATTTGTTACAACCACTTTGCACATATGCTTAAATGATTACACTTCTGGCCAAAGCTGTTTTGTCTTCGTTTAAGTAGAATTTTTTAGCTAAGTCTATTATTTTGATGTTAGTAATAGACAATATCACAGCTTCATAATGTAAAATGGTCATTATTTATGCCTGCCTTAGTTTAACGTGCCCTTAGATCACATTAGGATTTCTTCCTTAGTATCATAACTTGCTCATCTTATTTCCACTATCAGCGCCCAATTGCGGGATTCCACCTTTGACTGGTGATAACTTTGCTGCATGGAAGGATGCTCTCATGCTTACTCTTGGGCTGCTGGACTTTGATTATGCTCTAAGAGAGAATAAGCCAGCGGATCTTACCACTCAAAGTACTGCTGCTGAGCAGTTGACTCATGATAAGTGGACTAGGTGTAACCGCATGTCTCTCATGTTTATGAAGCAGTCCATCAGCAATGCAATCAGAGGAGCTATTCCTGATTCTAAAGATGCTAAAACCTACTTGGAACATGTGGAGGCGCAGTTCAAGGGGACGTCTAAAGCACACGCTAGTACTCTTATTCTCAAGCTGGTGACAACTAAGTATGATGGGAGGAGCGGCATTCGCGAGCACATCATGATGATGAATGACATGGCCAATAAGCTGAAGGGGCTGGAAATGGAAATCAGTGATTGTTTCCTTGTTCATTTCATCATTACTTCGCTTCCTTCGTCCTTTGAAGCATTCAAGATCAATTACAACACTCAGAAGGACAAATGGACGATGAGTGAACTGGTCGCTATGTGTGTACATGAGGAAGAGCGTATGAGGATGGATCGCCATACTGATGTTGCAAACTTCACCACCTCCAATCCTAAGAAGAGGAAGAACAATTATCAGAGGAAGGATGCTTCAAAAGTCCAAAGGCCTAATCCTAATCCTAATACAAGTGCACCTTCCAGCTCTAAGAACTCCTTAGGCAGTATCCGCTGCAAATTCTGTAAAAAGACAGGACACATGCAGAAGGAATGCCCTGACTTTAAGGAGTGGCTGGCTAAGAAAGGTAACAATTATTTTATGATACTTGAGTCCTATAATTTAAGTGTTCCTGCTAATTCTTGGTGGTTTGATTCTGGTTCTATGGTACATGTTACCAATTCAACTCAGGGATTCCTTTCAATCCGGAAGCTGGAAATAAACCAAAGAACGCTTAAGGTTGGGGATGATCGAGAATTAGAAGTGAAGGCCATTGGAACATTACAATTAGTTATGAAAACTGGTTTATGTATTAAACTTTATGATACCTTATATGTTCCTGAGGTAACTCGGAACCTTGTATCAGGACCAAAGTTAGACATGGACGGTTTTATTGTTTCCCATGGCCATCGCAAACTCTCTATCCTTTATGATTCTGTTCTTTATGGTACTGGTATTCTGGATGGTGGTCTCTATAGATTAGAACTAGAAGATAACTTTTCCAAATCTTTGTTGTCATATAACATTAATGAATCACTCACAAAGATGGAAGAGAAACGAGACTTAGAAACTTCATCCATGTTGTAGCATCAGCGTTTAGGCCACATTTCAAAAGAACGATTAAATCATCTTGTAAAGGATGAAGTCTTACCTCCTCTCGATTTCTCTGATTTTGGAACATGTGTCAAATGTCTTAAAGGTAAAATGACATTAGCAAATAAGAAAGGTGCCACTAGGAGCTCTAATTTATTAGAACTCATTCATACTGACATTAGTGGTCCCTACCAAATCGCTGGCATAACAGGACATACTTCATTTATCACTTTTATTGATGATTATTCTCGTTACATGTACTTGTATCTTATTAAGGAAAAGTCTGAATCTCTTACAACTTTTAAAGATTATAAGGCTGAAGTTGAAAAATAATTAGATCGCCAGATTAAAGTTGTGAGATCGGATAGAGGCGGTGAATATTATGGAAGACATACTGATGTGGGTCAAGCTCCTGGTCCATTTTATGAGTTTTGTAAGGGCCATGGGATTGTGAACCAATACACCATGCCTGGTACACCTCAGCAGAACGGTGTCGCTGAAAGAAGAAATCGTACCCTTATGAACATGGTGCGCAGTATGTTAGCCAACACTAATTTACCATTATTCCTCTGGACGGAAGCGTTAAAAGCAGCTGTTCATATACTCAATAGAGTTCCTTCTAAGTCTGTCCCTAAAACTCCTTATGAACTTTGGACAGGAAGGAAACCGAGTCTTAAATATATGAAAGTATGGGGCTGCATTGCTGAAGCAAAACTTTACAATCCTTTCCTAAGGAAACTTGACCCTAAAACAGTTACCTGTTTCTTTATCGGGTATCCTGAGAACTCTAAGGGTTATCGTTTCTATTGTCCTTCCCATGTCACCCGTATTGTTGAAACCAAGCGTGCCGCGTTCCTGGAGGATTTCAAGGTCAGTGGGAGCAGTACCAACCCTTACGAAGAATTGCAAGAAGTACAAGACGCGGGGGGGAGAGACTCGTCGCTTACCATTACTCCGATTACTCCTCTTGTACCCAATGCAACTACTGTACCTGAAGCTACTGCACCAACTCCAAATTTACCTCTACAATCAGAACCTATTATACCTCATCACGAAGGCACATCAAATACTCAAAACCAAGACAACGCTGAACCCGATAATCCACTCAGGAGGTCATCTAGGTATGTTTTCATATTTTCCATTATGGATTGATTAGATCATCAACAATGCAAGGTCTATAACATCTATAGAGAAGTCAAGGACTACCACCCAAGTTGGTTCTCAGGTATATTTTGAATTTAAAGTTTGTGGCTAAATACATATTGAAAACCTCAAATGTGAGTTCCATTAGTTTAGTTTTTCCCCACATTTTTCCTCTTAATTCATACAAAACTTACAGGTGTATTCATAAACAGAAGTAAAATTGTAAACGGTTTGTAAAAAATTGGGACGAAAAAAATTAAGTTATATTTGTTTTATTTATTTTGATAAAACCATTTTATTTATTTTGATAAAACTAAAAACTCTATATTAATAAAAAATGGTAAACTTTTTTTTTCTAATAAAATTTTAGTTATATTTAACACATTTATAACTTGATTGCAACCTCATTTCAAGACATTTAGATAACAAAGTTAAACTGATAGTATTAGGGTTACACAATTTTAAACGTCTGCATATTAGGGTTTAGTATCAAATACAAAGGCTCCTAAAAATAAGAAGTGTACAAAGGCTCCTAAAAATAAACTAACTACAAAAAAAGAAAAACCTAAAACACTTTTTTTTGCCGCGGGGGGGGGGGGGGGGGGGGGGGGTTGGTTTTTGGGTGGTGGTGGGGTTGGTTTTTGGGTGGTGGTGGGGTGGGGTGAGTGTTTAGTTTTTTTTTTTTTTTTTTTTTCTTTTTTTCAGAGGGGGGCGGTTAGGTTTTTGGGGGTTGGAGGGGGGGGGGGGGGGGTTTAGGTTTTTGGGTGGTGATGGGGGTTTAGGTTTTGGGTGGAGTGGAGTGTAGTGGGTTTAGGTTTTAGCTTCTTGACACTTTTCACTCTATAATGCATTATTACATTTCTTACTTTTAGAAGCCTTTGTAGAATAACTTAACCATGCATATTAGTATTGTTATCTTAAACATGAATAAACATATCGATCGTGTCCGAGTGCAATGTTTTTGTAAAGTTTAATGGATGGTGCAATGTTAATGTTAGTGTATTCTAAATTTACATTTTTCCCTCGGTTATATAATTTCAACATATAGGAGATCAAAGTCATAGGACCTTTTTATGCAAAACTATAAAAATGCTATGTGAATGCGGTTTGTAATCTATAAGATGTTATGCATGTTATTTACGTGTGTATGAATTAGATTTTAGGGCCGACCTATGATATGTAGGGAGCACGACCGCAAATAGCCCAAGATTTTTTGGGGCTAAAGTTTTTTTGTTTTTGTTTTATATATACATAAGATAAATACAAACGCAAGTAAATTAATAATGAATTAATAATGTGATGTTGTTTAGATTGTTAGCTGTTGCATTAATATACACTTGAGATGCATATTCAAAACTTGGCATCTACAACTTTTTTTGTTTCCCAAATTGGTGAATGGGCATAACATTTAATGTGTGAGGGTGACTTTTGACGACCTCGGAATTGCCTTTGTCTGGAATGGATGGGCGCCTCTAAAAGTTAATCTCTTTGTGTGGCGTTTGACTCTTGATGACGGGGTAGCCCAAGACCAAATAAAATGACTTAGACACAATAAAGCTTAAAGGGTTAAAATGTTCAAAGGTTGAAAATCCGGGAGTTTAGATAAAACAATACGTGAACAGTAAATAGTCACATCTCTGATTGCTTCACCAACTTCCCCAGCCGTAAAAGTAACACAAGATCACAGAACACAGTCTTTTATCCGCAGGTCAAAAGGCTTTAACCCCTAAAAGGGTAAGTCCCCCACTGCAAGCATGTTCACTAGTCAAACAGCTTCCTCTTTGAGCTAAGGCTTTTCCTATAAATGTGACACTTCATTAAGTGAAAAACATTCTCGATCAGCCCTGTGTAGGACCGGTTTTGACTCCGAAACCATTGCGAACCGAACGTGTGACGTGCGGAATCCGTACACGAACGTGACCTAAACACAAGAACGTACAAATAATATGATTCTATTGAAAGATATGACGAGTACAAGAACCTTGAATCACTTTCTCTCTCTAGATCTAGAGCTCTCTAAAACTCCAAATGAGCAAAAGTTCTAATTCTTAAGTCTAAGACTCTATTTATAGGCACAAGGTTATAAGGATTTCTCCTTATTTACAAGATTGCCACCTTGCCCTTTTAACTACATATTACATCATAAAGTCTAGTATTCTTCATTTTCTGCTACGGTTCTGATTGACGGAGGCGATAGACACATACTGCACTAACACCCTGATTCCAGGCGAATCTCTGGTCATTGTTCTTGAGTACTTGTTCTATGCAAGTCACTCTCCATCACATTCAACACACACATTCTGATTGCTCCCACATCCGATACTGAATACATTTCAGTGGAGGATCCCGAGCAAACAACAAAATCAAACTAGTGAACCTCTCTCCACGTCTTGCAAACGTGGGGGGACCCCACGACATGCGTTAGGCAAAACCAAACCCTTCAACCATTTTGCCTAACCAGCCCTGCTACTAACACTGGTCTATTGTCTGTTGCATCAACAAGTTGGCGCCCACCGTGGGGCTACGCCACTAATTTTCTTCAAAAGGACCTAGTGGTGTAGCTCCATCCTCTTGAAATCACCATGTCAGAATGTGAGTCTCCGGGAGAGGTAAATCAAGTTCCAAATACCTCTACCCCAAGCACTGGCCAAGCTCATGTGGCTATACCATCGTCTTTCTCGACACCGGGGAGCACTCCCGAGTTTCTCACTTTCCACACTCCAACTCCATCTAGATCAGGGGTCCCTTCCCCTAATGTCGGTGTCTCAAACACCCCCTCACATGTCGAACTTACCCCTGAAGGGGTCGCCAACAATTTCCTGGAGTTGAGGTCTATCCTAAACCAATATGTGAGTAGGGAGAGAGACAAGGGAGCGAGGATTCGTTTGGATTATGACGAACCAGAACCAACTCTATATCCTGGATCCCCATCCCTCCTTTTGCAAACTCACAACCTTCTGCATCTAGGGATGAGGCTGGTCCCAGTAATCCTCCTCCAAATCCTAACCCATACCTGTACACGAGGCCAAATCCGACAACGTTTCCTCCTTTTTCTTCCCAGCCAGCTACAGCCGGTGCTCCACTGGGACACGAGCTAACTTTGGACCAGCTCCTGCAATCTCCAGTGTCAAGCCTTCCACCCCCAGCAAGTACCACATGGGAATAGGCTTTGTCTGTGCTCCCCTTAGCCAAAAGCGCCGTTATGAGCACCCCTTTAGGGGTAAACTTCCCAGTTGCACCCGGAAGCCTTCAAGGATTCAACCTTATGCCTCAGATGATGGCGAGCTTCCCGTGGCAGCACTTCATTAATCAAGTGCTGGCCACTCAAGGGAACAACAACAACAGCAACACGGGTGCAAGGGTGGAAGAGGATTTGGCCAAACCTTACAAACCCAGTAATCTTTCATGCTTCTCACAGCAAATAGCCGATTATGATTTCCAAACGAAGATCAAGATGTCGTCCCATATCAAGACATATGACGGAACAGAGGATCCTGAAGATCATCTTCAAATCTTTACTGGTGCTGCTAGAATTGAGAAATGGTCAAATGCTGAATGCTGCCTTATGTTCATGCAAACTCTCGTTGGGTCAGCCCGGATATGGTTCAACGATTTACCAGCCAGAAGCGTTCGGAGCTTCGACGATCTGAGCAAAGGTTTCGTAGCCAACTTCTCACAATAGAGACGGTACGTCAAGGATGCTACAGTAATCTTTCAAATAAAACAGAGAGAGCCTCCGAGAATTCATAGAAAGGTACAAGAAAGAAGGTCTCACATACGTAGGGGCAGACGAAAAAATGAGAGTTACCGGTTTTATGAATGCCATCACATCCAAATATCTCACAAGAGATTTCAACAAATCCCTGCCCAAGATCTTAGAGGAAACTCTCGAAAGAGCCGAGGCCCACATCAGAGGAGAAGAGGTCGTGGATATCAAAGAGCAAAGAAAAAGGGGATCAAGCTGGCGAGGCAATAGCCCAGCTAGAAAAAGGGGAAGCTTCCACCCCAGTGACAGACGCCAAAAGGGTTCAGAGCAACAAAGGCCTGAAGGCCGGAACCCTTCCAGCAGGGAAAAGGCATGAGCTTCACACCCCTTACCAAGACCCCTCAAGAAATTCTTGCTACAGAAGAGGTAAAGCAAAGCTTCTGACCTCCAAGGCCTCTCCCCAAAAGCAAAAGAAATGAAAATTCCACTCAATTTTGTGAATTTCACGAGGAGAAGTGCCACCATACAAACGACTGCTTCCAACTCAAGAAAAGGATTGAAGAGGCCGTCAAGTCAGGAGAGCTTGCCCACTTAATAAAGGGAGTAAGGGACAAGATGACCGAGTCGAAGGGAAAGGAAGTTAGCATGGTAGACTTTGATGGGAAGGTTCCAAGCAAGAGACATCGGTTGGAAGCTTGGGAGCTTCAATGTGTCTGTTTTCCTCCAACAGAAAAGAACCCACTTTCCGACCCCCTTGTGGTCGAAGCAACTGTGGGAACACTAAAGACAAGCAGGGCATACATAGACACTGGAGCTGCCACCGAGATTATGTTTGAAAAGTTCTTTAACTGCTTGAACAACGAGGAACGTTCGAAGCTCCAACCCTCCGGGACCTCCATAAAAGGTATTGCTGATATACCCCTCAAGCTTTTAGGGCAACTAACTCTTGATGTCCGGTTCAGCGATGGAAAGATGGAAAGAGTACAACCCCTCACTTTCGTGGTCATCAATATACCTTCAAAATATGATGTCATCATAGGAAGACCAGGGCAGTGTGCGTTTTACATGGCTGTTTCTGTAGGCCATGTCACGGTCAAGTTTCCTACCGAGAGAGGGATCGCAAGAAGGAGAAAGTTCCAAAAAACGAAGAAGATAAGCAGAGGTTAATCATTAACCCAAAGTACCTTGAACAAAGGATACGGGTTAATCCAATCCTTTCACAAGAAACCCTCTCGTACCTCGAAAAGTTGCTGGTACATTATAGTGATGTTTTCGCTTGGTGCCCGGAGGATATGACAGGTATCCCTCGAAGCATCGCCGAGCATGAATTGAGATTACCACCCGAAGTCAAGCCCGTTGCACTCAAAAGAAGCTTGGCAGCCTACCAAGAAGTCGAAAAGCTTGTTTCAGCCGGAATTCTTCGAGAGGTAAGGTACCAGTCCTGGGTTGCAAACCCAGTCATGGTCCGAAAGCCCGATAATTCCTGGAGAATATGCATTGACTTTAAGGACTTATACAAGGCTTGTCCTAAGGATTGTTACCCGTTGCCAGAAATTGATCTCAAGGTTGACTCTCTCACCGGTTACCTTTTCAAGTGTTTCCTCGATACTTACAAGGGTTAACATCAAATTCTCATGAAGGAAGAAGATGAAGAAAAAACTGTCTTTCATACGGACAAAGGAATCTTTTGTTACCAAAAGAGGCCTTTTGGCCACAAAAACGCGGGTGCAACCTACCAAGGCCTAGTTGACAAGGCTTTTGCTTGTCAAATTGGCAGGAACATGGAAGCATATGTTGATGATTTGGTCATCAAAAGCAAAACGGAATACCAAATGCTTGACGACATCCATGAAACCTTCAAGAACCTAAGGAAGGTCAACATGAAACTCAACCCCGAAAAATGTTCATTTGGGTTCGAGGAAGGAAAGTTTTTGGGACACATTGTGGGAAAACAAAGTATAAAAGCCAATCCAAACAAGGTGAAAGCTGTTCTTGAAACCAAGCCACCAAGAAGCAAAAAAGAGGTAGAAAGTCTAAATGGGAAGCTTGCAGCCCTGAAGCGTTTCACCTCAAAATTGGCTAAAAGGTCTTTACCTTTCTTCAAAACGCTCAAGGGATGCTCTGACAAGAAGGACTTCAAATGGTCTGATGAGGCTGAAGAAGCCTTCAACCAGATGAAGAAACACCTTGCTTCTCTACCTGACAATGCAGCCCCGGAAACAGGAGAATTGATCTCGGTGTACCTTTCAATCGCTGAAGAAGCAATAAGTGTGGTCCTCACCATTGAACGAGACAAAGTTCAGGTACCCATTTATTTCTTCAGCAAAACTCTAAAATTGGCAGAAATCAAATATCCTCTTTTGGAAAAACTTGCTTTAGCCCTAGTCTAAACGGCTAGGAGGCTTCGAAGGTATTTCCAAGCACACCCCATACAAGTGGTCACTGACCAACCGATAAAAAGTGTACTTGAAAAACCGGAGAATTCAGGGTGATTAGCCAAGTGGGTTGTTGAACTCGGTGAACATAACATCACCTATGTTCCCAGAAAAGCCATCAAAGCCTAGGTCTTGGCTGATTTCATTGTAAAAGTCCCAAAACAAACAACTGCTGAAATAAACACAGCTGCTACTGAACCTTCAGACCTTGAAGCCTGGAAGCTTTTCACCGATGAGGCTTCAAGTGTTGAAGGGTCAGGAGCAGGCCTTATTCTAATTAATCCGGAAGGGTTAGAATTCACGTATGCTCTTCGATTTAATTTCCAGACCACCAACAACGAAGCTAAATACGAAACACTGATAGCTGGCTTAAGGTTGGCTAAGGAAATGAAGGTCCAAAAGCTTGAAGTCTTCATGGACTCGTTATTGGTGTCAAGCCAAGTGAATGATAGTTATGTTGCAAAGGAACCTAACATGAAGAGGTACAAGGAAAAATCCAAAGAACTGATGAACACATTCTAAACGTGTACCATCAAGCAAATTCCCAGGTCTCAAAACAAGAAAGCTGATGCTTTGCGTAAACTCGCTTCCCTCACTTTTGCCCACCTCACTAAAAAGGTGTTGGTAGAAGTATTGAAAACTCCATCAATTGAAGAATTGGAAGTTTAAGACGTAATCACCGAAGAAGGTCCCAATTGGATGACTGATGTGCGTAGTGCGTGGTAGGTTTTTAATGTATATTTTAAGCCCCTTTTTACACGTTAGCCAAGTTTTAAATTTATAAAACACGATATTTACTAACACTAAACACACATATGGGCAAGTGCACCCATCGTGAGCGTAGTATAGTGTTGGTAAGATGCCGAGGTCGTCCAAGGACAAAAGAGCTTTTAATACCGGTTTATCCTCAACGTCTAATCAAATCAAAAGTTAGAAAAAAGGTTTTTAAACAAGAAAAATAAAACTAACTAAAATGCTGAAAAATAAAATAAAATAAAAACAGATAGACAAGATGAATCATTTGGATCCGACTCGTGTGTAGTGTAACCTTTGATTATTTCCGCACTTTTGCACTTTTTAAGAGATTATCTTAGTTATTGTAGTAGGCCCCTCTTTTGAAGGTGACGTTACCCTCAACCCAGTAGTTTGAGTCAGCAAGGATACAATCCTAAAGGGTCGGATTATTGAAAGATAATTAATTAAGTTATTAATGCATAATGTGGTAGGCCCCTCTTTTGAATGTGACGTTACCCTCGGCTAAGTAGTCTGAGTCAGCAGGGATACAGTCCTAAGTAGCCGGGTTAAAGTATTAATAGTAGCTTACATATGAGGGGATCAAAGAGTTTGGACCCCCGCCATCCAATACCAGTGGGTATTGAAGGAGGTCCTACTAAATTTGACCCAGGTCCCCGCATGATCTATACATTGAACAAGGCAAGACTCTTACCAAACCGTTCCCTTAACCCCGACCAGGTAGCCAACATATCTCCATATAGACCATGGAGATATGAATGGTGAAAATCTTTTATTTTATATAGACAGTAAAATAATGCCAAGACACCACGGACAAACGATAAGGAAGAATCACCTTCAACATAAGAAACTAGTTATTAAAGTCATTAATACATAACCAAATAAAAAGTGCGAAAAGATTAAAAATAAAAAGTATTACACTAGACACTTGTCTTCACCAAGTGATGTAAGAGACTTAGGCAAACATGGCCTTTGATTGTCAAGAACTCTTACGATCAATCTTGGATCCCGAGACGACTCACACACTCTATGATGGATGATGTATGATGGTGGTGGATGATGGTGTTGTGGTGGTGGTGGAGTGTGGGTGAAGTGTGAGAGAGGTGGTGTGCCAAGGGATGGTTTGCAAATGAGCCAAACACCCCTATTTATAGCCTGAACAACAGCTCGGGCACGGCCCCGTGTCCATTGGGCACGGCCCCGTGTCCATCCTCCTTCTCTTTCTTCATTAATTGCAGTTTGTCTGCATTAGTTGACCACGCCCCCGTGTCCGCTGGGCACGACCCCGTGTGCAGAAGCGTATCTTTACTATCAAGATTTCCTCAGATTCTGCGAATCTTAGAGTTGACCACGGCCCCGTGTCCGCTGGGCACGCCCCCGTGGTGGGTGATAGAAGCTTCTACAGCTTTGTCTTTTCTGCAGACACTTGGGCATGCTCCGTGCTCACTGAGCATGGGGCGTGTTCAGCCTTATGTTTTCTTGTTTTGCTTGGGAAGATGCTGTCGGGGGGTCGGGCATGCCACGTTTATTCATTTTCTTGTATTTTTGTTAGATTTAGCTGCCTTTTTGCTTCTTTTGTTCATTTGAGCTCATTTAATCCTGAAAATACAAAAGGAAGACAAAAACACACTTTTTCCAACACTAGTACTAAAAAAAGGGTTAGTTTTATGCCTCAATTGATGTAATTTATATGTTGCATTTTGCACACATCAATGACTCCAATCAAGAAATTCCTTAAAAATGGTGAATTACCTGCTGATCAAACAGAGGCTGAAAGGGTTAAAATCAAGTGTTGCAAGGCGAAATCCTCTACAAGAAGGGTTACCTTGCACCATTGCTGAGATGTGTTGGTCCCGAACAGAGCCAGTATTTGGTCAAAGAGGTTCATGAAGGGATATGCGAAGCCCATTTTGGAGCAAGAACGGTGGTTGCCAAACTAATGAACCTTGGGTATTTTTGGCCCTCCATGCACCGAGACACAACTGAGCAACTAAGGAAGTGTGATTCCTGCCAAATTCATGCACCAGTCCCGAAAAGTACGAAGCATGATCTTGTCCCGATAACCTCAGCATGGCCATTTTATAAATGGGGGATGAACATCGTTGGCCCATTCCCACCAGCCAAAGGTGGAGTGAAGTTCTTGTTAGTAGTCATAGACTACTTCACCAAGTGGCCTGAGGTTAAACCACTTGCAAAAATCACGGGCAAGCAAGTCATTGACTTCGTTTGGGAGAACATCATTTGTCGCTATGGGTTGCCAGGAGTGCTTGTTACCGATAATGGAAAGCAATTCGCTGAGAAGCCTTTCAGCGTTTGGTGCAAAGAATTCAGAATAGCTCAGGTTTTCAGCTCAGTGGCATATCCACAATCAAACGGTCAGGTTGAAAGGATGAACCGAAGCATAGTTGAAGGAATCAAAGCCAGATTGGGAAGATATGAAAGCAATTGGCTTGAAGAATTGACAAGTGTTCTATGGGCCATAAGAACAACAGAAAAAACAAGCCACAAAAGAACACCTTACAGCTTGGTGTTTGGATCTGAGGCCGTGATTCCAGCTGAAGTAGGAGTTGTAACACAAAGAATGGTCAACATGGATCTCGAAACAAACCAAAAAGAGACCATGTTGAACTTACAACTCCTAGAGGAAGCACGAGACCAAGCTGGAATCCAAGAAGCCAAGTACAAGCAAACGATGGAAGCCTATTACAACAAAAGAGTCAAATATGAACACTTTAAGCCAGGAGACCTGGTGCTTAGAAACAATGAGGCTAGTAAGAAAGAGAACCAAGGAAAACTTGGCCCAAAATGGGAGGGGCCATATACAATCCTTGAAGCACACAAGGGCAGATCCTATAAACTAGCAGACTCAGAAGGTAAAAGGCTTCCAAGACACTAAAATGGAAAAACCCTTAAGAGGTTCCATGTGTAACCAAGAAAGATTGGTCTGTATTTCACAAAGTTGTATTTCAAGAGTTGATCGCCTTTTGTAACACAATATCTCTTGAATGAATGATGATGTTTTATCAAATTTGTCTTTCTATCATAAAATCAGGTTGAGAACCTAGCAAGAAACTCCATGGCAAGGGCCATGTAAGGGGATGAGCTCCAAGGCCATATCGCTCAATAGGTTCAAGGGTTAAATGAACCTATATGAGGGGTGAGTTCCTAAATCAATACAACTCCATGAGACTTATTATTAAAAAACAAAGTTGTCTCATAGACGGGTTTGAACAGCCTACATCAAATGTTCCTTAAGCCTTAGAAAAAATATTGAAAAACAGGCTTACGAAATAAAACCAAACTAAGAAAGATGATGAATAGGATAGGTGCTATGTCCTCTTGTTAAAAATACCCAGGCTAAGTGACTGCATCACTGAACCCTTTAAGGTATGAAAAACATAAAGACAACACAAACCCAACAAAGACAAAACCACAAAGAAAAGAAATAATCTAAGGAACATGATGTGCGCAAAATGCAACATATAAATTACATCAAATGTGGTATAAAACTAACCCTTTTTAGTACTAATGTTGGAAAAAGTGTGTTTTTGTCTTCCTTTTATATTTTCAGGATTAAAAGAGCTTAAATGAACAAAAGAAGCAAAAATGCAGCTAAATCTAACAATAATACAAGAAAAGGGAAGAAACGTGGCATGCCCGACCCCTCACCAGCATCTCCCAAAGCAAAAAACAAGGTATGAACCTTCTCCCTCATACTCATATTTTGATGAACCAAGGTATGAGCCTTCATACTCATACTTTGAGGAACCAAGATATGAGCCACCACCTTCGTATGCTTATTATGAGGAACCATGGCGTGAACAACCCACCTCATATGAGTATTATGAAGAACAAAATTATGACCCTTATCCATCATATACATACAATGAAGAACAATGGTGTGAACCATCTACTTCCTATGAGTATTATGAGGAACAAAGGATCGAACAACCGGATTCAAGCTTTGAAAATCCCGATCCTTACTCTATCACCAAAGTGACCGATAGGATATTAGAACACCTTAAAACTATCGAATGCTACATAAAAGAATCTCGCGCAAGGGAAGATGAGTCCCACGCAAGAGAAGAATTAAATAAAGAAGAGATAGTTGAAAGTGTAAAAATTGAATAACAAATAAGTGAAAAACCGACACATGAGTTAAACAACGAAAAAGGTGAGTCCGTTAACGTTAAAATTCAAAACGAGTCTAATTTTGAAGAAATTAATCTCTTGTTACCTTCTTTTGAAAATCATTGTTTAGTACGCACTCATGCTAAGTTTTTAAAAGAGTTAAACACTAACACTAAAATTGACGAAACGGTAACCATTAAGTTAACTAATGATCAAACCTCGCTAATAAAAGAAGACCCATTTGAAATCAACATTAGACCGGTTCCATGTTTTTTTTCAAAATTCATTTATTAGTAACGTCACAATTGATAAAGATCTTTGTGTTAACATAATGCCCAACTATATTTTCGAAAAATTAAGTATTGGTGATTTTTCTCCACTTCAAATACCCATTTTTCTATCCAATTGGAAAGTAATAAAATCAATCGGTATAGTTGAGGATGTCTTGGTCCAAACAAATCAAATGGTAATCCCAACCGACTTTGTCATCCTTGATGACGCTCCTCTAGTGTTGGGACGACCTTTTGTAAAAACCCACGAAGCTTTGAAAAACCGGAAGTACAACAATCTATCTATTCAATTAGGGGCATTTAAAAGAAGTGTCGATCTTGAGCGTTCAATGAAATATCCGTTCGGCAATGACGACCCCCCAATTGAAGACGAGCCAGAACCACCCGATAAGGTGGGTCTAGCCAAGGACCCTTATAAACGTGGTGCACCACGGAGGCATTCCGCGGAACTATCCTTAGTTTTAGATTAGTTTAACTTTTATGTTTTCTAGTTTAGTTTTAATTTTCAGGAATAAAGCACACTCGAAATGATGGAGGATACTAAGGGAAACTTGCACCAGCACCCCATGCACGAAAACAGGGCCATCCGATAATTTTTCTTCATTACAGCAAGTTCAGCACAGGGCCGTGCTCACCCCAACACAACACGCCCCGTGCCCGAGGTTCTGCAGAAAATGCCCAGTTCAGGTAACTGGACACGGGGCCGTGCTCACTGAACACACCCCCGTGCCCAGCCTTCTGTTTAAATTTGATACTGGCAGTCTGACCACGGGGCCGTGCTCAGCCAACACACCCCGTGTTCAGCTACCCAGTAACATAAAATCTTGTTTTTAACACACTTTTACACATTTTAATCAAACGAAAAACTTATTTTTTGGACAAATTGAGGACAATGTGTAATTTAAGTGTGGGGGGGGATGTTAAAACCTTGAATCTGGCAAGTCCTAATTATAAGTCTTACACAAAACTCTATTGGAACCGCTAATCACCCCAAATTTTTTTCAATTTTTTTTACTTGTCTAGGTTTAAATTGGGAATTTCAAGTTCTAAAAAGGTTATATTTTTACAAATTTACAACCGATAGCGTCGTGATAAAAAGAACCAACATAAGAAAATTATGAAACGGCATGACAAGTTTAGTTAAAATTTGATTATATATACTTGATCACATAAAAACCCATTCCCACAAAAAGTGAGTTTTGAGCCTTTATTGAGCATACAAATACACATCTTTAGATTAAATGCTCATCTTTCGTTTCTTGTGTGAATAGCCGCTTGGTTTCTTACGACTCTAGAACTTGCCATGATGATACATTCCCGGTCCTTACCAACTTAACCCCGAGTAAGTAAATGATGGAGGCATTAGGACTAACCCTTTTTCTTTCAACACCATTATTTTTCTTTTTTTTACCACCTACCCAAAATCCCCCTAGTTAATCCCTTTGAGCCTAAACCTTTTCATTTCTAAACCTAAAACAAACACCCTTTACCCACCAAAACCCTTTTTCATTTTAACCCTTTAGTTTAGTACAAAGCTCGGTTTCCATGTGACATTCCTTATTAAAAAAAAACTAAAAAAAAAATGTTGAAGCAAAAAAAAAATAAACAAACAAGTTCATCAAAAAGAACTTTTTTGAAGAATTGCTTCATTAGAAAAAAAAAATAATAACAAAAAGTCTTACGAAAACCGACGCTTTTTACGCCTTTCGCCCTTTTCTACTAACCACTAACCCAACCACCTACCATTAACCCAAGCCTAACCCTTCCCCAAAAGTCCTCTTGATACTTGCAAAGGTTTATAGTTAAAAAGGAGGAGGATTGTGTCACACCCTGGCTTTGCGGAAGCGTGGTTAATTTGGTGTGACTTCTTAATACCATAGCTTAACCATAACAAAGCTATATGAAATAAAACCATGCAAGATCATCCATTCGATTAAGTTTTAAAAACCAATTACAATAACATTGTCTTAACGGAAACACATCCTAACGACATAAACATTGTTCAACAAACACAACATAACATAAGCATAGTTTAAGGACTGTGACTTGTCCAGGAAAGAGTCACATTCCCTAAACCCGGATGACCTCGTAACTAGTGCAGCGGGAAAACGTGTCATACCGCGCCAGATCCTTTAATTCCCTGAAATACATGTAAGTTGAAAAATCAACAATAATGTTGAGCGAGTTCATGTGTAAGTGAGTAAATAAACCTTTGTAAGTATAAAAATCCTGGTATGTAGCACATAAGGGAATTGAGATCACCAATGGTTTGCAAGGCCACTGATATGTGTGAAGTGCAAGTAGGGAGACTCAAACCTAGCAGATTTATGCGTCGGGCACAAAGTCACCCCGAGGTCCGTTTCTAGTTTGGCCTGGGGCTGGGCTCGCTACACCCAGATAGATCTACCGCTCCTGTCCCTCGGTCCTACCATGAGGACTAATGGCCTCATGTTGCTCCTACCCACTCACATGATCTAAGTAGTAAACCTCCTTACGCTAACCATACCATGTATAAAGTACTTGTAATCAAAGTAACATGTATTTCACCCCCGTAGTTTAGAAAACTGAAAACAGTTAAGAGAAAAAGGGGACATGAACTCACAGTGGTGCGTCTCTACCAAGTATACCTCCAAATCAAGCAGCTGTGTGACGACCTACACGTACTAACTCTATTAGACGGACGGCCGTGCCTTAGCTTTAAGGTTTAAGTTTTCGGGAAATAGTTAGACAACTATTTCGTGTTTACATTCTGCATACTTGGTAATCATTTTCCTTCCCAAGGATGGGGGATTTAATACATGTGTGTTCGTATAATTTTGAAATATATTATTAAGTCTCACTTAAAATATATTTTATTTCTAATCCCAAATATAAATATTCTTCTCAAAAATATTATATTTTCTATTACACATAATTTTCCCCAAAATAATACTTTAACAAAAAAATACGCGTTCATGAATATTTCCTTAAAATGTGTAAGTTACGTTTTAACGATCGAGTGATAATAATAATTACCGATGTAACTTATATATTTATCGTGAAAGCGCTCGTATTATTTTGGATTCGTTAACATTCGATAATATTATTTTTACCCTAAAAATAATATTTATGTATCTTCGCAAATAATGACAAGTAACGTTGTGAAAAAAAAAAATATATATATATATATATATATATATATATATATATATATATATATATATATATATATATATATATTTACTAAATATATTTATCACGTTTAATTTTTGTGAAAATCCCACCTCCGATATTTTGTAAATAAAGTCGTGGCGAAACTTATATTTTGAAAACATGTCGAGAAGTATTTCTAACACTTATAGTGAAAATAATTCTAAGTGTTAGGTTTTTAGAAAAATTTCGCCAGAGTTTCCTCTGTAACTGGAGGTGGCCACGCTCTCAAGCGTATCATTTTCTTTTATAAATCAACCCAACGATTTCCTTATTTAACCAAAACAATGTTCAAGACAACAAACTAGTCAACAAATACATATAAGTCGCAAAAATCACATGAACTTGTGGTTTTCTAATATTATGAAGTAAATCCCATTACTTTTAGCGGATCTCTATATAAATCCATCCGATTTTGTAAAAACCTCGTTTTTAGAGAAATTCCGTTTTTTTACAACTTCTCGTCATCTTTTACAAAAATAGTTATTTTGTCGAAACTTTGTGCTACACAAGTGTTTACACACTTGTGTGTTAAAAAAAAATCATTTTTTTTGTTAGTGTAAGATCCGTCTTTAGAAAACATAATTTCTTTGATACGTGGTTCTTTGAAAATACCGCTTGTAGATCCGTAGATCTACTAGTTTTAAACACTATTTCACAAGCTAAATCGCTTTTACACAAGTTCATGATTCGTGTGTGGTAGAGTTTCATCCTTTAACCCTTGTTACTTCCAAAACAACCTTATGTCATGATCCAAGATCATGACCAATCCGGGTTAAACGATGATCCGAGCTACCACAACATAGATCGGGTCCAAATAACTACACAAATCAAATACTACAAGTTTTACACAACAAACAAGCTTTTAACCATCACTTTTAGTGTTTTTAGTAGACTTTCATGTTTCAACTTGCATGTTTACGGGTTCTAACCGTTACAAATCATTTTAACCACTTCAAAATAGTTCGAGTGGGTGATTATAGCAACTTACTACTAGCTCGAGGCTAGGGGAGAATCTAGACGCAAAATGAGAGGATAAAAGCAATAGAGTGAGGTCCTTCGCCTTCCGAATGCACCAAGCCTTCTTATCCGCGATCCTTAACGCTTGTATGGACTTGGAATGTGAAGATCAAAATCAAAATGTGGAGGAATGATATAGGGGGTGTTCGGCCGAAGCCTTTGAGAGAGAGAGAGAGAGAGGAAGTGTTTGGTGAATGCTAAGTGGTGAATGATCAAGTGTGTAATCTCTAGCTCTTATAGACAAACTTAAGTTCTTTAACCATTGGATTTCATGTCACTTTGATATTAAACAAATGTAATTAAATAATCAAGAAGGACAAAAGGATGTCCCCCCTCTTGGGGACGGTTTGTAAAGGGGGGGGGGTAGTTTGGTTCAAATCCAACTAAACATTAGTCAATAGTTAGGTTAATCTAGTTAAGTTTAGGGATTAACCCGGTTAGTAGTGTGTTGTGCTTTATTGCGGGTGTTAGGGTATTCAGGGACCCTAACTGGCTCAGAAAAAGATAAGTAATGTTATTAACAATATTTTCATGTTCCGGGTATAGTCCGGTTGTTCGGTTGGATAGTAATCCGTTAAAGCGTTAAACAAGCTTTAAAGTGTCGTTAATACCATTTTTAGTGACACAACTTATTCCCGACACTTTGGAAAGTGTCTAGTAACATTTTTCTCATGTTTTGGCACTTTATTAGTTAGCTAAAAACTGGATTGTTTATTAAAGTGCCGAGTTTTTGTGCTTAGAGCACGTTTTAGGCACATCCAGTCATTGTAACTTATTCCTAGAGACGCAGTTCTACAACCCTTGTATCCCTACACTCACCACTAGTGTAGTAAAATATTTCTGGCTCATACAGGCCTTAGAGGCAGTGTCTGCCTGATGCTGGCTTTATCAGCATGTTCAATAGGTTATCCGTTTATAGTGCTACTGTGCTTTTTGTGCATCATGTTTGTCACTAAGGTTCAGCATGTAAATAATGTAGTGACGGTAAGTAAAGTTTGATGCAGGTATATGCATGTATCAGAAATCAAGTCGCAGTTCATCAGTAATTTCAAACAAGCACAGTAATTAAGCAGTAATTAATTATTAATTAAGTCGTACGGATACCTGGTTTAGTGAGGGTTGTCACATTCTCCCCCCGTTAGAAAAATTTCGTCCCGAAATTTTAAGTTCTGCTTGTAGATGCAGGGTTCTTAGGGAATAAGTGGGGGTATTTCTCTTTCATTCGGTCCTCACGCTCCCAGGTGAATTCAGGACCATGTCTGGCATTCCAACGAACTTTGACGAGCTTGACACTGCTCCAGCGGGTCTTGTTCACTTTCCAATCCGTAACCTCAACCGGTTCTTCAACGAAATGGAGCGTGTCGTCAACATGAATCTCGTCGATGGGAATGGCGATGGTATCTTGAGTTGGACTTTTCTTCAGGTTGGATACATGAAATGTATCGTGAACTCCATTCAGCTCGGCAGGTAAGTCCAGCTTGTATGCTACTAGTCCTATTCTTTCCAAAACTCTGAAAGGACCAATGTAGCGTGGATTTAACTTTCCACGCTTTCTGAAGCGTGCCACACCCTTCCAGGGTGAAACTTTTAATAAAACCATATCTCCAACTTGGAATTCCAAGTGTTTCCGGTTTGGATCTGCATAGGCTTTCTGTCTTTCACGAGCTGCTTCGATGCGTTTTCGGATCTGCGCAATCTTGTCTGTCGTCTCTTGGACGATTTCGGGACCAACAAGCTGTCTATCACCTGCGTCAGCCCAACATAGGGGTGATCGACACTTGCGTCCGTAAAGAGCTTCGAATGGCGCGGCTCCAATACTGGTGTGGTAGCTGTTGTTGTATGAAAATTCGACCAGTGGCAAATGCTTATCCCAGCTACCGCCCAAATCCATAACACACGCTCTCAGCATGTCTTCCAAAGTCTGTATCGTCCGCTCGCTTTGCCCGTCGGTCTGCGGGTGAAATGCGGTGCTCATATTCAATTGCGAGCCAAAAGCTTCTTTGAAGGATTGCCAAATCCTTGATATGAACCTTCCGTCTCTATCGGAAATGATTGAGAGAGGTACTCCATGGCGCGTAACGATCTCTCTCATGTAAATTTCGGCCAACTTGCTCGTATTATCCTTCTCTCTTCTCTCTGATAGGTAAGAAGTGTGCTGACTTCGTTAATCGATCCACTATTACCCAAATAGTGTCATGGCCTCTTGGCGTTCTTGGCAACTTTGTAATAAAATCCATGGAGATTTGTTCCCATTTCCACTTGGGAATCTCGGGTTGTTGCAGAAGTCCTGAAGGCTTCTGATATTCGGCTTTAACCTTAGCGCATGTTAAACATTTGCTCACATAAACAGCAACATCGCCTTTCATCCTAGGCCACCAATAATAATCCTTGAGATCCTGGTACATCTTATCCGCTCCAGGGTGGATAGAGTACCGCGAGTTGTGAGCTTCATCGAAAATAACCTTCCTTAAACCTCCAAACAAAGGAACCCAAATCCTTTTCTCAAAACATAACGTTCCTTCCTCGTTTGGTACCAGTAGCTTCTCCATCCCACGGAGATATTCTTCTTCAAGGTTTCCTTCCTTGAGAGCTTCTTTTTGCGCGGCACGAATGCGCAAGGAAAGATCGGTTCGGATAATCATTTCTAAAGCCCTAACCCTTATGGGCTTGATCCTCTCCTTTCGACTTAGGGCATCGGCGACCACATTCGCCTTCCCTGGATGATACTTTATCTCGCAGTCGTAATCGTTCAGTAACTCAACCCAACATCTTTGCCTCATATTCAGCTCCTTCTGGTTGAATATGTGTTGTAGGCTCTTGTGATCTGTAAAAATTGTACACTTTGTACCATAAAGGTAGTGTCTCCAGATCTTTAATGCAAATACCACTGCGCCAAGTTCCAAATCATGTGTGGTATAGTTCTTTTCGTGCACTTTCAATTGACGTGATGCGTAAGCAATAACCTTTTGGCGTTGCATCAACACGCAACCCAATCCTTGATGCGAAGCGTCGCAGTATACCACAAAATCATCTGTACCTTCCGGTAGTGCTAAGATTGGCGCATTGCAGAGCTTATCCTTCAATATCTGGAACGCTTCTTCCTGTTTGATTCCCCAATCAAACTTCTTATCTTTCTGCGTGAGGAGCGTCAATGGTTGAGCGATTTTTGAAAAATCCTCAATGAATCTTCGATAATAGCCAGCCAAACCCAAGAATTGTCGAATCTCGGTTGGCGTCTTTGGCGTTTCCCAATTCTTAATCGCTTCGATCTTGGTGGGATCCACGTGGATTCCATCTCCATTTACCACGTGCCCAAGGAATTGTACTTCTCGTAGCCAAAACTCGCACTTAAAGAACTTAGCATACAACTGTTCTTTCTTCAGCAGCTCCAAAATAGCTCTTAGGTGTTGCTCATGCTCAGCCTTCGTCTTTGAATAAATCAAGATATCATCGATGAACACTATCACGAACTTATCCAAGTACGGCTTGCAAACTCTATTCATCAAATCCATGAACACTGCAGGTGCGTTTGTTAACCCAAACGGCATAACTAGGAACTCGTAGTGCCCATAACGAGTTCTGAAGGCTGTCTTTGGGATACTCTCCTCTTGTATCCTTAACTGATGGTATCCAGATCGAAGATCGATCTTTGAATAAAAGCTTGAGCCTTGCAGTTGGTCAAACAGATCATCAATCCTTGGCAGAGGGTATCTATTCTTGATCGTCAGCTTGTTCAACTCCCGGTAGTCAATACACATACGAAAACTACCGTCCTTCTTCTTGACAAACAAAACTGGAGCTCCCCAAGGCGAGAAGCTTGGTCGGATAAATCCCTTGTCTAACAACTCTTGAAGTTGTGTCGACAGTTCCTGCATCTCAGACGGAGCAAGTCTATAAGGTGCCTTAGCCACAGGCGCGGCGCCTGGAACTAAGTCAATGCGGAACTCTACTTGTCTCTGAGGTGGCAATCCAGGTAAGTCCTCTGGGAAGACTTCTGGATATTCCCTCACGTCAGGGATGTCTTCTATTCTCGGCTCAGCAGCCTTCTTATCCACAATGTGTGCCAGGAAGGCAACACATCCCTTCTGCAAACACTTTCGCGCTTTCAGGAAGCTGATAATTCTTAACGGCGTATCACGCTTCTCCCCGTGAACCACAATTGTTTCGCCATCTTCGGTTGGGATACGAATGACCTTTTCGTGACAAACTATTTCAGCCTTGTTGCCTAATAACCAATCCATTCCTACCACCACGTCGAAGCTTCCCAACTGGACTGGTAGTAGATCCAAAGCAAACTCACGCTCTTCCAATTCGATCACACAACCTCTGATAACTTCATTGGCTTCTACTATCTTTCCATTAGCCAATTCGATTGAGTACGGAATATCTAATTTACTAGTGGCTAAACTAAGCATATTCTTAAACTCTAACGACACGAAGCTATAATCGGCGCCAGTATCAAATAAAACGGATGCATAGCGTTGGTTTACAGGGAACGTACCAGTGACAACATTGGGATCCTGGCGCGCCTCCCTCGCTTCAATATTAAACACTCTTCCACGGGCTTGGTTTAACTCTGGGCAGTTCCTCTTGTAATGCCCAAGATCACCACAGTTGAAGCATCCGGGTCTCTGCCCGTTACCACCAGCTTGATTATTCCTCTGGTTACGATTCATGGTGCCCGCTTGTGTTTTGATGTAGAAAGAGTTCGTGGAAATAATAACATATTCGGTGGTGTTACAAATGGATATTTTGCTTTCACTGAGGAACACCAGTAACCGTGTGGATACAGGTGCATTGCCTCCGTTTCAGTTCAGCTATTTGAGAAATGTGAGTTTCATACTTTCATTGGTTTTCATTTTATTTGATGTATATGAATAAGAATGCATAATCATAATGTTTTTAGTTACTAAATTTGTGGTCTCTTTGTTCTAATTGTGGAAGAATTGTTGTGCTCTGCTATTTCTGGTCTAATTTCTTCTTAATTAGTTGTCTTTTTCCTTGCCTGCAGAGGAAATCATTATCTGAGTTTTGGCGGGATTGTCCTATTGTGAGTATATATTTTAGCTTATTTAATGATTTGTTTATTTTGTGTTGATTTATTTCATGATTTCATCCTGTTTGTGGCCTTTTAATGAATGAGAGCTTTTTTGTTGAATGTGTTAATGAATGACAAAGAAGATTGTTACTAACAGATCTTTTCATTTTTTTGAAGCTGGCTGATAATTCAAAGGAGCATAATTGCATGCCTTATGAACATTATACCGCAACATTACTTGCAGTATGTTCATGTTATCAGTATATTTGTATTCTATCTTCAAGAAATACAAGCAACTAACTTCGCTTACCATTATGTTCATCATTTGTAAACTGGCTTAAAATAATCAGCAAAAAGGCCTTGAAGGAGAACCCACAAAGAGGAGTTTAACTCACACTTCATGGGTATCTCATCAAGCAAAGGTCGTGAAAGGCAAGGATGGCATCCTATGACGGCCAAATCTACAAATTTGTTGCTGCTACTCCCATTATTCATTCAATGGTCTCATTCACACTTGATCACAATAAGGTTGCAAATCATACTGCTATAGTGCTATACTATGCCAACTCTAGAATATAATTTTTTTAAGCAAATAAGATGAATAGCTTTTGGTATGTACACTTTGACACCATATATCTTTCACTCATTGTTGCATTCTAAATCTTAGGTGGTTCATGACGAGTGCCCACCTACCGAATAAAAGAAGCAAGTTAGTACACAGAGTCTTCCCTCGCCCAATTAACCTGCTTTGCTTCGCTCGCTTCCGTTTTGTTTCTATACTTTATTGGTCTTAGAATACCTTTTGTTTATATTCATGGTAGTTGTTGATATTTTTACTTAGCGTTAAAGTTTATGTATGAGAAATCTATGATGTTAATAATGGCAGACTGGTTGTAATCTATTTTGTTACTATTTCATGTTTCTTTACGTGCATACTGCAGTCGTTACACTCATAAGTTCGTTCACTTAAAAATTTGTTTATGTGTGTTCATTTACCTTCATTTATCTATGTTTAAGTTCGTTTAATAGTCATTTCAAGTTTTTAGGCAGTTACAATTTAGTCTGGTTTTATTTAATTTATTGTAGCATATTGTAATATGATTTAAGGTTTTCATATGGTAGTGAGTTCTCTCAATGATTTTTATGGGTTAGTCATGTATGGAGAGTCATGCGTGCACATATGTTAAGATATTTGATTTGACTAACTCATAGCCGTTGCTTATGTTTACTTGCTTAAACCTGTTGTAGACAAGAAACTACTAAGGGGAAGGGCGACTACATGGGCATGCATTAGCGGCAGAAGATTTCGTGAATTATTGAATAAAACCGGAAGCTTTATGAACTCCTTTAAGTTTTTTTTTTCTGTAATGTATGTTTTTAGACTTGGCATACATGTTTGTTCTTAAACACATTCCGCAAACAAAGTTTCCTGTGCTATGCACGCCTTAAATTTTGTGTGGCTGGCTTATGGTACAAGCTCTTATGACGTTTTGTATGGCTTCTCTTACATTGTCTTTTGGCTAATTACCTTTTATCCATGCATAAACATTTTTCCCGAACGCACCACAAAATGAAGGACACTAACTGTTGGTCATGCCGTGCATCGCACGGGCCTACCCTCTAGTAAAAACAATAGGAAAACAAAATAAATGCATACGTTTTTAATACTAAATCAACGAAGATTAGATGGATATGAAAATTTATGCAATACAAAATGGATAATTACACCAACAAAAGTAGAGCTTAATATCTCAAATAAAGCCGTCGATGTTAAGTATTCAAGCCCAAATAACTTTTCAATAAAAAGCCCTTCTAACAAACATAAGGCACACGCTTTTCTTTTATCTGTTCATCTTCATCATCTAACCTAATAACATCACACAGAACTTGCCGTCATAGTGTCAACCCATCAGAGAAGAAAATTATGCTCATATACTTTTGTTATCTTCTTCTCTTTTTGTAGTCAGGGGTACCATAATATTTGCTCAAGGATATCCATACATAAAAAAAGCTTTATTTATTTATTTTTTTTGCATTTCACCAAGAAAGTTGAGGGGTATCTCGAGCAACCCCTAGGATAAAGGTAGATTCGCCCGGTAAAGAGGGTGGATAGGCCCATTTAATGTATTAAGTTTTTTGTTTCCAAAACCGTAAACAACAATGGCATAATATTTAACTAGTTAGTAAACTATTCACATGGATTGACCAAATAAGATGCATACAGGTAAGATGGATTGATCAATGAGAATAGGTTTTAAAATCAGGGATTGATGCAGGAAAGAAGAGATAGAGTGTATAATAGTCATTTCACCCTCTACATGGACGACCAGGAGACGACCCGTGCAGGGTGGCATGATATGATAGACTGAAACCATGAGGGTGCATAGTGCAAAAGAATAAAAACCGTTTCAGGGAGGCATCTTGCTTCCACCATCAAACCTAATAAAGGCAAATTGCACTTTACTCAAAATAGAATAAAACTATAATTAGTTGATTAAAAGGTAAAAGAGAAGTATGTTATATTGGTTAAAAATAAATAAAATTACACTCAACAGAAATATATTTTTAAAACTACAACTCTTTGATATATAAGTTTCTAATTTCGAATGGTATAATTTACAAATATACCCATACAAGTAATATGTATTAAAAATAAGAGTTTCCTTGTTATCATCAAAATCCAACTGATATGAGCAAAATTCCATATGTTTTTATATCAAATTATTACCTATTATTAACATGCTTTGTTAATGAAATGTTCAAAATAAGTTTAAATTGGTTTATATTGAATTATCAGGATAAAAATAACCCGAGATTAACAAAGGAAGCAAAGCCGGGTGAAAAAATAGAGGAAAATAGAAGCAATTGTCCAGACACGCCCTATGCCTTGGCAGTACAAGACATATAAAAGCTTCTTGAAGATTTGGAGGATCGTTTGGGGCCCACAAAGTTGACCACACCCCATATTGATGGGACACGCCCGTGCCTTAGGAACCGGGAGTAACCGGTCATTTGGCTAGTCATGGCGCGTGCCATCCATGCAGGCCTCGTTTCTAGGGCCAACCAACCTATAAATAGAGCCCCTTTTCACCTTTTTTTCTTTTCTCATTCTCTCCCCTCTTATCCAGTACACACTTCTCTTCCACCCCACACTCTCTAATCATTGTAATCATTAGGAAGAAGTTAAGAATCATTAGTGTAATTAAGCTTTTTATTATTTATATAATCTTTACAATTTTGATCATATCTTCTTCCATGACCTTCTTGGCTAGATTCTTGAGGGTGTTTGAGGGAACTTATCCCCTTGATGTCAAGATAACTAAGGAAGTTTACGGGTAAGCAAGGTGTGTGTGTGTTAATGACTTTAACTAATTAAATAGTTTATTGAAAGTGAGAGAAATAATAGTGTCGCCATTGATTGGGTCGTTAGAGTTTCCACCTAATCCTTAAAATCTACCAACAATCTTAGGCCGCTATTGGTTTGGGTCGTTCATGTTTTCTATGTCTATATAGAGTCAAAACATGTTGATGCTCTTGACTGAGGTTAAATGTTTTAGATGAGAATCCAGGTTAGGTAATGCCTTTACGTGAAGCAAATACCAAAGTGTAAATGACTTAATTTATATAAAAGTGACTAGCTTAAGGGAATTGACGACTCACCGACGGACTAATAGAAACTAGTAATATAAATTACTTAAACTATCTAATTAATTAATACCATATTCTGACCTCGAGTGGCGTTTCCCTGCTGATTCAAAGCGAAAGGATCGAGTGTGTTAGGATTCCCAACCAGATACTACACAATACTATGTATTGACACACATAGTTCCTCGTTTGATAATCAAGCTTGCGACCCCATGGTCCGATCTAGTTAACAAGACAGCAAGAGGTAAGTTTATTCTAAACAGCCCTTTTTATATCATTGATCCCTATCCTTTTATTTTCCTCTTGAGCCCATTTATTTTATTTTATTTTTATTTATTCTTTTTAAAACTCAACTTTTGGACTTGGTTAGACGTTAACGACGACTCAGTACTAAAACTCGTGTATCCTTGGAGGACTTTGGTATCTTACTATCACTATATTACACCAACGATGGATGCACTTATCCAACGTGAGTGTGATCGTATTATATTGTAATTTTATAAATATTAAAACTTGAACCAGTGCATAATAAATCTTAAATTCAGAGACTTTTGAGCATAATATATTAACATATAATAACAAACTAAAAATTTACATTGAAGTGGAAAATTTGATGATGAGCCCTATTAAAACAAATCTATGAGAAGATCTTGTGTTATAAAAAAAAACTTATGGTATTCTAATGTCATGAATTAGTATGTTGATTTTGAAAAAAAAAAAAATAATGTTGCAAAAGGTCTTTCAACACGTACCAAATAGTTAAGGGATATTTGTTAAGATTCATCTTTGAAAGATGAAAAATTTATTAGACCACACGGAGTGGTTGGTGTGGTGATAATGTGGAAACCCCTGCACGTCGGGAACACCATCCCTGACATCGGGTGGAGGGTGGCGTGGTGGTGAGGGTGCGGATTCTTCACTAGCATGGGGCGGTTAGGTTTGGTGACGTGGAGACTTTTGATTGGTGGGTGTAGTTTTTGTTTGTTTTGATTGGTCGATGTTTATTTTTGTTTTTAACTTTTTTATTTTTAAAACGTCATTTTCACGTCTCTCTCGCTCCGTTTTTTTTTACCACGTCCTCTACTGACGTGATTGCCACATTGCGCTTCACGCCCCTCTTCACGTCCTCCCACTCCGTATAGTCTTAAATGGCTTGATAACATTAACTCTCAAGTGATTATGAGTTAGTTGGATATGTGATTTTGACATCACTGCTGAAGTCATTGTTATTTGAGCACGTGTTTGATTACTCTATGAATGGAACAAACATGTCAACATCTAATTAATTTGGCTTCCAAAAACATGTCAACATCTAATTAATTTGGCTTCCAAATTTGAACCCTAAAGTCTATCACACGGAAGAAGTAGATAAGGCTAAAGGATGTTTGGCTTCCAAATTAGAACCCTAAAGTCTATCACACGGAAGAAGTAGATAAGGCTAAAGGATGTGGAGGTCATGGTTGAGACATGATTCGCCACATAGGAACATGGATGGAAGGCTATACTGTAGGAATCCGTTCGTGTAAAATAAATAAAAATTCCTTTATTAACTTGAATTACAGAAACAAACAGAATGAAATAAAATTACAGTACATATTACAACTGAAAATAAAAAAACAAGAACAAAGAACTCGAACAGAAACACTGTTCTAGGCTGAGGATCGTGTTAGACACGGGTCCCTTAAAACAAATTTCGTGTCTCCCAGGAGAACACGTTTGTTTCCAGGATACAACAGCCGCAAGCAGTTGTACTGCCGGTCTTGACTCTAACCCGAAGGTATACCTTGAAGCTTGAAAGAAAATGAAGAAATCTGCAGTGGAAGAAAAGATAGCTGGTAATTTTCGGTGTCTAATCTGGTGAAAGGAGCCTCCTATTTATACACCAGGTTGAACTCGAAACTGAAAATAAATTAAATGGGAGAATTAAACTGCATTAGACGTCTTTAATGCACTTTAATTCGTCACTTAATTCTCAGTCAAACGCATTAACTTTGTCAGTTTCGAATGCTGAAAACGTAACTGCACATCATTAACTGCAGCTGGAAGCTTCCGCTCGCGCGCGCGCGCAAGACGCACCGGTGCGCGCGCAAGACGCACCGGTGCGCGCGCAGGTCTGCACGTTCATGCGCGGTGCGTCCACTTGGCTCACTGCCATGCGCGCGTGCGCCATACTCACTCAGGTCCATGCGCGCCTGCGCGCGTATGCCACGTCATGCGCCACATCACCTACCACTTGGTCCTTGCAACCCTAGTACTCCACCACGCGCACGCGGTCAAAAATACAAAGGCGGCTCGCGGCGATGCGAAGTGCAAAGTGCACCATCAAAGCGCCACATTGCGCCTCATCGCCCACGCCACGCGCGCGCGCGCGTGTGCGGGTGCGGGTGCGAGTTAGGGTGCTCCCCACCCTTCGCGAGTACACTAGTGAGTGCTTCCATGAAACAACAAGGATGGAGAGTTCCCACTTAAATACCCCTTTAAGTTCCATCTCTCATCCGATGTGGGACAAGGTGCCACTTTCCCACTTTTTCAGCATTTAAGTTTCAAACACCAAACTTTGAGCATCGATATCTCATTCATCTTAGCTCTGTTTTGGACGTGGTTTAGTTCGTTGCGAAGCCCTTCCGACATAGAACACAAACCCACAAATAAATATATAAAACCCGCTCATTTTATTATATTTATTTCTAGTCCAAAATAGGGAAAAATCATTTTCCTATATTTGTGAAAAATGTTATTTTCACAAAATTTCCAACAATCCCCCACATGAATAGAAATCGATTTATCAAGTTTCAACGATACACGTTCAACAGTTGAGCATTGCAAGATAGGTAGGTGTAACCTTTGAACCTTCTTTTGTGAAGCATACTTAGCCTCCTAGGGTCTTGTAGACGCGGTGTCCTTGAACAATCCCCCATTTATGTAGGCGACAATATACATTCACACAATACTCGCCCTAGTCGAGTTAAGACCTCATGGTTGTGTCCGTTCATGGTCATGGAACACGTTCCTGGTTCTGCGAGAGCTCTAGGATTTGCGCCTCCCCACAAATCCATTTGAAGCGACCCCACTTCTCTCTAACATAGGTGATTCCTCTGAATCATTAAAAGCATCATGGTTAATTTGGATTTCCTCAAAATCCTTAACCTCAACATGCTTAACCTTTCCTTCATGTCACTGATTGGAATGGACTAGGAAGTATACAACTCCCTTTATTGATTTTGGGGCACCCCCCACAGTGACTCCCTTTGGGTTTATGATTAAGTTTGCCTATTGAACCTAGATCTTGGGATCTCCAGTCAACTAGTTTAGGTTTCCCTCATATTCCCTTCATCTATGGGCTTTAGTCCCATTCCTCTTGACAACCTATACACCTTATCTGTGCTTAAGCCTTTTGTTAACGGGTCCGCAATGTTATCATTTGACCTCACATAGTCAACTGAGATAACACCCGTTGAGATAAGTTGTCGTACCGTGTTGTGTCTACGTCGAATGTGCCTTGATCTGCCATTGTACATCATGTTTTGTGCTCTAGCAAGAGCAGACTGATTGTCACAATGTATGCAGATCGCCGTCAACGGCTTTGGCCATCTTGGAATATCTTCCACAAATTGACGTAGCCACTCCGCTTCTTCCCCGCTTTTATCTAAAGCGACGAATTCGGATTCCATCGTAGATCTAGCTATAACCGTTTGCTTGGAAGACTTCCAAGCTATAGCTGCGCCAGCAAGTGTAAACACATATCCACTTGTCAATCTATGATCTTTTATATCCGATATCCAGTTCGCATCAGTGAATCCTTCGATCACTGCTGGATCACGGGTATAATGCAATCCATAGTCTCTCGTGTATCTAATGTATCTAAGCACCCTCGTGATAGCTTTCCAATGATCCTCGCTCGGATTACTGGTGTATCTACTTAGCCTGCTCACAGGGTACGCTAAGTCGGGTCTAGTACATGTCATTAGATACATGAGACTACCAATGATCCTTGAGTATTCTAACTGAGAAACACTCTCGCCTCTATTCTTCCTTAGGCGTTGGGTATTATCAATTGGAGATCGAGCTATACTCGTATCGTCCGAATTGAATTTCCCAAGGATCTTGTCCACGTAGTGAGATTGACTCAACACAAGACCATTTTGGGTTCTAGTGATCTTTACACCAAGAATCACATCCGCGAGACCCATGTCTTTCATGTCAAACCTCGCTTTCAACATGTCTTTCGTTGAGTTGATCATCTTATCATCACTCCCAATGATAAGCATATCATCTACATAAAGACATAGAATCACATAACCTCTTGGTGTGTCTTTAAAATAAACACACTTGTCGCACTCATTTATTTTGAAACCATTGTCACTCATGACATGATCAAACTTTTGATGCCATTGTTTTGGAGCTTGCTTCAAGCCATACAAAGACTTGACCAATTTACATACTTTACCCTTGTTTCCAGGGGTGGAAAAACCCTCAGGTTGTTCCATGTAAATTTCTTCTTCTAAATCGCCATTTAGAAATGCGGTCTTTACATCCATCTGGTGAACTTCCAAATTTCTTAGAGCCGCAATTGCAAGAACCAATCGTATAGAGGTTATTCGCGTTACCGGCGAGTAAGTATCAAAGTATTCTAGACCCTCCTTTTGTCTAAATCCTTTGATCACTAACCTTGCCTTGTATTTATCAATACTTCCGTCAGCCTTCATCTTCCTTTTGAATATCCAACGATATCCAAGTGGTTTGCAACCAGGTGGAAGATCTACTAACTCCCAAGTATGATTTTGCAATATAGAATCAATTTCATACTTAATTGCTTCTTGCCATTGAGGTCCTTCCGCGGAGGTAACCGCTTCGCGGTAGGTATTGGGCTCACCCTCAACCATATAGCTCATGAAGTCTGGACCAAAGGATTTTTCAACCCTTTGTCGCTTACTTCGTCTAAGCTCGCCCTCCTCGACCTCAGGTCGTTCATGTCTTTCATCTATCCTTGTAGACGAACTTGGTCTTGGTTCATCTAACCATGTAGACGAACTTGGACCTGCTTCATCAACCGCTCTTGATGAAGGCGCATGTGTTTGTCCTAACATAGGAAACACATTCTCAAAATATGAGACGATATTAGGATTTGCCTCCATGATAGTGTGTTTGTGTACATCGGGATTCTTGGATTCATATACAAGAAAACGATGCGCACTACTTTGATGTGCATATCCAATGAAAATGCAATCAACTGTTTTGGGTCCTATCCTAAGAGCCTTAGGAGGTGGTACAATCACCTTGGCTAGGCACCCCCACACTTTCAAGTATTTGTACGAAGGCTTCCTTTTTCTCCATAACTCATATGGAGTTTCGTCCCTATTTTTCAAAGGTATCTTGTTCAAAAGATAGTTTGCTGAGAGAATGGCGTCCCCCCACATTTCTTGGTTCACTCCCGAGCTTATCAACATGGCGTTCATCATTTCTTTCAATGTGCGGTTTTTACGTTCCGCAACGCCATTTGATTGTGGAGAATAAGGTGGTGTACACTCATGTACAATGCCACTTTTTGCGCATAAATCGGCAAAAGGTGCAACATATTCACCTCCTCGATCGCTTCTCAAAGCTTTTATCTTCTTTTTAAGTTGATTCTCAACTTCGTTTTTGTACAAGATAAACTTCTCTATTGCTTCGTCTTTACTCTTAAGTAAATACACGTAGCAATATTTCGTACAATCATCAATAAACGTGATGAAGTACTTATTTCCTCCACGCGTGGGAACCGCTTTTAAATCACACACATCGGTATGAATTAAATCAAGGGGTTCGGTTATTCGTTCAACCGATTTAAACGATGATCTCGTAAGTTTGGATTCAACACATGTCTCGCATTTGTGATTGGACTCGATATGGAATGTTGGTATCAAGTTTAATTTAATTAAACGTCGTAATGAATTAAAATTTACATGCCCTAGTCTACCATGCCAAACATTAGAAGACTCAATCATGTAAGTAGAAGTAGAAATTTCATTCATTTTCTTGTTTTGGTTAACAACCATTACACTCATTTTGAACATTCCATTTAGGGCATAGCCCTTTCCAACAAACATTCCACGTCTAGACAAGACAAAATTGTCCGATTCAAACACTAGACGAAATCCAAACTTGTTGAGCATCCATCCCGACACGAGATTCTTCCGTATCTCTGGGACATAAAGCACATTTGTCAAGGTAAGCTCCTTGCCCGAAGTCATCTTCAAAACGACCGTGCCTTCCCCCTTGATGCTTGCGGTAGCTTTATTTCCCATATAAAGCTTTTCTTCACCCGAAGCTTCCTTGAATGTAGAGAAAAGAGCCTTGTCTCCACAAACATGGCGGGTTGCACCCGTGTCAACGAACCATCCTTTTGGGTTTTCACCCATTGCGTTGACTTCTTCAATCATAGCCGCTTCCTCGGTTATCATTGCAATCAGAGGCATACCATCCTCATCAACCATATGCGCACGCTCACGCTTAGGTTTATTGCATTGGTTAGCACGGTGCCCCGTCTCGTTACAATTGTAACAAGTACCTTGGAAAGGCGCAGGCTTCTTTTTCACAGCCCCCTTTTTCGGTCCAAGGTTGTTAACCTTTGCTTTCCCTTTGTTGTCCTTTTTACCCTTGCCTTTCTTGCCCTTTGAGGACTCCCCAACTTCCACCATGTTTGCTTTAGCCGAAGCTTGCAAAATGGTGCCTTTTTGGGCCACCCTGTTTTCTTCTTCTATACGAAGACGAAGAACAAGATCCTCGACCGACATTTCCTTTTGCTTGTGTTTAAGATAATTCTTAAAATCCAACCAAGCAGGAGGTAATTTTTCGATCATGGCTGCCACTTGAAACGTTTCGCTGAGTACCATACCCTCAGCATGGATGTCATTTAGTATAATTTGCAACTCTTGGACTTGGTTCATAACAGTCTTGTTATCAACCATTTTGAAGTCCAAGAAACGGGCGACAACAAATTTCTTTGTTCCCGCATCCTCCGTTTTGTACTTTTTATCCAATGACTCCCATAATTCTTTGGAAGTCTTGATATTATAGTACACATTATACAATGCATCCGAGAGACCGTTGAGAACATAGCCTCGACATATATAGTCCGAGTGCTTCCACACCTCTACCGCGCTCAGAGCCTGAGCATCGGTCTCCCCTTCCGCATGTTGGGGAACGGTCTCCGTCAAGAACCTCGCAAGGTTCATGGTGGTCAAGTAGAAGAACATCTTCTGTTGCCACCTCTTGAAGTGGAGACCCGAGAACTTCTCGGGTCGTTCAGCATGATTCGCCACTGTGGTCGCTCCCACAGTGTTGGCAGGGGTACCGACAACAACGTTGACGTTGGTATTTTCAGTCGACATTCTGAAAAATTCCACAAAACCAAGTTAATAAAACTTGTTAGAATAATAAATGTGCTGATTTATTATTTTACTAACAAAATCGATGAGTAATAAAATCAGCCTCGTAGCTTCTAAGTCCAACTTTGAAGACTACAAGAGAAGATCTTAGAACCCAAAGACAAAGAAGGAGTAGAAACAGAGTTCTGTTTTAACAAAGTCGCTACTTTGAATCAAAACAGAGAAAAACCTTTTAAAACACAACCTGCTGTGAGGAAAAAAAAAATTTGAAATCACAACAGAGAAGTTTGTGATTCTACACGAACGGTGTTTTAAAATTTGTTTTAAGATTGTAGGAATCCGTTCGTGTAAAATAAATAAAAATTCCTTTATTAACTTGAATTACAGAAACAAACAGAATGAAATAAAATTACAGTACATATTACAACTGAAAATAGAAAAACAAGAACAAAGAACTCGAACAGAAACACTGTTCTAGGCTGAGGATCGTGTTAGACACGGGTCCCTTAAAACAAATTTCGTGTCTCCCAGGAGAACACGTTTGTTTCCAGGATACAACAGCCGCAAGCAGTTGTACTGCCGGTCTTGACTCTAACCCGAAGGTATACCTTGAAGCTTGAAAGAAAATGAAGAAATCTGCAGTGGAAGAAAATATAGCTGGTAATTTTCGGTGTCTAATCTGGTGAAAGGAGCCTCCTATTTATACACCAGGTTGAACTCGAAACTGAAAATAAATTAAATGAGAGAATTAAACTGCATTAGACGTCTTTAATGCACTTTAATTCGTCACTTAATTCTCAGTCAAACGCATTAACTTTGTCAGTTTCGAATGCTGAAAACGTAACTGCACATCATTAACTGCAGCTGGAAGCTTCCGCTCGCGCGCGCGCGCGCAAGACGCACCGGTGCGCGTGCAGGTCTGCACGTTCATGCGCGGTGCGTCCACTTGGCTCACTGCCATGCGCGCGTGCGCCATACTCACTCAGGTCCATGCGCGCCTGCGCGCGTGTGCCACGTCACCTGTGAGCCTCTACGAGCACGCCACACAGTCGCGCCGTTTTGGCTCACTTTGGTGCGTCGCGCACGTCATCAGGCCCATGCACCATGCGCGCAATCGCGTGCTCATGTGTACTCGCTCGCGCGCGTATGCGCATGACTACCACATGCGCCACATCACTTGGTCCTTGCAACCCTAGTACTCCACCACGCGCACGCGGTCAAAAATACAAAGGCGGCTCTCAAGCGGCTCGCGGGAAAGTGCGCCATCAAAGCGCCACATTGCGCCTCATCGCCCACGCCACGCGCGCGCGAGCGGGTGCGAGTTAGGGTGCTCCGCACCCTTCGCGAGTACACTAGTGAGTGCTTCCATGAAACAATAAGGATGGAGAGTTCCCACTTAAATACCCCTTTAAGTTCCATCTCTCATCCGATGTGGGACAAGGTGCCACTTTCCCACTTTTTCAGCATTTAAGTTTCAAACACCAAACTTTGATCATCGATATCTCATTCATCTTAGCTCCGTTTTGGACGTGGTTTAGTTCGTTGCGAAGCCCTTTCGACATAGAACACAAACCCACAAATAAATGTATAAAACCCGCTCATTTTATTATATTTATTTCTAGTCCAAAATAGGAAAAAATCATTTTCCTATATTTGTGAAAAATGTTATTTTCACAAAATTTCCAACATATACCACTTGCTTCCCTAACCTACCATGATTTGCATGGATTAAACCATGGCAACAATGGTCCTCCTTTTCATTTTTCAAGTAATCATTTTCTTTTTCTTTAGACAAAGATAAATTAAAATAAATAAGAGGATAATGGTTAGAGTCTTGACCACATCCTTAGGGTAGTTGTTTTGGATTGTGGATTAGAGGTGGGTGACATAGCACTGACGTGGAGAGTCATGGTGGTCATGAAGGTAATAACCACACCCTATAGCCTAATGCAAAGTAAAATCAAATGCCAAATTTTAATTGTATCAAATGTTGTCTAAGATTTCGAGCTAAAGGTTAGTTTGAACGTTTCCACCATCTATATAGCAGTTGTAAGTTTTAAAAATAGAAATATATAATTTTCAAATCTGAATTATCCTATATAAATAAACTAAATCAACCACTTTTAAAAAAAATCTGTCTCAAATTATCTAACCTGCTTTTCTCAATGGAAGAGAGACCATGGACTGATATCAAAGAAGTGGCTTTGGCCACGACTTGGGTGGAGCGGTCTGAGGACCCGTGCTCAGTAATGAATCATTTTGGAGTAGAATATTAGACCACTTCCGTCAATAATTAGGGGGGATCGGATGCCCGGTCCACCAACTCATTTCCATGTGTGATTATTTGAAAATGAATGTTACCAAATTAAACCATATCTTTAGCCAAAGGTATAACTTTATGTTAATAGTATTAGTTATTCTTTTACCGATAATTTTTACTTATTAGTATTAGGGATTAGGATCAAATACAAAGGGTCTTAATTGTAAGAAGGGTCTTAATTAAACCATATCTTTTACCGGTATAGTTTTTTTTTGTTTTTTGCCGCGCGGGGGGGGGGGGGGGGGGTAGGTTTTTGGGTGGTGGTGGGGTGAGGGTGGGTGTTTAGGTTTTTGGGTGGTGGTGGGTTTGATTTTAGGTTATTGGACACTTGTCACTCTATAAATCCTTGTTACAGTTCTTACAATTAGAAGCCTTTGTAGAATAACTTGACCCATAGTATTAGATATCATTTTTTATTAATTTACAAATTTTCTGTAATAAACTAGTGGACGCATCGCCCTAGAGGACGATAGGAGGCATATGTGATTGACGAGGCTCTTCGCGAATACAAAAAAAGCTATGCTAGAAGTAGAGGTGCACAAAATAACCGAACCGGTTATTAAAATTAACCGATTTGTGCACCTCTAGCCTAGAAGGGATTTAAACGCATATCGTCGTGAGAGACTCTAAGAAATCGTCACAAGTGGACGGTGGTTCCATTGATGGGTGTAGGTTCCAAGTCATCCGAGACTGATGATTAGTATTTTATTTTGATGTTTTAAATAGTTTGTACTTCGTTTTTTTAATGAATTTAGTATTTTTTACGTTTATTATTTTTTATGTTCTAAATTATTATTAGTTACTTTTTTACGGTAATATGTGATTAATGTTACTCATTTAACTAAGAAATTAATTGTTTTGAAAAAAAAAAACTCTTAGGAACTCCACACCCCATCTTTATGGAACTCTAAGGGAATTTTAGGAAAAATTTTCGGTGGCAAGCTGTGATTAAAAGTTGGTAAGAATAGGTGAGAGGAGTTAAAAATGAACTCCCATCACCTTCATGTAACATTTCAAAAGATGATATTTACGTGTCTATCCACTATCACAACCCAACCCAACCCAACCCAATCTTTTATTAAAATACAAATTTCTCTCTCTTTCACCTACACAACCCAACCCAATCCAACTTTTCACTCACATTCACAACCCAACCTACACCAATATTTTATTAAATAAATATAATTTATAATTATTCTTTATTACAATATTCTATATTGATAACAACTTAAATAATAGAAAAAGAAAAAAAATACATTATAATATTGAACAACCGTTTGCAATATTTGGTTGTTCCACCGATCCGGTCGAAACATTTAATTAATTTTTCCATTTTTAAATTGCATATGATTTTGTCTTTTTGTAATATGTGGCAACCGTTTGCAACCATAGTGGGTAGTCTAAGGAGTACGACCGCAAATAGCCTAAGATTTTTTGGGGCTAAAGTTTTTTTGTTTCATATATATACATAAGATAAATACAAACGCAAGTAAATTAATAATGTGATGTTCAGATTGTTAGCTATTGCATTAATATACAGTTGAGATGCATATTCAAAACTTGGCATCTACAGCTATTTTTGTTTCCCAAATTGAAGTGCATGGGCATAACATTTAATGTGTAAAGAGGGTGGTGAGGCCCATTTAATGTATTAAGTTTTTTGATTTTTTTTTTTAACTAGTTGGTGGCTTGCGCTTCCCTGCGAATCTAACCTAAAACAGATAACTTCACTATAAACTTATGATATTAAGTTGTTATTGTACAATGCATAACATTAAGGAGCAGTTAACATTAAAGTGGTTTCATAGAGTCCATAACACTAAAAGAGAACTATACCCAACATGGCAACATACATTTCATAACATTAAAAGACCAATCCTTGACAAATTTTGCCCTCCAATAGACTGAATTATCTGTCTATAGGACTATAGCTACAGAAGAGACTAAGAGTTATTTGTTTTGATAATTACAAAAGAGAAGTTCTTGTTGTTGATGATGATATTATTTACCAAAAGATTATGATTAGGTGGGCAACTAGTTGTTTGCTAATGAAGATCTAATCCCTCACATCCTTTAGTTCGAGGGCTGTTATGTAATTAGTTAATAGTTAAGTTTATGTTCATTTAGTTTAGTTAATTAGTACAAGGACAACTTAGAAACTCTATAACCTACATTAGAAAGGGAAACGATGTATCCAGAAGACACGCCGTTTCAGAAAAGGCGGCAAACATCAGAGGACATCAGGGACGCGTCGATTCACCAAGAGACACGAAGGTTCAAGACGCAATGGTTCAATTAGTAGAAATAGGTTTTTAGTTTGAGGTTACCTTTTTCTAAACCTTTTGTGACTTCCCCCGGATGAACGATTATTAGGTTTTTAAATAAATACTTTGTTTTTTATGATTGTTACAATTGATATATCTTGATCACTCGTGCTTTGATTTGTTAAACGTTATTTATATTTGAACGGTTTGTCTATTATCAAACGTATTGGCGGTTTCTTGCATCATAAGCGGGTTGGTAATTAGGTGGGTAGTTGGTATATCTTAACGTCATCATTATAGAAAGTTTAAAGACTAGAAACTGTAAATAGTAACCCGTGGAATGAATCTAGTGCTTCCCCGTGCCTTCGATCTTCAGTCTCGTCCTCCTTTCTCTTCCGGTTTTGCTTCCCTTCTTCTTTACAACCCTTTTTTCGCAAGTTCTTTGGAATCCGGCCTCCTTAGGGTTTCCAATTGTGTATCTCTTATATCCCGGACCAAACCCTAGTTTTAACTTGTTTACAGGTCGTATACATGGGCTAGGCCCACGGTTCGTAACTAATTGAAATCAACTCCGGCCCACTTTCCCATGTAGATCTTGTACTTTAATCACTTGGCGCCGCATACATTTCGTAACTCATGGGTTGGGTATGGGTCGTAACCAACTTGTTCTCCGTATCAGTCTTCTGTTTTTAACCTGTTGTTCCAATTATAATCTTTTTACGTCCAAAACACTCTCTTTTCTGTATCTACCTACAAATCTCAACAAAAAGTTAATTCATATCTATTCTTATCAGATTTGCAACAATTACCCCTTAAAATTGGGTATTTTAACATTAGAATACTATGTATCCTACGGCTACATCAGCTGGTCATTATTGAGAAGTGGGATATGATGGTCATGGGGCGGTTAGGTGGTAGTTGATGTGGTTCTTGAAAAAAGGTTTTGAAAAGTTCTAGCAATGCAATAATTTGGGTATGAGTGAAGTGTAGGAGTAAGTTTGTTGGTTTGGTGGAGGCTGGTTATCGACTACCAAAGTGTGCAAGGAAGAAACCAAACCATGTTTGATGAGAGAAGAAAGTGAACTAGATGAAAGATGTTTCGAGAGCTTAGACGGTAAAGCGAACAAGGAGGCGATTCACGGTTGAATAATATTGTGGGTGCTACCTGTAAGACCCGTCGCAATTTAAACACAATTATAACATCAATTACACATTTTATACGAAAATGCGACTTTTCAAAAGCCTTGTCAAGTTAACATTCACATAAGTTTAAAGTATTCAAAATATGGTACCAAGTATTTACATAGTTCACCTAACACAAAAACAAAGTAAAGTCATCGCGGAAGCTTCATTTGATATGTGTTTGGTTCACTTCGTTGCTTGATCGACATCCGGAGGGTAGCTACATTCACCTAATATCAAAAACCAACTTAAAAGTTAGTTATGATAACTTATAAACAAGTATAAACAAGTTCCATAGTCAAAACAAACAAAATAAAAATAATTTTTTTCCGGATTTATGTCTCTCGCGCCCCGCGAGAGACTTCCCTTAATCTTTCGCGGGCCGCGACAGCGCCCGCGTTTCACGCCTGGACCACAGTTCCCCTTCGCGTGCCGCGGGGGAGACAAGTTTCCAGCAGGTCTGTATCTGGACCTGCATTTTCTGCCCAGCTCAAACTTTTAACAAAAATCAAACTTTAAATTGTCGGAACTTTAAATTTACAAGTCCGTTTTACGTGATTCTTTTTCCTATGCATCCGTAATTTAATTAAGGACTCGTTTATCATCATCGTTCGCATTAAAAATTTACTTTATAAGCAAATGGCTTATAAATTCCTTTTTCGATTATTCGACCCATTTGTTTTGCAAGTTATCTTACATGTTTACTATCAATAATTGCTTCTAGACATTTCTACCCATTCCCGGGGTATCAACCATTAGTGTTTCGCTCCCGCCACACGGTTTGAGTACGCATTAACATTATGCTTGATATTAACGATTCAAGCATACTTCTTATTTAACAAATCCGACAAAATCATTTTAGTTACTTTTGTCCCATATCCAAGGGCTCATTTACATTAAATTTTGCGCGTCCGTTTCCCGGCTTATGCTTTTATAATACTCATTCAAAAATGCGACACTCGAGTCGCTTCTAACACAACCGTTTAAAACATAGTTTTGACCCGTTTGTTTGTCAAGTGAAGACCATCACTTCAACAACAAACCAAACTTATTCTAACCACTATTTTGACCCGTTTTGTTTGTCTAGTGAGCTTCGTCACTTCAATGACATACCAAGTTCGCACATAACGCTAATTCAAAGTCAACGAAACTACGGTCAATGTAAAAGCATAATGTAATGAAACCATAGTTACGTACCTTTAGAGCTTTTCCTTCAAGCGCGTATGTAACACCCTATTCATGATTTGACCCAAAACGACGCAGCGGAAAATGAACCGTAAAATTTCTTTCTTTTAACTACTCTAACATACTTAAATACCGTTTAGGTCAACCCTTCTAACATAAATACATCATTTATCATTTATTTAATGTAACTATGTTAACAAATGATTACAAACAACGTGACCGTTTTCCCGTACAATCCATGATCTTCAACTTGATCCTCGTTCACATGTCCATCATGAATATCTGATTAACCTGCGGTCACCATATATAACCAACACGTTAGTACATGGTAACATCATATATAATTTAATACATATACTTAGAAGGCTATATCAAATTCTAACTACGTAAGGTATTCCATTGAAACATCCTCTCAATTTTATTTACTCGAGTCCGACATCAATTCCTTGATAGTCCGGCGTTCCCATACCTACACTCCATTTATCTCATTCTCAATAGTAACATGGCTAGGAGTACGTAATCTCAAACATATTGAAAACCCACATCTTCACATATACGTATACCAGTGATCTACAATCATTAGATTACAACACATGTATACACTTTCATATATCTAAGTACATTCATACGTATCCCATTCATATGTACGTACATACAAGTTCACACTACTTACACACGCTACAGATCCATATCTACATACATACATACATACATACATACATACATACATACATACATACATACAAGTCACATTCACTTATTTGCAAGTTGAGTCTTATCTACAATCATATCAACACAAATCAATGCAATTACAAACAAACATAACCGACTAACTTCCAACAAACATGATGAACATTCCATTAACACGATGAGCATTCAGCAACATAATGAACATTCCATTAACACGATGAACATTCAGCAACATAATGAACTTTCCATTAACACGATGGACATTCAGCAACATAATGAACATTCCATTAACACGATGAACATTCAGCAACATAATGAACATTCCATTAACACGATGAACATTCAATAACATAAGGAACATTCCATTAACACGATGAACATTCAGCAACATAATGAACATTCCATTAACACGATGAACATTCAGCAACATAATGAACATTCCATTAACACAATGAACATTCAGCAACATAATGAACATTCCATTAACACGATGAACATTCAGCAACATAATGAACATTCCATTAACACGATGAGACTATCATCTTAATTTACATTAAGGATAGACGAAGTTCATATGAACTTACCTTGGTACTTACCCTTACCCGTAAATTCTTACATGGTTCCCTATATACAACATACCAAACTTCATTTATAAATAAGAAGTGATTCTGGAAATCACTTACCTTATGCGTTTGTGTTCGTATCCGCTTCTTTGTCTCCTCTTGACCCGTTAGCCTTCCATGCTTGAGTCCAGGCTAGTGTGGTTCCTATTCTTTCATGTTGTCATGCCCATAATAATGTTAGTATTCATGCTCATTCATATTAACATGCATTTTCCAACTCTTATCTACATTGACTTTCACTAACACGCATCTGACATGAATTATCAACCACATTGTTCAATATCTTCGAAATTCAAATTTATAATCATACATAACACATAATTGGTCTAACACATATCCCATGATCTCTCAATTCTAACATTTGTGTCAAAATGCCTAACCATGCTATTAATACTTGGTTGACTTTCAGAAAGTCAACCTTCTAGCATATAATTTCCCACTTTTGAATATGTATTCATGTTGATATGGTAGACCATAATAATGACATCATATTCATTTCATACATAATGTTGGATGACATATACAACTACATGATCACCTAGTTACATACACAATATACACATACTTATGCTTTCATGATTCTACATTTGACAACCACATTCTATGTTAGTCAACTTAACATAATCATAACATCATCCTTTACTAGTAAGGTCATATGCTATACATTTAGTACACATTCACTTCTTAAACGCAATTAAGTGATTAATAGAACACATGGCAAGCAGCAATCGTTCAAGCATAATGTACAAGCCCCTAATGCATAGTCTTGACCAACACATACATTCAACCCGAATTCTTGTATGAGTTCCATCTAAAGCACATTCCTCAAGTTAGTATACTACTAATTACATCATTATCATGTTTCATTCATATATGTCAAGCCATTTCATACAATCTCACATCCTAACTTCACCTAGACATTTCATCAAACACTTGGCGTGCGTACTACTATCTAAGCACAATGTACAACTAATTTATGCATGATCTTCCAAGTTCATACATAATTCATCAAATGCAACTAGAATAAACTAAATTACATACCATACTCAACCTATCTAGCAATAGTCCATTACATACAACATACACATTGATGATTCAAGCAAGGATTTGACATGGGTGAAACACCTATGCCATCATCTTCACCATAGAAGTGGGTTTCACTTCTAATCATCAAATTACTCAAAATCCTTCACAACACAAGTTCTATTTGGTGATTCTAATATACAATCATGCTTAATTTCATATCAATTCAAGAATTTATCATAACCCACTTCATACAACTTCACCAAAAGACAAATTGTAACATACCTTATGATTAACAAGTAGAGGTGATCAAGGATTGATGTACATGCACAAGATCAACCCTCAATTCTTCCCTTAAATTGCAGAATTTCTTCTTAGGTTTTTAGTGGGTGTTCTTCCCCCTTTTCTCCATACACATCGACACATACATACACACATCCCTTAAAAATGCAGAATTTTTATAAGGTTTGGCTCACTTGCTACATTTGGTCCCTCTACTTGGGTTTTTTGATCAATTGTAACCAATTTCGTTCCTTACTTGTTTTACTAAGTATTTTAACTAGGTTAAATAGCCTAGTTTATTTATTTCATGATATATCATATGGAAACATATGGCGAATGTAAACATTTGAGTTTTGGGGCGTTACAGCGTATCCGCTCCGGCTTATCCGCTTGAGATTCGACTCCCTTGCCTATAGAGTTCAACCAACGAATCGTTTAGAACACTAATCATATCACATAACGCCTAATTCTCCATAACATTCAAATATGCGTTTTTGTTCAAAATTTCAACATTTAGATTTCTTTTAGGCATTTCAACAAACACCTAAAGGGCATAATTTTACAAAATCAACAATCAAGTTTCATGACTAGTTATTTAGCCACTTTTAAACATCTTTCTTAAGTTCATATGTCTAGTTTACACATCAACATTCTAGACTCACTTCATAAAGCTCAAATCATCACTAGATTGATAATCATAATTATAGTGTTCAACATATTTCTACAAAACCCATTTAATACATAGATGGATGGTTATGAACCTCATATCTATGAACATTAATTCAACAAACTATTGACTAAGGTTTGCTCCCAGACATGATTTCATCCTAATTTCATCCAAGCATCAATCATGCAAGTCAAATTTTTTATTTCATATGTTCATCAAGAATTCAAAATGGAACTAAATAATAAAATTTGAAATACCTTATGATCCCTTCACTTGGGTGATCACTAGATTCGACTTGGTTTTCGATTTTAACTTGATTTGCCCTTTCAATTTGATCAATTCTTGCAAGTAGGGTTTGAGTTTTGAGAGCCCTTTTTGGCTCTGTGGATTATACGACCAGAACACACACAAGTGTGTGTGTTTTGGTGTTTTGTTTATTAAATTAAAATCCTTTTTTTATTTTTGTCAAGTTTAGTCCCCCCACTTGTTCAAATTTCCATAAAGGGTGTTTTAACCAAGTTTTTCTTATCATTTCAAGACTTATAATTAACTAGGTTATTTATTCCTAGTTATTTTATCTTGTTCATTACCGACTTCTAATTTATAATATAAAATCTATATTTTTGAGGTGTTATACTACCACAATCAACCAACGCAGTGGTCGAACGTCTGTTGATGAACCCGATGACGCGTAGGGTTTGAATAGATGATAACCCAAAGTACGCTGCATTAGAGAGTGCTAAATATTGTGTACCCGGTGGATCATTCGTATACGTTTCCTCGGAGATATCCGGCGAGTTCATATGTTCGTCGTGGTCGACAATGAGAAGAAACTATGGTGGCAAACACTTGTGACTGGGAAAAAACTTTTCAGGGCAACAGAAACACAACCCCTCTTTCTTGCGTTGTTGAATTGCTTCTAGTGAAAGCTATGTGGAAAAAGAGAGGCTTAGGTGTGGATGACAACAATGGTGGAGTGACATTAGGTGGATACGTGAGAAGTGGTGGAGTGATAGTAGGGTTCAACTTTTCTGGTGAAGTTGTTATGGGAGAGGGAATCACAGTAGAAGTCATGTACAAAGGTTTGGGCTGTAGGTTGTTTTGGGCTTCCAAGAATAGGCTGGTATATCTTCTAAGAGACGTGCATGACCATAGGACTGGTGTAGTGTTGTGGGCTTGTGATAGCCAATTTGGATTATATTTCAGGTGTAAGGGCCGATACATAACATTTTGTAGGGTTTGTTGAGAGAGGCAAGAGTAATACGATTACTAAGGCGCTCAAACTCAGTCTGATAAGCAGCCACAATGACCTAAGCTTGAAGAGGGAGGCTTCATGGTATTCAAACGATAATGGGCCAGACTGACGTTCAACCTCACGCGTGAACTCCCACCAAGTACCAAGAATACCGTTGTTGTCAAGATGTTGATACCATGCTAAGACTTCACTGAGAAAATGGAAAGTAGTGAGTTTAACACGGTCCTTGGCCGAATTTGGTAATAGGAGAAATAATTTCAGCCTAAAAAATCCACCGTAGTGAATTCGAGCCGTCAAATAAGGGTAGGGTAATTTTCAGTGGACGAGGATGGTTGAAATAGTTGTGATCAGGGCCTGTGGGTTTCGGACTGTTAGGTGATTTGGGTTTGTCGAACGGACCGGCTTGCAATTGATCGGATAGGTGGGTGATGTGACTGATGAGGCGGGTAATGGTTTCGGTGATGGTAGCCAATTAGGTGTTGATGTTATTTTGAGTAGTTGATTCGGCGTCGACGATCAATTGGTTAAGTTGTTCGGTAATGGTGGTGGAAGGTCGTTAATGGATAAGGAATCTTTACGAGGCGGCATGGCGGAAGGTGGAACGTGAATGAAAGAACCAAATGATATTGCCTTTTCAAGTTGGTAAACACTCCAAATAATTTAGAGAGGAACAAGAAGCTTGGAACAATTTTCTTTATATTTTTCATAATGCAAAAACTAGAATTTAAACACCCAGAGACTGTTCAGCACTTATGTCCTTATTTTATGCCACCAAGAACTACCCATGTTCTACCACTACTTGACAAGTTCTACCATGCATGCTGAAGAAACAGTGGTTAACCAAGAGGTTAGTCCACGGGTCGAGTCTCGTCGAGTAGGGTTAATCCTTTCTTTCCTCGATCGATGGCTGGGTCGTCTCTAATCTGTCACCTGCACAGCGAAACAAACCGTGACTCACAACAAGGAGAATGGGGTGGGGGTTGCTCCTTGTTACCACTATCCGGCGTGACTTGTGAGAATAAGTATTTGCTTTGGAAGCAATATAAGTGTTAAGTAGTAATTGTGAGTGGGCAGATTAACATTACCTCAAACCTGTTTCGAAGTTGGTATTTATAGACGAAGAGTGAAGGAGAATAGCCAATGGGCCGCTTGATGGGCCTTGGGCTTGACTGACAACTTGCAGCTTTCATAGGCCTAGCAGGAGCGTAGGCTGCAGATGTGCCAGGCGCACGGCGGAGGTGTCGCCACGTGTCCTGCTGTATCAATTTGCACGAAGGAACACCGCCACGTGGCCTGCTGGGGTTGTCAGTCTGTCCATTAGCTTTATGCAAGTGGGCTGGGCAGCCACGTATTGGACGGTCAGCTGACCGATGTTGTCAGCGCTAAGGCATACCACTTGCTAGTTGGTCATAGAAGTCAAAGTAACAGTTCCACTTGTATAACAATAGGATGTGGGCTTGCGCAACCTCGCAACGTGTGGTAAGTTGTGCACATATTGGTCAACACATCTGTACATCACTTTGTACTTCCTTCGCCGTCGCCGCACGAGCCCACGCAGGACCGCAACATGGAAATGTCTTTGACAGAAAGTGAATGTAGTAACACGACAGTTGTAGAAGATGTAGATTCAGATGATAGTAACAATTGTCATCTTTAGTAGCAATCACCGCATTCCGTGTATGTTGCCGAAAACAACCATTTTCATACACAAGGTGAGATTCTCATCTTTCCCTCAGTGGGAAAGCAAACCGGGTTCGCGCGTGCCCGCAGAAACTGAGGAAAGTTCTTTGTCGATTGGGACAATAAGCCGGGTAATGGTCACTCGCGCCCAAGCCTGGTGCAAGATTTGGGACCATACCCCTTCAAGTCCCTCGCCCTCCAGTCCAGTGTTGCTTCCACGCGCAGGTTGCAAGTGACCATCAATCTATCTTGGGCTTGCTTTTTAGTCATTCTCTTGGGCCTTGCTGCTTCCGGCTTGGGCCATGGGCTGAGTCTTGGCTTGTAACAGGCTGGCCCGTATCAACAATGCTTCAAAACACATACTATCGACTACAGTGTATGCCACTCACAAACAGAATGCAACACAAAAGTTTCCATTTAGTAGACCGGCAAAAATGAAACTTAACCAATATAAACTCAAAATAGGACCCAATTAAGAATCGTCGGAACATAAGAAACCATTTGCAACATAACGAAGGTAAAAGACAACTAACAAAGTAACGTACAACCCTCAATACCGATTCCAATATAAAGACAAAATGAAGGCCCAAATCAGAATCGCTAAACTTAAAAAATCACATACGGAGACTAATAACAACGGCGCAAAATAGTGTTATTTAAGCTATTAGAGGGGTGACCACCTCTTTAGATTGTATTATGTAAACAACAAAAGTAACTTTAGATATAGGGATGAGTAATAAACTTAGCTAAGATCGAGTTAGGCTTTCATGGCTCAAAAAGCTTTTATGATGCATCTTGAAGCTCTGCTTCAGAAGATTAAGATTTGGTTGAGCTTGAATATAATCAAATTATTTATTTATTTATTTATTTTCAAACTCTTATCATACTATCTATTTAGTGGCAACTTTGGTTTGCGAGTGTCATATACTGTAGCTAATATACTCTCTTGCGCGCATGATCTACAACTTCCTTTCGCATCCGAGTATGACTCGGTAGTTACTTTTAGCACAATCGGTTTATCACCATCTAATACAATGTTCACAAGGGTTTACGCACTTTGCTTCACTGTATCTTGGGAAGCGATTCACCACAAGCTTTGCAGAAGATTTGATTGAACGATAGGGGTAGAAACTAGTTTATAGATAGAGAACACTCGACTTGAAGAAAAAATATAGCAGACTGTAACTGTTATTTTATACATGACTTGAACCAACATCATATGTCGCATCCGATGCACCCAAAGAAAGATCTTAAATTAATATCCAATTAGCATAACAAGTCAAACAATTCATATAACACTTTCAAGTGATCTTCCAGGTAAAATTATGCACAAAAAGTTGGAGTTGTCAACCAAAAAACCAATAGATTTGTACCACTACACTCTCATGTGCAACTTATGCTCACCTTAAAACAACAATACCAAAAGTTTAGACCCCACCCTCAAAACGCACACAATCGAAGATTTCCCGGTCATATGATATGAACATAATAACAGACAGATGTTGGTTGTAGTTGCATTACAATTAAAAAAGCAACATATCTTATGTTTGACAGCAGCTTAGTCGTACAATCCCTCTTGTTCCCAGATATCCACAAGAAAACTTACCATTTCCTGTGAAAAAAAATAAATAACATAACCTTTGTCATCATGTTTTTATTAAAACTGGACCAATTGCAGTTCATGTTGTTTTTATAAAATTGGAAAGAAGGCTTACCGGCAGAGGGATGGGCCGTGAAAATGGCTTGTTTGTCCCAAGCAAATTATCGTAAGTTGCATTCCAACTAAACAACAATACCGTCAGATGAAACTATGAAATAAATAAGTAGCTGAACCTAATAGCGGACGATATTGAGATATAGGTTTAGAGTAAAATGGTATTTTCGTCCTTGAGGTTTGGTCAGTTTTGCGACTTTCGTCCAAAGGTTTGTTTTTCCGCGTCTGGATCCAAAAGGTTTGAAATTTTGCCATTTTCATCCAGCTTTTTAACTCCAACCATGTTTCTCCGTTAAGTCAGAGGTATTTTCGTCTTTTTTGTTAATTTAAAGGACAATTCAGTCTTTTGAATACTTGTACATTATGCTAAATGCTTGTACATGAAGTGAAAAGATCGAATTGCCCTTTAAGTTAACAAAAAAACGGAAATACACCTGACTTAACGGAAATGGATGGAGTTAACGAGCCGGATGAAAATGGCAAGATTTCAAACCTTTTGGATTCAGATGCAAATAAACAAACCTTTGGATGAAAGTCACAAAACTAGCCAAACCTCAGGGACGAAAATGGCATCTTACTCTATAGGTTATAGCGTTAACTGATGACTGAATAAAAATTGGTAAATTGGTGACTGAATAATAACTGGAACCTAATAAATCATACAATTACCGACCTTATAACAGCCGAACGAGATCTTTTATTGTGCTCGGGTGCTTTATCTCCGATCCATTGTTGTCTCGTCTGGTTCCAAAGTAGAAGACCTGAAAGCAACAAACTCACTATTAATTCTACAAAACATCACCTAATGATTTTCAACGATATCATGATCATCGTACTCAGTAAATCCCACCGATAGCAAAGCTAAGGTACGGTCTAAGGAGTGTAACATGTAGACAGCCTTACCTCTACCCCGTAGGAATAGAGAGGCTGCTTCCAGTGAGACCCCCGGCTCGATAGTAGTTTTGTATCAAGCCTTGGACATAAGGCACATAACACTCAACAATCGGGACATAGGCCGATTAGTGCATGTACCCTTTTGTCTTTCGGCTATCAACGTCACCACATGATGCATGATTAACCGTCCGCCGCTTTAACGTTATTTTCACGAAATTAGTAAAATAACGTTAAAATTAGTGCAATTTCACGTTTGCCCCCCGAGGGCCCACACATATATACATTATATGAATAACTAAAAAACATACCACGGTTTACGAATTCTGAAGGGTTGTTGCCGGAACTACATTGGGCATCCGCTACTGCAACGCTAGTTGATGAAGTGCTTATCTGAGACTGAGGTACACTATAATCCAAATCGTATGTGCTGGTACTACAAAAATCTTCTAAATAACTATGTCTAGTAGTAAGTTGGTGTTTTCCTGGATCTGTGGTTGGCTTGTTATCGGTAGTTATGAATGGAGTCTTCGTACAACATCCAAGACACCCTCTGTTCTGTTGCAAATAAGGTTTACAACCATAAAAATGATTTAAAAAATGTCACAGATTAAAGTCACGGTAACATAAAGATACTAGAAAAACACTGATTAAAAATGATTTAAAAATTCACAGACCGCCTAATTAAGATAAGATCACTGATGTCGAAGCACCACCACCACCAGCCCACATAAAGTGAAAAACAACTCAACATAGATAGCTAACAAGGCGTCAAGACCCTTTCAATGTAACCCACATTAAACAAACAAAAACCAGTATGTGAACGGTACTATTGGAAGCCAATACACAGAAACTACAACTAAACCATACCACTTTAGATAGACTAGTTTATACATTGAATTAAAACATTGCTAAGAATCTTGAGACATTTAGATGATTGTTGATGCAAAGTAACAAATTTATTATGAATAATTCACTTTTGTCAAATTATATATCCGCAGCTAGACTGCTGCTTAATGTATATTAAACCAAACACTCCATATGCCCTCTTTTATAATATTGACTCTATAAGAAAATAAAACAAGTATGACCTCATCACCACAGTTGTTAATAGCGGCTATAGCGACCGCTATAGCGCGCTATGTAGCCATGCGACGTAGTGTCACTATATGGGTCATAGCGACAAATAGAGATGATAGCGATTGTTTTTTTTTTTTTTTTTGATGCAAATAGCAATTAGATATAGCTATAAAATAGCTGGATTTATAGGTTTTTGTTAAATATACATGTAAAATAGCATATATACAAGGGTATTTTGATGTAATATACATATAAAAATTTTCAAAATTCTTTTTCTAGTGTAATCGCTATTTAAAAAATAGCCGTCGCTATTCGCTACGTAGCCTATAGGTGCCTTGTCGCTATTCGCTATCGACAACTATGCTCATCACAGTATCAACTATCAAGTACAGCATAAAACAGAAAGCAAACCCGAGAACACAATCTAACTGTCATTTTTTATCACACTATAAAGCTGGATGGTGTGGTTTAACATAACGCCACACTTGGTTTTAAATGCGCGATGCGTTTTGATCCCAAAAGCCGATGCATCACGTATGCGAGGCGTTTTTTACTTAAAAAAATATTTATAGATAATATTTTAACTTGTTAACTTTAAACACTAAAAAATTAGAGATTAAAATAAATATATACAACAAAATAGCTCTAGTACCATGAAAGAAGTTCAATATAACCAAAAAAAGCCTTGAACTCTTAAGTGTACAAGTAGTCTATGCAAAAGGTACAAGTAATCTACCCAGGAACTCATTTATCAACTTCATCAGCTCATTGCACACGCTTGTTAAGCACATTCTACAAGCTCATTGTACAATTTTACTCTATAGTTGCCAATTTCAGAAAAATGTGCGCATCAGGAGTGCATTATGCGATTTAGGGTGCATCATCCTCGCATCATGTGATCGCAACGCATCGTGCGCGTCACGCATTATGCGTGCTTTATGTGCGCATTTTAAAACCAAGACGCCACGTATCACCCACTCTTTAACCAGCCCGGGGCGGTTTAACTATAAATTTAAAAAAAAACTAACAAAATGTGTTTGGTTGCTTTTTGGTGGCCCCCACCTTTGCAATGGTTAACGCCTATGAAGGACAAGGCAAACCCATGTTTAGCCCCTCCCCCCCCCCCCCCACACACACACACTAGCTAGGGGCGGTGTTTGGGGTGTTATCAGGGTGATGTGGCTAGGAGTGTGGTTCCACACCATCCAGCCTAAACGAGCGAATTTGAGATTAAATTCTAATGGAAAAGCCATAGCTAGGTGGTCACCTACCCTAGGTTCCTCTCACCCGAGCACGCTTAACTGTGAAAATATCATCTAATCCACAGCCAACGGGCCCAAAACGCATATATATATATAGACCGCTAGAATGAGAACCACCACGAGTTATGAGAACAGCGAGAACCACTTGATTCCGGGCGAGGTGGACCAATTTTTTTTTTTCGAAAACGTAGATTAGTGTATCACAAACACATTCGTAAAAAAAAAACGCCGTGTGGGTAGTTTTTTACACCACAAAAACGTGGTTTACGAGTTCTGTAAATTTACGGAACTCGTAAACCACGTTTTTGTGGTGTAAAAAACTACCCACACGGCGTTTTTTTTTTTTTTTTTTTTTTTACGAATGTGTTTGTGATACACTAATCTACGTTTTCGAAAAAAAAATTGGTCCACCTCGCCCGGAATCAAGTGGTTCTCGCGGTTCTCATAACTCGGGGTGGTTCTCATTCTAGCGGCCCCCTATATATATATATATATATATATATATAGGGGGCCGCTAGAATGAGAACCACCCCGAGTTATGAGAACCGCGAGAACCACACCATCCGGGGCGAGGTGGACCAATTTTTTTTTTTTACAACTAGATGTGTGTATTATAAACACATTCGTAAAAAAAAAATTTAAAAAAATGCCGTGTGGGTAGTTTTTTACACCACAAGTTTGGTGTAAAAAAAAAACAAAAAAAAAAAAACACCAAGCTTGTGGTGTAAAAAACTACCCACACGACATTTTTTAAAATTTTTTTTTTTTTTACGAATGTGTTTATAATACACACATCTAGTTGTAAAAAAAAAAATTTGGTCCACCTCGCCCCGGATGGTGTGGTTCTCGCGGTTCTCATAACTCGAGGTGGTTCTCATTCTAGCGGCCCCCTATATTTATGAGAACCGCGAGAACCACACCATCCGGGGCGAGGTGGACCAAAATTTTTTTTTACAACTAGATGTGTGTATTATACACATTCGTAAAAAAAAAAAAATTAAAAAATGCCGTGTGGGTAGTTTTTTACACCACAAGTTTGGTGTAAAAAAAAAAAAAAAAAACACCAAACTTGTGGTGTAAAAAACTACCCACACGACATTTTTTTTTTACGAATGTGTTTATAATACACACATCTAGTTGTAAAAAAAAATTTTGGTCCACCTCACCCCGGATGGTGTGGTTCTCGCGGTTCTCATAACTCGAGGTGGTTCTCATTCTAGCGGCCCCCTATATATATATATATATATATACACACACCAATAAATAAAAAAGATTGATAGATGTAAAGACAAGAGTTTGTGATTAACAGTATTTGAATCATGTGATAGAACAGAAGAGAAGAGAAGACTGACCCCATGAATTCGAAGATTTTGTGGATGCAACTGGAAATTGATCTGAGAATTTGCATCTATAAGTGCAAAATGGAAAGCCTGTGAATCGTCGAATTGAGGAACGAGTGGCCTGCAAAATGATGAGGGAATTGGATCGTGAAAAGAAAAATCGAAAATGAAAAGAGGATGAGAGAGAAAGTAGTAACATACCCCCGTAGAACATGATAGTTTTAGTGGTTCATTCCCTAAATTGGAGCGGAGTGTGTGGACTTTTATTTATTCTTATTGGCTATTTCCTAATTCCGTAGGCTATGGGGTGTGGATGGAGCCCCATAGGGCTTTATAGGTGCCACATAGAATCCACATAGGATTCACTGTGCTATAGCGCCTCTCTTTAACATGGAGGGTGTGGTGATGGAGCCCACTAGGGGCGCTATAGAGAAAGAAAACACGTGGGTCCTAGCTGAAAACCCCTTTCTCTCTCGCCATCACTCGTTACCATGTTAGCGGGGCTTCAATGGCGCCCCCGCTATAGCGCCCAGGGTGTGGGAAAAAGTTGAGGGGGGCGCTATAGGTGCTTATGTGGCCATGGGATGGCGCCTCACACCCTCCAGCCTTAGCTTCAAAGTTATTGACTACACACTTTCAACCCTTCACCTTTATAATAAATAAATATATACTCCATTCCCATCATAGACTAAGACTATATCGTCTGGGCGTGAAAGGGGGCGTGACATCGAAAGCGTGAATATTATAACACCACAGGTGAGAATTGAGATTTACTTTGGTTAATTTTCTTAATAGATTATTAATATACAAACCAATCATTTAAATCATTTAGTTTCACCTCACCGTTTCTTTTTTCTTTTTGTTTACGACTCAACACGTCACATTTTATTCTCACAATGCATGTTATTGGTGTGAAAGGTAAACTCTGACTACCTTCATCGCGCCTACGTCATGCGCTTTTTTCAAATCATTCACTACAAACACATAGTCTTGGAGTTAATTACTGTTTTTGTCCCTGTGGTTTGTCAAAAATCACAATTTCAGTCCATTAGTTTAAAAATTGCGATTTCAATCCTTGTGATTTCACTTTTGTAACCATTTCGGTCCCTGTGGTTTCACTTTCGTAACCATTTCAATCCATTATTCTGTTAAGTGCAGGGACTGAAATGGTTACCAGGTGGACTGAAAGGGTTACGAAAGTGAAACCACGGGTACTGAAATCACAATTTTTAAACTAATGGACTGAAATAGTGATTTTTGACAAACCAAAGGGACGAAAACAGTAATTAACTCCCATAGTCTTGATTATATAAGAGTATACATGGATGCTCCCTATATTTTTCAAAAACTATGAATCTGGTTCGTATGCTCTAAATTTGATAGATTTGGTCCCTATAAACATTCGTTTGCTTTAAAAAAATAGTCAATGGGTCAGGTGAGAATTATTTTAACTATGTAAAAGCAACAATTTAACCCATTAAAGTTACACTTTGAAATGAAATCCCTGTAAATTTTAAAAGAGTAGAACAGTCAAGTGGTTAAAGTGTAGTTTTAGAAAAGCCAAAATAGTAACATCGCCTGACGTACGAACCATATTTAAAGCAAGCAGTCTCTATAAGGACTAAATCCATTTTCGCCTAAAATCATATGTGCCATCTATCTAGTTTGACCCATTTTAAGAGTTTACTCCAAATGTTTTATTTTTCGTCTGTGAGTCTAAAAATGTTTTACCGTTGTCATTTTAGTCCACTGGGTTAACTTAGTCCATTTTTTCTGTTAATGAGAAGAACAGTTCGGTCATTTTATATGTAATTCTGTTAACTAGACCGGCAATTCTGCCATATAAAATGACTGAATTGCCCTTCTCGTTAACAGAAAAAATAGATGAAGTTAACCCAGTTGACTAAAATGACAACGGTGAACCTTTTTGGATCCACAGGCAAAAAATGAAACATTTCAACTAAACTGACAAAATATTCCAAACCACATGCACATTTAACTCTATTAAATAATATATGTGAGCCTTTATGGTCAGAAGATCATTGATTGTATGAATTTGTTTACAACTTTTTTATGTCATGCAATGAGATTTTGTTTTACCTCCAAAAATCTTTGGGTTATGGGTGTAGTCTCGGATTTTTTTTTTATTCGGTTCGTCAATTTGTACAAGTTTCTGAAGGTGGTTTCATATTCAACTTAAGTATTGTTCATGTCGTTTAACCAATTATTAACCACTAATTTAAATATAACATCTGACTAGCCCAATTGATTGTATCATATGTTATTGTAACAAAGTTTGAGTATCTAAAACATGTCCCCAAATGACAAGCATAATATTTCGATTATCCTTTGTTTTGTTGGACCATTGCTTTCTATCTCGCAACCCGCCAAAGCTCACCTAAGTGTTTAGTCGTAAAACATGGGTAAATATTAAGTACGTACATTAGACAAGTTAGTTATATTTATCGTAATTTGCAATCTCGATTGATCATACATACAAACAGGGGCGGAACCAATGTGGACTTAGCTGTAGCACATGCTACGGCTCAACCCCGTATTCGCATTCGCAGTGTAATTTTGTTTCCGGTTTTATACATAAGATACCCCTACACATATACAAGGATACCCCTAAGAGAAGATTATGAAACTTGATGTTATTCATTAAGCCCAAAACCTTTAGTAACTAAGCCCAAATAATTAGTTTTATGATAATTAAGCCCAAATTTTAATAACTAATAAAGCCCAAATAATAAAATAATCCATTTGAACAATGTCATGGTTTGTGCGGTCGAAAATAATTTTTTCATAAGATAAAAGACGACGATGTGATGGAGCGATTTCAAGCTATGAAAAAAAAGAATTTGAAAAATCTATTGGGTATTTGTTTTACTTTATTTATTTATTGTCGTTTTTCTAATATTGTATGATTGCACGGTAAAATTTTTTTTTAGGATATTCCTGATTTAATGGGCTAGTTCCGCCATTGCATACAAATATATAAACGCTCGCAAACTAATGAGCATGGTGTATAGTTAGGTTTAATATTCTCGAAGCTTAAATGAAACACAAATTTGTCGATACTCAAAACTTAAAATCCCATTTGCAAAGTTAACAAGCAATTTTGTGTAATCAAAGTACAAATATTATAACCTTTTTAACAAGAATCTAAACTAGTACCGCTTTTGTAAGAGACAAACATCATACCACTAGATCATAAATAAGTATATATTATTATAATCTAATTGATATATATATTTTTTTTTGCAACAACCCATAACTAAAAATAGGTTAATTTCCCACAAATATTTTAGTTTCCATTGTCACATGACTTAGGATAACAATAAGTCAACAAGTCATGGTCTTGTTCAAAGATAGCCATGACATCTTCCTCCAAAGTGACCCAAACTTCAATTCCATTCCCTTCTTTAGTATCCATCATCATGATTCCATTCCTGAATGGTGTGTTTGTAACACTAATCCACCTTGGATTCCCCCACCCAAAATCAATCTCATACAATGGGAATCCACACCAACTACTAAATGTGAACACTTCTGTTCCGGTTTTTTGCAACTTTTCACCAATCATTTTACTGTAGTTCAAGATCCCAAAGATCCCGTATTTGGGATCTTGAACTTGTTTCATGTAAACATCACAAAAATCTTTAAACCCTTGTCTCAGCTGACCCGCCAAACCACGCAACTCGATGTCCTTTTCGTCGTTAAAACTTTTATCGGCGAGAAAGGACCCGACAAAGTTGCCAAAAGAGGTTGGTGGTAATGGCGGGTTGAACCGGCCCCGCATGTTCACAAGAGTCATCGCTATAGACGACGTTATGTTTGGCTTATTCGACTTCCTAACCGCGTTCATCGTACATTTCCAAATGAGGGATGTAACGGCTTGAACACGCGAACAAGGGGCTGCTTGCGCCTTAAGCGATGATATGCTCGATGCGCTTAAAACAAACCTCTTTCGAACGAGCTTTTCGGTCATCGAAATCTTGATTCCCGTGTCGAAATTTAAAAAACCGAGCCGCGGGAATAGCGATGAGATATTGAACTCGGGGACCAAAACCGGGTTATCGGTTAATGAAACATTCGCCCATTCGCGAATAAACGTGAAAAAATTGGCAGCATCACCGACCTTGTGCGAAGAACACGCACCAATCGCGATTCCACCGCATTTAAACAAGGTCACCTGGACCAACAACGGAATACTGGGATCGAAAGTCACGGATTCCTCAGTTAGAGGCACAAATTGACTCATCAAACTCAAATCATACTCTTTAAGCACATCCGATAACGCACAATCAACGACGGCCTCGGAATATGGGATTCCAGCGTCGTTGCACTCGACAAAAACATCTCCATTCACACGCCCCGCGTATGGATAAAAAGACGACAAGGCTTTAGACAGTGACGTCTTGAGCTGAGGTCTCAGGTCCGAATCTTGCTTTGCTTCATAAAAGAATATTATTGGCGGGTAGACCAATGGGGATAGTTGGTCTAAAAGCGATAAGTTGTGGGTTTTCAGCTGGTCGGGAGTGGGGCTTGATGGTTTAATGATTTGTGTCGCCGTTATCTCGACCTTGAATGCCATTGGTTTAATGTTTCGGGGCGATAAGTAGTTACGATTTCGGACGATGAACCTTATACGGTTTTATCTTTGTTATACATAGTTTATTTTTGTTATATATAAAAGCATTTGCCGGAAGGTATCTACAATATTAGAAATTAGAAATGCAATAAAATGTCGCTACATAGTAATCATCCATTTGTCCTCAAAAACAAGAGCCCAATGTTGGTTTCTTCAAAATGTTATTATACTAAAAAACAAGTATAATTTCTTATTTTGTTATGCAATATGATCTTTGCATATAAAATTCTATTTACATGTTAAGAAAACATTAAAGGGTCTCTTAGTTCAACTATATTCAAGTTCATGTACTTGTCTAGAATGCATGTACATGTAAATAAATATTTAAAATAATGACTTGTTATCCTTAAATTTGTCGATATAAAATTACATGTTTTTTTAAGATGAACGTTGCTTTCTCAAATTTTGATATGGCTAAGGGGTAATGGACCATTATTATTATTAATTTTTTTTTACAAATACCTGCATGTATAAGTGTAGGGACTTTAATATGGTTAAATTGGGTTGAGTGATTTTCTTCCTTTTTTTTACATGTACATCCAGGGGCGGAACCAATCTAGACTTAGTCGTAGCACGAGCTACGGCTCAACCCTGTATTCGTAGTATAATTTTTTTTCGGTTTTCTACATAAGATACCCCTAAACATATTCGATGATACCCCTAAGAGAATATTATGAAACTTGATATTATTCATTAAGACCAAAACCTTTAGTAACTAAGCCCAAATAATTAGTTTTATGATAATTAAGCCCAAATTGTAATAACTAATAAAACCCAAATAATAAAATAATCCATTTGAACAATGCCATGATTTGTGTGGTCGAAAATGATTTTTTTCATAAGGTAAAAGAAGACGATGTGATAGAGCGATTTCAAGCTATGAAAAAAAGAAGAAGACAAATCCATTAGATATTTGTTTTAACCGGGTCCGCGCTAGAGAGCCTCCTCGCACAATAGATCCCCAATTTAAACCCTTCAATGAGAAACCCCTATCACCTAGACTCGAATTTGAGACCTGAAAGGGAAAACTCATCCGGGCCACCATAGGTGGAACTTAAATACCCGTGACCACCACTAGAGCACTAGTGATGGTTAGAAAGTTAAATTTTGATTATTGAAAAGCTTCTATTTATTCGACCAGTGACAATGAACCACTAGAGTAGTCGATTCGATTACCGATTCAGTTTTCTAGAAAGAAAGGGTATTTATACTAGAGTGCTTTTGTACTCTTTTTGTCACATGGCAATGTTGCACTGTCGATTATCAAGGCCTGATAGGCTTGAGGTACTTGTCGCTTGAAGGGGTATGGTCCCAAAAAGCCGCGCAACCCCCTGTAAGGTTGCGCGGGACCATACTCCTTAATCAACAATTTTCTTGATCGCCAACCTCGCGCGGGCTACAACATACCTGTGTAGCGCGGCGCGAGGTCCACATAAGAGTAAACTCCAGTTAGCAACACTTAGCATTCTAAAAGGGACATCTGAAAGCCCATGCCGCGCGCATGATAATAACGTGCTCAGCAAGAATCGTGCGTGACTACGGCGCAAGGCCTTTCCAGATAGTACACAAGGTACAAGTGGCAGAATAAAAAGAGCCAATCAGGGTCCTTCTGTTCCTGCGCAATCGTGCTCCACGATCGTCTGACATGCAGGAGACAAAAAGTACTGAAGGACGCCTATGTGGCACCAATCATAGGGCAGAGACAACTGCCCCACGATCTCCACTTACCTGCTGATGGCAGAAGGGCGACCAGGCCGACAACAGTGACACGTGGCTCCAATCACGTTGCGCCAACTCCACAAAGCTCCTAGAAGCCACTAACGGTCGACACCAGTGAGACAAGGAGCATATCCTCCATGTTGTCGCCTTCCGGCCCAAGGCCCATCAGCCCACACCCTCTTACACCTCTCCGGCTATAAATAGAGACCTTCACTTCACAGGTTAATTCATTCCATTCCCTCTCCTCTCACTTAATACTTTATTCTCTCCCCAAAGCAGTCGCTTATTCTCACGCCGGAGCCCGGTTAAGAGGGAAACCCCCACATTCCCCTCTTAACGAGTAACGGTGTTTTGTTTTGCAGATAAACCACGATCATTAGGAGCTCAGGATACTTACAAGAAGATTAACCATCATGGTAGAAACATAAACCAAACTGATTAGTTCCTTAATTAGTTCCGTGTTTCTTCATTGGCGCCCACCGATTTTTTCTACAAACCACTTTCATCTTCTTATTTCCTGAGTTTTCACTGCTTTTCTTCCTTCGATCATGGCTGGTCAAGGAATCATTCCCGAATTTGTTGGTCTTGGAGCAGACCCTAACGCAGCGTTGGGGGTGGATAATCAAAACATCTAACCTCAACACGTTGAAGAGATCGGCGAGATCGAGATGGCCAACACCGGGGGTCCTCGCGGGAGCTTCACCCGCATCAATCAAACGACCCCAGGAAACAACGGTGCTGGACCATCGAACCCAGCTCCACCTCAGAATATCTCAGCGCTATTGGGGCTACCAGAGGGCGAAACCCCAGCCTCATGGTACGCCAAGCAACTCGCTACCATTAATGCGGCATATCAATCCTTGAGCGCGCAACAAGCAGTTCTAACGGCAGAACCTTCCTTGGTTACACCAACCGGCCCAAGCCACGGGCCGCGCCCGATGCCACCACCGCAAAATATCCAAGGAAGAGCCAACAGACATCCCCCTACCCAAAGACTAAGCGTGCAGGACACGCGCGACACACGGGGGGAGACAGAAAGCTACTATGACGAACCGTCAAATTTCCAAAGAGGCCCAGTTCATAGCCGGCTCACGCCGCGCAACATGAACGATGAGTGGGAAGAAACTGACCCGAACGATCCAACCTGGGAGAACGATGACGAATCTTCGGTCTTCAATCGTTTGCAAAGAAATCACGAGTATTACAAACCAAGGCAACACGTTGGTTATACCGAGGAGGCGGAGCGTGACTTTCGCCTCGCCTATCGACCAGAAGAAGCTATAGAGCATTCGAAGTTCATCCCAAAGATAGCACTAGCGCCGCTCAAGAGAGAAAAGTTGCCTCCGACCGTCGGAAAGTTCAACGGATTGACTGATCCAGACGATCACGTCAGAGTGTTTACTAGCGTGGGCTGCATGGGAGGTTGGAACATGCCCATGTGGTGTCATTTGTTTATCCAAACATTAACGGGGGCTGCTCGCGCCTGGTTCGACAGCCTTCCTCCGGGAAAAATAAAATCATGGGTAGATTTCAGGACTCAGTTTCTGAGTCACTTCAGTCAGCAAAGGCGATACCAGCGCGACACAGCTGAAGTTGAAGATATCTGGCAAAGAGATAATGAGGGTTTGGAAGATTTCATTACGCGCTTTAACAAAGAATGTTTGGAGATCGGTGGCGTGAGTGAACAACTCATGCGCTGCCATTTCAAGAAAGCAACCCGCTGTGATAGCCTGATTAGAACCATCACTGGGAAAGATGGAATGCCAAAGGAATGGGACAAACTCATGGAAGCCGCGAAGATAGTCGCGCAAACGGAAGAGTCTCTCGCACGAAACAACAACTATCGTTCTGAAGATAGATTTTCCAAAGGGGGTCACTCGCGCGATGACAACAGGCGCAACAAAGGCAAAAACCCTGGGTGGAATGCCAACCACTCCAGCGGTTATAGCGATCGACCCCGTTACGAAGAACGATCCCGCTATAAGGAAGACGCGCGTGACACCATTGACCGCATCGGTTATAGAAAGGCAATCCGAGACGATAATCGTGAAAAGCATTGGACTCCGCTCATAAAAACACCAAAAGAGGTGCTAATGACGGAGAACCATGATTTTAAGGTTCCCAGGCCTATGACGAACAAAAAGGGACAAGACCCCAATCTGTATTGTGATTTCCACAAGGATACAGGCCACTTAACAGATGATTGTTACAGCTTGCGACAAGAGATTGAGAGAGCACTAAAGAGTGGAAAGCTGAGCCACTTAGTGAAGAATGTGCGCAAAGAAACGCGACAGCTCCATCGCCACGATGAAGGAAATCACAAGAAGGTTCGATGCCTGGAGACACACATGGTCAATGGACCAAGGTATAGCGCAAGAGAAAAAGGCAAGAGACCTTATGAGCCTTCATGGCAAGAACAGCAAGTTATTTTCCCGGTGGTGCGCGGGGGTCCCCGAGCCACACGACCCATCGTCATCACCGGCATCATCGGCCATTATGAAACTGAATACGTCTTCATCGACCCCGGGAGTACAGCAGACATCATCTATGAACAATGCTTTAACCAGTTCGACGATGAAGACAAAGCGAGACTTGAACCAGTTGACTACCCACTGTCTGGGTTCTGCAATGAAATGGTCTTCCCGTTAGGCCAAATCAGCTTCCCCATCACACTTTCTGATGGGAAGCATTCACGAACAACGAACGTTAACTTCATGGTGATGCCTGTTAAGTCAAGACATGACGTACTGATCGGGAGAGAAATGCAAGGTGAGCTGAATATGATAACTTCCACCCCCCACTCAGCGATCGGTTTCCCAACAAAGGCGGCAAAGGTTTCAACAACCGAGCCCGAAAAATGGGTTTTAAATCGCAAATATCCAGAGCAAACGGTGACGATAGGTCACGCTATCTCACCAAACATCAGAACTCGTCTCAAGCAGCTCCTATTCAAGAACATGGATATTTTCGCCTGGACCCCGGCCGACATGACCGGAGTCCCGCGCGACATCACAGAGCACTGTTTAAACACCTACCCCTCGGTTGAGCCGAAAGTCCAAAGAAGGCGCAGCCTAGGGGCAGACAAGACGAAGGCAATGAATGAGCAAGTTTGCGAGTTACTTAAAGCCGGCATCCTGCGAGAAGTACGTTATCAGAGTTGGGTTGCAAACCCCGTAATGGTAGAGAAGTCTAGTGGTGGATGGCGAATGTGCGTCGACTATACCGATCTCAACAAGGCATGCCCTAAGGATTGTTATTCTCTGCCTGAGATCGACAAAAAGATAGACTCTCTCGTGCCATACAGATGGAAGTGCTTCTTGGATTGCTACAAGGGGTACCATCAAGTTCAAATGAAGCTCGAGGATGAAGACAAGACGGCTTTTCGCACAGATCTGGGGATTTTTTGCTATACGAAGATGCCATTCGGCCTGAAAAATGCTGGCGCCACATACCAGCGATTGATGGACAAGACCTTCGCGGATGACATCGGAAAGCATATTGAAGTTTACATCGATGATCTAGTGGTTAAAAGTCCCGAAGAGGACCAAATGTTGAAGGACATCGAGAAAACGTTCAATTCATTGCGCAGCGTAAACATGAAGTTGAATCCAGCCAAGTGTTCCTTTGGCATGGAAGAAGGGAAGTTTCTAGGTTTCATAGTAACCAACGGCGGCTTTAAAGTAAACCCGGAGAAAGTCCAAGCAATAGAGCGGATGCCATCGCCGCGAACAATCAAAGAAATGCAACGGTTGGCCGGCCGCCTCGCCGCGCTTAACCGCTTTTTGTCAAATCACGCCGCGAAGTCATACCCTTTTATCAGCACACTGCGCAATTGTGTGAAGAAGCAAGAGTTTAGGTGGACCCCTGAAGCAGAAAAGGCTTTTCAGCAAATGAAAGAATGTTTGATCGAGCTCCCCACCCTGACTGCACCATTTGAAAAAGAACCACTCGTACTGTACTTATCTTCTTCAGATAAGGCAGTAGGATCGGTGTTACTAGTGGAAAGAAATGGAGTTCAGACTCCAATTTATTATGTCAGCAGGGTACTCACTGACCCGGAAACGAGATATTCCACGATGGAAAAACTGGTACTAGCGCTGCTACACGCCTCCAGAAGGCTGCGCAGATATTTCACAGGACATGTGATCACCGTGCTTACCAATTTCCATATCGGCACGATACTTCAAAAACCAGAAACGTCCGGGCGGTTAGCAAAATGGGCCATTGAGCTGGGGGGCCACAACATTCTGTATCGGCCACGCCCAGCCATCAAGGGTCAGGTTCTAGCGGACTTCATCACAGAAGTCCCAGTTGAGAAAATCAAAGATTGTGAGCTGGTGGAAACTCCCGAAAAAGACACGACAAATGAGACTTGGATGCTTTACACTGATGGGGCCTCAAACGAGGACGGCGCGGGAGCTGGATTGCGCCTAGTAAGCCCTGAAAACCATGAATTCACTTACGCTATCAAGTTGGATTTTAAAAACACCAACAACGAGGCGGAATACGAGGCATTTCTGGCAGGCTTGCGCCTCGCCATCAAAATGGGAGCTAAAAATCTGCATGCACATGTTGATTCACTCTTGATAGCCAGCCAAGTCAACGGTATATACGATGCAAGGGGTGAAGTTATGGCCCTATACCTGGAGCAAGCAAAAGAGTTGCTTCAACAATTCAAGTCTCACAAGGTCATCCACATCAACCGCTCTGAAAACAAACCAGCTGACGCCTTGAGCAAGCTAGCTTCAACGTCCTTCCAACATCTTGCCAAAGATGTAAGGATTGAGGTACTCAAGAACCCGTCAGTTTTGTTACGACAAGTCAATGTGATCGAGATAGGGCAGCCATCCTGGATGACCCCTATCATTCAGTACTTGAAAGAGGGAATACTCCCAGAGAATAAGGCAGAGGCAAGAAAAATTCAGAACAAAACTCTGCAGTACGAAATGAATGGCGGTATCTTATACCGCAAGTCCTTCTTGGGGCCACTGCTGCGCTGTGTGGACCCTCAAGATGCGAACTATCTGATAAGGGAGATTCATGAAGGAATCTGCGGCATCCATGCGGGACCACGCATGGTTGTTGCGAAGATTATGAACGTCGGGTATTACTGGCCAGGGATGCACGTTGATGCCCTGAAGGAGCTGCGCAAGTGCGACTCCTGTCAGCGGCACTCTCCTAAAACCCTGCGCCCCAAGAACGACCTGATCCCCGTATCAACTGCTTGGCCTTTTCAGCAGTGGGGAATCGACATGGTAGGACCCTTCCCGGACGCTCCCGGCGCCGTCAAGTTCATAATAGTGGTCGTCGATTACTTCACAAAATGGGTGGAGGCCAAAGCCCTTGCTTCAACTACAGCCATGATGGTGCGCAAGTTCATTTGGGAACACATCATCTGCAGATTTGGGCTCCCACTCAAGATTGTAACCGACAATGGCACCAACTTTGTGTCCGAAGACCTCCAAAGCTGGATGAAGGAGATGAAAATCGAACACACTTTCTCCTCCGTTGCGCACCCTCAAGGCAACGGGCAGGTTGAAAGTGTAAACAAGTGTATTGTCGAAGGGATTAAGGCCCGACTGGGCACAAAGCGAAGAGGCTGGGTGGACGAGCTCCCAAGTATCTTGTGGGCTCACCGAACCATGCCAAAAACAAGTACCGGCGAAACCCCTTTTAGCCTAGTCTATGGATCAGAAGCGGTTATCCCGGCGGAAGTTGGCCTGCCCTCTCCGCGTTTGACAGCAGTCAACGCAATCGACAACGAGGCGGAGTGTCGTCTTGACTTGGATTTGCTAGAAGAAAGGCGCGAAATCGCGCGCATCAAAGAAGCCAAGTACAAAACACAACTGGAGAGGTACTACAACGCGCGAGTCCGCATCTGTACCTTCACTCCAGGGGAATATGTCTTTCGAGACAACGAAGCCTCAAACGCCGAACGCCCAGGAAAGCTGGCACCTAAATGGGAAGGCCCATACTTGGTGCACGAGGTGCTAGGAAAAGGGGCTTACAAATTGCGCACCCTGGATGGACACATCATCCCGCGCACGTGGAATGCGCAACAACTGCGCAAATGCTATATATGACTACGTAGGCCCTGCGCCTTTATCCACTAATGTCGGCCATGCGCCCTTTACTTTCTTACGTTGGCTACACGCCTTTTAAGTTACAAGCAATGTATCTCGGCCTAAGCGCCTACGTAATTAATGAAAGCATACGACATGCTCTTTTATCACTATCCGACTTATTTCGTTACAAATGCATGTTAAACTTCTGATTAGCACGAAAACACTCCAGTTACGCTCGCACACGAGCCTCTCTTACATTTATTCACGCTAACTTAACCAAAGTTTCTAACAACAGTGCAATAATTGTAACGGGAAAATAAGCAAACATACTATTTAAAAGGCGCAACCGCGCAACAGTTATAAAAACACAATGTCATTCATTAGATAAAAGCGCGTCAGCGCAACGAGTTACATCAGAAACCTACTGAATTTTTTTACAAGGCACAAAGCCTGTTGACAAACCTATTCGAATTCATCATCTCCACTGTCATCATGCTTATCGCCTTTATCGCCATCACCGCCAGGCTTACCGCCATCACCATCACCATCACCTTTCCCGTCACCATCTCCACCCGCAGGTGCCTCCTCATCCGAGAGCTCAACAGTCTCTGGTGGATCAAGGATATTCTTCAGCCGCTGACACCAGTCATCATGTTTCAATGCATCAGTAACCAAGTCCATCACTGGAATGGATAGATGATCATAACCATGTTCCGCGCGGGCTAGCTCAGCCTCAGCTTCTTCAGTCACCGAGCAGTGACTAGTATCGAACTCCTGTCCAAGCATAACCGACGCATGTTGCGCACATTCAACATAGCCTTTACGGTGACCAACTACAAGGGAAGCATCTATAACAGCCGCAACAGCCTTATCCAATTCACCAGCATTCAAGATGGAGTTGGCCATCTACAGCAAACGCAATACTTTAGCTAACAGGCCTAAATAAATCAAGTAAAAAATTAAAAAAGGAATCATACCAGCACCATTCCACGACCGTGCAACCACTCGGCTTCAGAGACCAAAGTATCCACGATACCTTGAGCTTCAGAGTAGTTGTTTTGTGCTACATTAAGAGCGGTGGTGCTAATGTCTCGCGCCTCCTCAGCCTTTTGTTTGGCCTCGTCGGCAGTGGCAGCTTTAACCTTCTCAGCCTCGAGATCAATCTCCAAGGACTCGCTTTTCTCGATCTGCTCCCGCAAACGGCGCTTCAGCTCAGCGATCTCGACGTCCTTAGCAGACAAATCCTTGTCTCTGCCAGACAATTGCGCCTTTACCGCAGCCAATTCGGCCTATAGGGGATAAAAGAGTTGGTCAACACACTAAACGAAATTATTAACAGAATTTAAGAAGTTTCTCAAACCTCAGCCTGCTCTTTAGCAGCTCGCGCAGCTTGCACATCCTCCAGCTTCGCCGTCAACTCCACAACCTTAGCTTCAAGGTTGACAATCTTGGTACGAGCCGCGGCCGCGCGCTCATTATCCTTCTCGCATATACGCTTGAACTCGGCTTTCTCCTTAGCCAGCTGTTGTTCAGCAGCATGAAGTTTGCCTCTCAAGCCCTCGCGCCCCCACTCTTCTGATTTCCGATCGGCCTCGAACTTTACCTTCTCTTCGTCAAAGGCAGCTCTAGCTTTTTCCAATTCAGCAGCACGCCTTACAATCCGATCGCGGTATTTTTCCCAATCATCCCTCTCCCTAACCAGGGTTCGCCATTCCCGAACAATCTCCTGGTTAGCAGCACGGGTGTTGGCTTCGCCAACAACATACGCATGATATAAACCGCTATGGGTGCGCGCTCTTTGGCGATCAACCTCACCTGGAGGAATGGAGTTCAGCAACCAATCGCGGCAAGGCGCGAACTCTTGGAAGGTATCCTTTTGCTTTAAGGACCATGGCGGGTGGTGCGGAGCGTCACCACGGCTCTCTTCTGTGTAAGACTTGTAATAGATATCCCCCACAGTATCACGGGGGCCTATCGGAGAGCGCGGCGGCACACTTGGTTTTACACCACCCGAACCAGAAGCGGGACCTTTTCCACTGGAAATTCCAACAGACTTGTCAGCAGCAGACCTCGCCTCCTTCTCTTTCTCCTGCTCGGCCAGTCTCTTCTTCTCCTGCTCAGCCAATCTCTCCTTCTCTTGCTCAGCTAGCTTTTTCTTCTCCTGCTCAGCTAGCCTGTTTTTCTCTTGCTCAACCATTCTCCTCTTCTCAGCCTCAGCCTTCTTCCGACGATCTTCATCAGCTTCGGCTTTCCTACGCATCTCATCAGCCTTCCTTTTCTCTTCTTCAGACACACTTTTCTCTGCCGCGCCAACCTTCCCCTTCTCGACCTCGACAGCATGCTTTGCCGTATCAGAATCCACCGTTTTAAGGGGCTTACCAGCAACCTTCGGCCTCTTATGTACCGGATCTATGAATACCACACCCTTCTCTGGGGTCGTCTTCTTAACCTCTGCAAAAGCAACGTGTCAAAAAGAGCGAAGGCAACAAAATAACGTAACTAAAGAACTAACTGATGCGTGGTTGGAAACAAGTGATCGTTATCGTTTAACTTGATGATTTTATGTACGTTTTATGTTCGGATAGCCTACTTTTAATCTAAAATATGTTTTGTAGGTTTGACAACATTAAGGAGCTTTTTGGGAGCTTTACGAGTCATCGGGTCAAATAACGGTGCACCGGAACACATTACGGATCAACCGGAAGCATAAAATGGAAAAGTGAAAAAAGCATACCAGGAGAGCCCGTCGGCGACGGGCAGGCTAGCCGTCGGCGACGGGCACCAGAAAACCACTCCGGATCAATTATTTCTTGGATGATTTTTAATGATTGGAAATGTTGACTTTTGAAGAAAATCCGGGTTTTGAGGATATGGGAGGATAAGATAATTGACTTGGGGGGTTTTTGGCAGCAATCATTCAACTCCAAAGCTCAAGAACTCTCAAGTCTTGGAGAGAGACCATAGAAGATATCCATAATACTCTTCATTTTCTATTCTCCAAGCAAAAAGATGATGTGCATTGTGTTTTGTTCATATGGTGATCAAGCTCCTTTATCCATGAGTGGCTAATCATCTCGGTTTCACCCCGGTGTAGGTAGTTGCTTACTTTTGGTTTTAAATTGTTCTTGCTTCAAGTTGTGACAATTTGTGTATGATTTTAGAAACCTTTGACGATAAGCTTACATTTGTTTCGTATTCATAAATTGTCGAGCGATGTTAAAAGTTATGACTTTATGAAATGGTTATGTGTAATATGCGTTGTCTTGGTTAGGATTTACATGTTTTGATAACAAAGTGCATTCTTGTCCGTTCATTGAAGCGTTGATAGTTATTGGCATCTAAGTCATATACACTAAATCCGTTAATTGTATGCATTTAAGTTAAAGCCTAAAACTTGTAGAAACCATAAGTTAGTAATTACCGAAACCGGGTGTGATTCCTTTACTTATTATTTGTTAGAAGTTAAATATCCATTACAATTGTTAACTAGGAGTTGTTATCCAAGGAAGTATTCATATTTAACCAAAACCAAACTTTCACAAACTAGGCGCCTAGCTCGGTTGGTTAGGCGCGCGAAAGGGTGTAAGTCTAGACCCGGGTTCGAATCAGGGGACGACTAATTTCACCATTTTTTTGTATCTCGTCAATTTAGTTAATTTGGTTCAACAATCAAAAATTATAAAAACACGTTAGCAAGCTTCATAAATTGTGACAACCATTTTAGTTCTAGTATCCATTCGCAAACCACATACTCTTCGTGGATCGACCCCTTGCTACCACTAGCTATTTGTTAAGGGTAATTTGGGCTTATAAATATTATCTTTGATTGGAGCGCGACATTCCGATCAAATTTTGGCGCCGTTGCCGGGGAGTTAGTGCGCTTTGTGTTTGGATAATTGTTAGCATTTAGTAAATATCTTTTTAAGTTGTTTATTTTCTTTTTGTATTTCTTCTTTTTCCTTGTTACGCGGGTGTGTTACTTGTGCAGGTTACAAGTAGTATATGCATACGCGAAATTCCGAGAGGACCTCACCATTAGTCTTTGAACCGGAGATCGAAAGAGTAGCAAGAAGAAATCTAGCAAGCCGGTTGGAAGCAACACTTGCTTCTAGCCAAGCCTCTCAAACACCACAACGTACACCATCCATTGAAACCGATTCAATGGCAAACCAAAATCCACACCAATTTCAATACCAAAGCAATTTCAATCCCACTCCAAATATTCAACATATGCCTCAAGAACAACCGGGTGGTAACAACAATACCGAACCACCCACACCACCTTTCCAAAACCAAAATCCCAACAACAACCAAAGAACACCCCAACAACAAAACCCTCATCAACAAGCTTCCTTACCCCTCAACTTTAATAATCAAGATCGTGGCAATCCCGCGAATGAAGACCCACTTTTCAACTTAGAAGAGTTGAGAAACGCCATTCCCGATGACGCTCCATATAGTGTTCCCGGTTATCACTCGCCGGAGCATGTGAGTATGCATACGGAACAATCGAATGATGGGAGCTATTATGATGACGAAGATTGGGGGTATGTGAACCATGGCAATATTTACAATAATCAAAGATTTGAAGGTGAGGAGTTTGATTATCAAAATGCCAATTTTGTGGGGAGGAATGATGGGTATGGAAATAATCGCCAACCACGAAACGAAAGGAACCGAAATGATGGGTTTTACAACAACAATAACAACAATGGTAAACCTAATCGGATTCCTCGTTTTGTGGGGGGAGGTTATCAAGTAGGTGACCAAGGTGGAAACCGAAGAGATGATCGAAGAGGTGATAGAAGGGATAATCGAAGACCGGTCGACCAAGAAGTTAACGGTCCACAACGTCATCAACAACCTCCACGGGGAGTGAATGACCGTTTTCGACCGGTAGTTACCGACAATGACTCTCCTATAGTATGTGAAAGGAGAATGTTTGATTGCAAACCTCATTACATCAATATACTTCCCCACTTCAATGGGAGGTCTAATGATGAGCCGTACACACACTTGGCTGAATTTTCATCCATATGTAATACCATTGGTGGGCACAACTTTGCATTAGAGGAAGTCAAACTTCGCTTGTTCCAATTTTCGTTAAAAGACAAGGCGAAGCAATGGTTTCTAACACTTCCGGCAAATAGCATCCGAACATGGGAGGAAATGCAACAAGTCTTCCTAGATGAATACTATTCAATGTCGAAGACCGATGATGCACGGGATGAAATAAGGTCATTTCGGCAACTATCGAGTGAACCGTTACATGAAGCATTCACTCGATTCAAGGAATTAATGCGGAAATGCCCACATCACCAAATAGAAAAGTGGGAATTGGTGAAGTGCTTTGTACGGGGGTTGGATGATGCTACTTGGAACCGCCTCGAGTCAACAAGCAACGGGACTCTTTTGAGCAATCATGAAGATGACGATTGGGAATTTCTTGAGCGGATGAGCAAACGCTCAAAGGAAAAGGAGTCGGCCGATAGAGCAAAGAAGCATCCCATTTCCCGTTCGCTTCCCGATCTTGACTCAAAGGATCGGATTTCTACTTTAGAGCGGGAATTGGATCGTATGAAAAAGAAGGAGGTGAATGCGGTCCAATTTGCGGTATGTGAGGATTGTGGAGAAATCGGCCATAGGACCGATCAATGTCCAACGGGGCCTAGTGAGTACACCGAGGAAGTCAACCAAGTGTTCGGTGATAGAAAAAATAATGACATGAATTCAAACACTTACCACCCGGGATTGAGAAACCATCCCAACTTCCGATATGGGAACGCCGCAAACCAAATGAACCCGAATTTTCAACCGGGTAATCAAAGCGGGTCATCATATCCTAATCGCCAAGGTGGTAACCAAGGGGGTTATCAACGTCCTTACAACCAAGGGTACCCAAGTAGAGAGAATGCTTACCAAGGTAGAGATAATAATTATCAAAGTGGGTATCAAAGAAATTACAACAACCAAGGTGGTAATGGAAGCGGGTCAAACAATCAAGGGGGTGGCAATGATTTGAATGGGAAGTTGGATGCTATGCTTTCGATGATGCAAGAGTCCAAGAAGGGGAATGAGATTCGGGACAAGGCACATGAGTTGTTAGCAAAACAAGTAACCCAACTAGCGGAGGAAATGGCTTAAGTGAGGGGAAGCGGAGGAAAGCTTCCAAGTGACACCACGGTAAACCCCAAACATCAAGGGTCAAGCTCAAGAAACACACGTGAGGCACCAATTAATAAACTTACTTTACGTAGTGGTCGAGTAGTGGATAATGGTGTCAAAACACCACCACCCCAATTTGTTGAAGGGGTGGTGGAAGATGTTAGTGAGGATGAAAAAGAGGATGGTCAAACGGGTCAAAATAAAAATGACTTGAAAAAGAATATTAATACTCCCGTTGTGACCATGCTCGTCCCTAAGGCTAAGGAAAAGTGTGTGGAGACTAATACCGCCCCTTATCCCGAAGCATTGAAGGGACCCGTGAAAAAGATTGTAAACAAAAGAGGTCCACAACAAGAAGAGTTGTTGGAGATTTTCAAACAAGTAAAAATAAATTTACCTCTTTTGGATGCAATTAAACAAGTACCATCCTATGCTAAGTATTTGAAAGATTTGTGTACTCAAAAGCGAACTCATAAATTTCCAAAGAAATTAGATTTAACCAATAATGTGAGTTCGATCCTTTTGGGTGCACTTCCACCTAAGCTCCAAGATCCGGGTGCGCCTATCATTTCAATTCAAGTAGGCGATTTCAAAATCAACCGGGCACTTCTAGATCTTGGTGCTAGCGTGAGCATTTTACCGGGTAGTTTGTATGACCAATACGAGTTTGGCCCACTTAAGCCATCAAACACCACCGTGGTGTTAGCCGACTTAACACCCAAACTACCCCGTGGAATTGTTTCGGATGTGATAGTAAAAATCGAAGATTTTTACTATCCGGTGGACTTTTTAGTACTTGATTATGTGGCCAAGGACCCAACCAAGCAACCTACGGTGATTTTAGGTCGACCGTTCCTAGCAACCGCAAATGCTCAAATTGATTGCAAAAAGGGAACGGTTGACATGACATTTGGAAACCGAAGGTTGAGGTTGCATGTTTTTTCCGGACTTATGAACCCTTCAGTTGATGATGAATGCTATATGGCAGACATCGTTGACACGTGTATACCTCTTTGCGACACTATCGTGAACGGGGAAAATACAATGGAGGATTGTTATATGTTTGACAGGTCACAGGTGGAGACGGATCGGAGCATGGATGAAGAGATGAAAGAATTGGAGGTCATGATGGCACAAGAAGGAAGACCCACTTGGACACACCACGTTGAAAGTCTTCCGGAAAGCATCGATACAAAGTTGAAGCCATCATTGGAAGAACCTCCGGTGTTAGAGTTGAAAGTGCTACCCAAGCATCTCAAGTATGCTTATGTAGGTGAAGGCAACACACTCCCGGTTATCATTGCAACAAACTTAACCGAGGAGCAAGAAGAGAAATTGATGGATGTTTTGCTTGCTAATCGGGCGGCGATTGGATGGACCATTGCGGACTTGAAAGGCATTAGTCCCTCGGTGGTGATGCACAAGATCATCACGGAAGATGGTATGAGTCCTTCTCGCGACACACAAAGGAGACTAAATCCAAACATGCGAGAGGTGGTCAAGAAGGAAGTTCTAAAGTGGCTTGATGCGGGTATCATTTACCCGATCTCGGATAGCGAATGGGTGAGCCCAACACAAACGGTCCCAAAGAAGGCGGGTATTCAAGTCGTCACGAATGACGCAGGTGAAGAGGTCGCCACTCGGCCGGTAACCGGGTGGCGTATTTGTATTGATTATAGGAAGTTAAATGCTGCAACTTCCAAAGATCATTTTCCTTTACCATTTATTGACCAAATTGTTGAGAAATTGGCCGGACAAAAATTTTATTGTTTTTTGGATGGTTATTCAGGTTACAATCAAATTGCCATACATCCGGAAGACCAAGCAAAGACTACCTTTACTTGTCCATACGGTACCTTCGCATTTAGGCGAATGCCCTTTGGACTTTGTAATGCCCCCGCCACCTTCCAAAGGTGTATGACGAGTATCTTTTCAGATATGGTGGGGGATTCTTTGGAAATCTTCATGGATGATTTCTCAATATTTGGGCCATCATTTGATACATGCCTTGACCAACTCGAAAAAGTTTTGAAAAGATGTGTTGAGAAAAATCTAGTTTTGAGTTGGGAAAAGAGCCATTTTATGGTTCAAGAAGGGATTGTGTTGGGGCATGTTATCTCGAGTCGTGGGATTGAGGTGGATAGAGCAAAAGTGCAAGTCATATCCACTTTGCCCTATCCCACAACCGTTAAGGGTGTTCGGTCATTTTTGGGACATGCGAGGTTTTATAGGAGGTTCATAAAAAGCTTTAGTGATATAACAAAACCCTTATGCAATTTGTTGTTAAAAGATAAAACATTTGATTTTGATGAAAATTGCCAAAACGCCTTTAACATTTTGAAGCAAAAGTTGGTTGAGGCCCCAATCTTGCAATCACCGAATTGGTCTTTACCATTCGAAATTATGTGTGATGCAAGTGATTATGCGGTGGGGGCCGTATTGGGTCAAAGGGTAGACAAGAAACCGGTTGCCATTTACTATGCAAGTAAGACTCTCTCGGATGCACAATTGAATTATACAACCACCGAGAAAGAACTACTTGCGGTGGTATATGCGTTGGACAAATTTCGTGCTTATATATGGGGTACTAAGGTCATTGTATATTCTGATCATTCTGCAGTTAGGTACCTTATGAATAAGAAGGATGCAAAACCGAGATTAATCCGATGGGTTCTCTTGCTACAAGAGTTTGACTTGGAAATCCGAGACAAGAAAGGAAGTGAGAATGTGGTTGCGGACCACTTGTCTCGGTTGATTGTGGAGGAGGATTCTTCCCGTGAAGAGATCAATGAAAACTTTCCCGATGAGCAAATTTTAAAGGTTGACATATTACCATGGTATGCTAATATAGTTAATTATTTAGTTACAGGTGAATTGCCGGCTCATTGGGATAGAAGAAAGAGGTTGCACTTCCTATCTAAAATCAAGTACTACACGTTGGAAGAACCGGACTTATTCAAGTGTTGTTCAGATCAAGTAGTGCGAAGATGCATACCCGACGAGGAGATCCCTAGTGTTTTGATGCACTTGCATTCATTTGCTTGTGGGGGCCATTTTAGTGGTCACAAAACCGGGCACAAAGTGCTCAATAGCGGTCTTTATTGGCCGACTATTTTTAAAGATGCTTTTAATTTCGCTAAAAACTGTGTAGAATGTCAAAAGTTAGGGGGTATATCAAGAAGGGATGAAATGCCCATGCAACCGATCCTCATTGTAGACATTTTTGATGTTTGGGGGATCGATTTCATGGGTCCATTCCCTAATTTGCATGGCAACTTATACATCTTGGTGGGGGTCGATTATGTATCTAAATGGGTTGAAGCGATTGCCACCAAGACAAATGACCATACCGTTGTTTGCAATTTTGTACAAACGAACATAATTTCTAGATTTGGGATTCCTCGGGTAATCATTAGTGATGGGGGATCTCATTTTAAGAATTTTAACTTCGGCAAACTCTTAAAACGGTATGGTGTTGACCATCGAATCGCGACCCCTTACCACCCACAAACAAGTGGTCAAGTGGAAGTTTCCAATAGGCAAATAAAAGAAATTTTGCAAAAGACTATTCGACCCGATCGAAAGGATTGGTCAACAAAGTTAAACGACGCTTTATGGGCTTATAGAACGGCTCATAAAACACCTATTGGAACGACACCTTATCGCTTAGTTTATGGGCGAAATTGCCATCTACCGGTTGAACTTGTACATCGTGCTTGGTGGGCTATCAAGGAAGTTAATATGAAATATGATGATGCAGGTAAAGAGCGCAAGTTGAAGCTTTGCGAATTGGAGGAGCTTAGGGAAGAAGCATATGAATGTGCCTCGAAATACAAAGATGATATGAAGAGGGCACATGACGCAAAGTTGAGGCCGAAGGAATTTGAAGTAGGGCAAAAGGTATGGCTCTACAATTCAAGGCTAAAGTTCTTTCCCGGAAAGCTACGGAGCAAGTGGATGGGACCCTATGTGATCACCCGGGTCGGACAATTGGGTGATGTTACGATCAAGGACCCGAAGGATGGGTCAAAACAAACGGTAAACGGACATCGCTTAAAACCGTTTCTTGATGGTAACGAAAACATGGACAAAAACAGAGAATCGGTAAGCTTTGTGGTAAGCATTCCGATTTACAAAGTCAATTAAAAGGACTTGTACCATTGTAGTTAGAATTGTACATAGTTTTAAAATTTTTGTGTGTATTTTAGATATAATCGTTCTCGTTTTCTACTAATCTTGTTTGAATGTGTGAAGTCCAAATATACCGAGTGAGTTTTGAAGACGTAAAGGTATGTTTTTAGAAATTATTTGTGCATTGAGGACAATACACGTTTAATTTAGGGGGTGGTAGAATCGTTACGATTTTTCGTATGTTTATTTTTTATTTTTAAGCTTATAATAAAAATCACAAAAAGATTTTTCATAATTTTTAGGAATTTTTATAGTATAAAGTCCCTTTATTAAAAGTCCATAATTTTAAACATATTTTTCATAAAAAAAAAAAAAAAATTGAAAAAAGGTTAGCCGTCGCCGACGGGCTTCAAAGCCGTCGCCGACGGGCTTTAAAAACAGCCGTCGCACACAAAAGCCCCGTATCCAGTAGCTTAAGCCGTCGGCCAAACTTGCAAAATCCAGCACCCGTCGGCGACGGGCTTCCTTTTGTCACTCCGGGTTGTTTCGTTTTTTTTGATGCCAAGACTCGAACCCAAAGTCATTTTTCCCATTCTAAACATCTAAAAAACGGAATTTTAACCCTCATAACACCAAAAATCATCACCTAACTTCATCTTCTTCCCAAAATCCCTCAAGAACACCAAATCTTCAAGTCTTCATAACTCCTTCAATCCTTCACCAAATCATCCGCTTCTTGGGTCCATTTTGCGTATTTTTTCGAGAGGAACAAAACCCCCAACACGGTTTGCATCAATTCTTGCTAGTTTGCAAGATCTCTGGACGTGTAACTTAGGGTTTTTGGAAAGGGTGTTCATCAAAGTTCTTGCTTTTCATCTTTTCTTAGTTCCTTGTGCTTTCAACATCAAAGGTATGGATTTCCTTCAGAAATTATGCTTGATTATCATATGTATATTGTTTTTCTTCCAAAATTTTAAACTTGTTTGTTTAAGAGTAGGTTGTTTAAACAATGTATGATGTTCTAGCATGATTTTAAGTTAGATTGGTTGTTTTGGATGAAATTTGAACATGTTAGCTATAGTGAAGTGATTACACTTGGTATGAACATAATTGAACATGAAGATGATGTTGGAATTTTGTTGAAATTATATGAAATTGTAAGATTAACAAGAAATTAGTAAGTTTATGACAAAATGAGCAACTTTGGAAGTTTAAAGTGGCGATTTTGCATATGCTTGTTAGTTAAAACTTCAACATCATACATCATGTTCAAAGTTTGAGGATTAGAAAGGTTTGGGGTTATGTTGATGATTGGTTGTTTTTATGAATATAGTTATGGCCGGTGGAAGAAAGAAGCAAAAGACCACAGAACAAGGTTCTTCAGCTGGGGCAGGGTCTTCTTCAGGGTTATTACCAAGGAAATGGGAGCAACTAACCGCCATTGAAGAAGGTGATCCGAGACTATTTCGCCAAGACTGGGAATGGGCAAAGTATCGAGATAGTCAAAATGCAACAGTATGGGATAATGAGAAGAACAAACCTCTATCCAGATACAATGATAGGAAGCTAGAGGCGAAACTTTGGAGATGGAATATGGTCACCAAAGTTAGTACTTCAATTCTGGAAAGGGTGTTGTGTGAAAGGGTGGTTAATGTGGAAGAATTTAAGCAAATCGGAATCACCCAAATGTTTGAAAGGTTGGGTTGGGAAAAAGTGCTAGACTGGTGCGAAGATAACACTTCGCGAATCTATTTGTCAGAAGTTTGTGAATGGTTGTCGACATTGCGGTTTGAGGATAAACATAAGCACCCTTCTGAATGGAGATTGGTCGGGAAAACAACTCGAGGGACAATGACAATGTCCTTCGAATCAATAAACTGCATCGCCCGTTTTGACTCATTGGGGGTGCCAGCATATGACTATCCGAACATGGAAAAATTTTTGGATAGTCATATGAATGAAACCGACCCGGATCAGATGACTAAGGTTTTGTTGCCTTACCATGACGGAGGAGATGCTAAAAGGAAACACATGTCGATTGAGGGAAAGATTCTCCATGGGATTTCGGTTGAGAACATTTTGGTGAGGTTTGGTGATCGTGGAAGTGTTAAAGCAGGTGACTTTAGAGTGGTGCATTCTTTGATATACGGAACTCCTGCATTGTCATGGAGACACATAGTGATGATGAACACGTGGAATACTCGGGAGGCATCACAAAGGCGTTTTATTCCATACGCACGCCTCATTAGTGCCATAATCGTTCAACAAAACTGTTTGCCTTCGAATTCACTTTGGGTGACCAAACCCCTTGAGGAATTTGATCAAGCATCAATAAGGAAGAATTGGGGAATATATGTAGAGCTGCATGGAAGTGAGTACGTAGTGACCGACAAATTGGGTCATCGGTACGACTTCCCTGATCCAAATCCTCAAGGGACTGGGGGAGATGAAGAGATGATGGAAGAAGAAGAAGAAGCTGCTGGGCCTTCTGGTCCCCGTCAACCACGACGAAGGTACATGAGGCCACATAGAGAACTCAATGCAGATGTGGCTAATTTTGTGAAGCAACGACGGGTACCAACGTATGGGAACTTCACTCGCGGAGAACAAGCAAACTATGACAATATCTCCGCTTGCATAGGTGAAGGCCAAGAGTACAACAGGAGGAGAGAAGATTGGGAAGGGGTTCACGGGACCTATTCACACGAGCAATGGGGTTCTCAAGCGGCTTATCGTGAGAGAATGGAAAAATACATGGAAGACCAACGAGTTCAAATGGAACGCTTGGTACAAGCTCAAGAAGAAGAAAGGGCCCGAAGACGGGCATATGAGGAACAAGAGGCGGCAAGGATAAATGAAGCTAGAGAATTAGAGAGACGTCGATGGAGTGCTCTAGCTTTGTCTCATGAAATGGCTATTAACAACGCCAAGGTGCTCCATGATCAAGAGCGCCATCAAAGAGACCTCCTAGCCGGCCTTCCATATGCCGAACACTCGGGGTGGACCAATTACCCCGACCTTCCCCATCCATTGGGTCCTTCCGACCCGATTCCTCATTGGCCCGAAGCGGTAGGTTCAAGCTTCGTTCCCATTCCCTACCAACCACCACCACAACAAGGAGAGCAAAGCCCGCTCGATAACCTTCGGGACATGTGGGAATCTCTCACTGGTTATCCATACCAACCAAACCCGCCAATGGACCCTAACGAACGATATCAGCGGTGAAGGTATGGTATGTTTTGTTTTTGTTTGTGTGTTTATTTTATTTTGTGTGTTTTATATTTTTTTTATTTTGTCTTTTAGTTGTTTTTCCACATAAATAAAAAGGTAAAATAATGCATGGCTTGGTAATGTGTCCATAAAAATGGTAGAACTAGGTAACTAACAAGTTTTAATGGTTGTGAGAAGCATGCTTCTACACAAGGGTTAGAATTTGTAGGTACATGATGTTCGTGAGACAACCATTTTTATGAAGAGAAGAAGGAGATATGAACAATCAAGCAACAAAATCAGGTGCATGCGTTTCCATTTTACCTTGATTATTAATAATAAGTGGATTGTTTGTTAATTGTTTGAAAGCCGGGGTGAACTTTGGGAGGGTTAGCCGTGTCACATCCCTTGTGCGTTTTAAAAACTCTAGTTCTTACACATTGAGGACAATGTTTACCTCAAGTGTGGGGATGGGGGAGTAGTAAAAATTTTAGATTTTGACCCGTTCATTTAAATACTATACATTGAGGACAATGTTCACCTCAAGTGTGGGGATGGGGGAAAATTTCAAAAAATTTTCAAAAGTTTCTTGTTTCAAAAGCAATCTTAAAAGCAAGTAGCTAAGTCAACAAGGGATAGCACAAACCATTTGGTCTTTTGTCATGGTCAAGTTCAAACTAGTAGCATGAAGGGTATTTAACAGGTGGTTATTTGGGAATAATTCGCCTAAGGAACTAGCTTTTGATGCATATCACATATCATACCCTTATACGTGAGATTTTGAGCCACTTCTATATCATAAAAATTACATGTTTCATTGTTTGAGTGGACCATTAGTCGCGTATTGTAGAACTTGCAACTTTAGATACGTTCAAGACCATAGACCGAATACAAGCACGAGAATGATTAAGGCATTAGGTGAACCTTTTCTTTTTACACCATTTTTATACCCTTACCTAAAAATTATCCCTTAGTAGCCAATATTGAGCCTAAACCTTCGTTTGACAACCCACTTAGCCAACAACCATAAGCTTTTTTCGTTTAAACCCGTGTGATGGAAATTCGATTATTTAGGAATCAAGTTTGTATAGTGTTTGTTTGGTTATAAAAAAAAAAAAAAAATTCAGAAAATGTTATGAAAAAGATGAGAAAAACATTGAGAAAAGAACAAAAATATGTGGTTCTAGTTGTTGAATAAAAGGTGAAAATCACTGCCTTGTAGTTGATGTTTGTAGTTTGCTTAAGTTGGAATAGTTGTGTTATAATAAAAATCGATTTTTTTCATCACCTTAGCCACTTAAAAATATCCTATTCCCTACCTTAACCCTAGCCCCGTTACAACCCTTTCAAAGACCTTATGACTTGTGCTTAGTATTCGTGTTCGGCGGTGGAGAATGATTGAGTTGCAAGCCTATGCGGGTACGTGTTCTAATCGGTTTTGAGTGATTAATTGTTGAAATGCTAATACATTACATATTAGCCAATTGTTAAGCCGAGTGGAGAGAACATTGTGAGGGATATGTATGAGTTGCTAGTTTCACGGGCGGGTTAATCTTGGATAACCATTGTATATGTGCATGTTCACGTTATCGTTAAATATGTTAGAAATGGTAAAAGGCTTGAACTTTTGTATGACAATAGACCTTAACCTTTGTCTCGGGAATGGGAAGTGTATTCGTTGTTCGACCCACGTGAAAGTGAAAAACAGATTTGCTTGAGGGCAAGCAAAAGACAAGTGTGGGGATGTGATGCGTGGTTGGAAACAAGTGATCGTTATCGTTTAACTTGATGATTTTATGTACGTTTTATGTTCGGATAGCCTACTTTTAATCTAAAATATGTTTTGTAGGTTTGACAACATTAAGGAGCTTTTTGGGAGCTTTACGAGTCATCGGGTCAAATAACGGTGCACCGGAACACATTACGGATCAACCGGAAGCATAAAATGGAAAAGTGAAAAAAGCATACCAGGAGAGCCCGTCGGCGACGGGCAGGCTAGCCGTCGGCGACGGGCACCAGAAAACCACTCCGGATCAATTATTTCTTGGATGATTTTTAATGATTGGAAATGTTGACTTTTGAAGAAAATCCGGGTTTTGAGGATATGGGAGGATAAGATAATTGACTTGGGGGGTTTTTGGCAGCAATCATTCAACTCCAAAGCTCAAGAACTCTCAAGTCTTGGAGAGAGACCATAGAAGATATCCATAATACTCTTCATTTTCTATTCTCCAAGCAAAAAGATGATGTGCATTGTGTTTTGTTCATATGGTGATCAAGCTCCTTTATCCATGAGTAGCTAATCATCTCGGTTTCACCCCGGTGTAGGTAGTTGCTTACTTTTGGTTTTAAATTGTTCTTGCTTCAAGTTGTGACAATTTGTGTATGATTTTAGAAACCTTTGACGATAAGCTTACATTTGTTTCGTATTCATAAATTGTCGAGCGATGTTAAAAGTTATGACTTTATGAAATGGTTATGTGTAATATGCGTTGTCTTGGTTAGGATTTACATGTTTTGATAACAAAGTGCATTCTTGTCCGTTCATTGAAGCGTTGATAGTTATTGGCACCTAAGTCATATACACTAAATCCGTTAATTGTATGCATTTAAGTTGAAGACTAAAACTTGTAGAAACCATAAGTTAGTAATTACCGAAACCGGGTGTGATTCCTTTACTTATTATTTGTTAGAAGTTAAATATCCATTACAATTGTTAACTAGGAGTTGTTATCCAAGGAAGTATTCATATTTAACCAAAACCAAACTTTCACAAACTAGGCGCCTAGCTCGGTTGGTTAGGCGCGCGAAAGGGTGTAAGTCTAGACCCGGGTTCGAATCAGGGGACGACTAATTTCACCATTTTTTTGTATCTCGTCAATTTAGTTAATTTGGTTCAACAATCAAAAATTATAAAAACACGTTAGCAAGCTTCATAAATTGTGACAACCATTTTAGTTCTAGTAACAGGCTGGCCCGTATCAACAATGCTTCACTATTGACTACGGTGTATGCCACACAAACAGAATGCAACACAAAAGTTTTCATTTAATAGAACGGCAAAAATGAAAATTAACCAATATAACGAAGGTAAAAGACAACCAACAGAGTAACGTACAACCCTCAATACTGATTCCAATATAAAGACAAAATGAAGGCCCAAATCAGAATCGCTAAACTTAAAAAATCACATACGGAGACTAATAACAACGGCGCAAAATAGTGTTATTTAAGCTATTAGAGGGGTGACCACCTCTTTAGATTGTATTATGTAAACAACAAAAGTAACTTTAGATATAGGGATGAGTAATAAACTTAGCTAAGATCGAGTTAGGCTTTCATGGCTCAAAAAGCTTTTATGATGCATCTTGAACCTCTGCTTCAGAAGATTAAGATTTGGTTGAGCTTGAATATAATCAAATTATTTATTTATTTTCAAACTCTTATCATACTATCTATTTAGTGGCAACTTTGGTTTGCGAGTGTCATATACTGTAGCTAATATACTCTCTTGCGCGCATGATCTACAACTTCCTTTCGCATCCGAGTATGACTCAGTAGTTACTTTTAGCACAATCGGTTTATCACCATCTAATACAATGTTCACAAGGGTTTACGCACTTTGCTTCACTGTATCTTGGGAAGCGATTCGCCACAAGCTTTGCAGAAGATTTGATTGAACGATAGGGGTAGAAACTAGTTTATAGATAGAGAACACTCGACTTGAAGAAAAAAAAATAGCAGACTGTAACTGTTATTTTATACATGACTTGAACCAACATCATATGTCGCATCCGATGCACCCAAAGAAAGATCTTAAATTAATATCCAATTAGCATAACAAGTCAAACAATTCATATAACACTTTCAAGTGATCTTCCAGGTAAAATTATGCACAAAAAGTTGGAGTTGTCAACCAAAAAACCAATAGATTTGTACCACTACACTCTCATGTGCAACTTATGCTCACCTTAAAACAACAATACCAAAAGTTTAGACCCCACCCTCAAAAAACACACAATCGAAGATTTCCCGGTCATATGATATGAACATAATAACAGACAGATGTTGGTTGTAGTTGCATTACAATTAAAAAAGCAACATATCTTATGTTTGACAGCAGCTTAGTCGTACAATCCCTCTTGTTCCCAGATATCCACAAGAAAACTTACCATTTCCTGTGAAAATAAATAACATAACTTTTGTCATCATGTTTTTATTAAACTGGACCAATTGTAGTTCATGTTTTTATAAAATTGGAAAGAAGGCTTACCGGTAGAGGGATGGGCCGTGAAAATGGCTTGTTTGTCCCAAGCAAATTATCGTAAGTTGCATTCCAACTAAACAACAATACCGTCAGATGAAACTAAGAAATAAACATATATAGCGGAACCTAATAGCGGACGGGATTGAGATATAGGTTTAGAGTAAAATGGTATTTTCGTCCTTGAGGTTTGGTCAGTTTTGCGACTTTCGTCCAAAGGTTTGTTTTTCCGCGTCTGGATCCAAAAGGTTTGAAATTTTGCCATTTCCATCCAGCTTTTTAACTCCAACCATTTTTCTCCGTTCAGTCAGAGGTATTTTCGTCTTTTTTGTTAATTTAAAGGACGATTCAGTCTTTTGAATACTTGTACATTATGCTAAATGCTTGTACATGAAGTGAAAAGACTGAATTGCCCTTTAAGTTAACAAAAAAACGGAAATACACCTGACTTAATGGAAATGGATGGAGTTAACGAGCCGGATGAAAATGGCAAGATTTCAAACCTTTTGGATTCAGATGCAAATAAACAAACCTTTGGATGAAAGTCACAAAACTAGCCAAACCTCAGGGACGAAAATGGCATCTTACTCTATAGGTTATAGCGTTAACTGATGACTGAATAAAAATTGGTAAATTGGTGACTGAATAATAACTGGAACCTAATAAATCATACAATTACCGACCTTATAACAGCCGAACGAGATCTTTTATTGTGCTCGGGTGCTTTATCTCCGATCCATTGTTGTCTAGTCTGGTTCCAAAGTAGAAGACCTGAAAGCAACAAACTCACTATTAATTCTACAAAACATCACCTAATGATTTTCAACGATATCATGATCATCGTACTCAATAAATCCCACCGATAGCAAAGCTAAGGTACGGTCTAAGGAGTGTAAGATGTAGACAGCCTTACCTCTACCCCGTAGGAATAGAGAGGCTGCTTCCAGTGAGACCCCCGGCTCGATAGTAGTTTTGTATCAAGCCTTGGACATAAAGCACATAACACTCAACAATCGGGACATAGGCCGATTAGTGCATGTACCCTTTTGTCTTTCGGCTATCAACGTCACCACATGACGCATGATTAACCGTCCACCGCTTTAACGTTATTTTCACGAAATTAGTAAAATAACGTTAAAATTAGTGCAATTTCACGTTTGCCCCCCGAGGGCCCACACATATATACATTATATGAATAACTAAAAAACATACCACGGTTTACGAATTCTGAAGGGTTGTTGCCGGAACTACATTGGGCATCCGCTGCTGCAACGCTAGTTGATGAAGCGCTTATCTGAGACTGAGGTACACTATAATCCAAATCGTATGTGCTGGTACTACAAAAATCTTCTAAATAACTATGTCTAGTAGTAAGTTGGTGTTTTCCTGGATCTCCGGTTGGCTTGTTATCGGTAGTTATGAATGGAGTCTTCGTACAACATCCAAGACACCCTCTGTTCTGTTGCAAATAAGGTTTACAACCATAAAAATGATTAAAAAATGTCACAGATTAAAGTCACGGTAACATAAAGATACTAGAAAAATACTGATTAAAATGATTTAAAAAATGTCACAGACCGCCTAATTAAGATAAGATCACTGATGTCAAAGCACCACCACCAGCCCACAAAAAGTGAAAAACAACTCAACATCGATAGCTAACAAGACGTCAAGTCCCTTTCAATATAACCCACATTACACAAACAAAAACCAGTATGTGAACGGTACTATTGGAAGCCAAATAGCCAATACACTGAAACTACAACTAAACCATACCACTTTAGATAGACTAGTTTATATATTGAATTAAAACATTGCTAAGAATCTTGAGACATTTAGATGATTGTTGATGCAAAGTAACAAATTTATTATGAGTAATTCACTTTTGTCAAATTATATATCCGCAGCTAGACTGCTGCTTAATGTATATATTAAACCAAACACTCCATATGCCCTCTTTTATAATATTGACTCTATAAGAAAATAAAACAAGTATGACCTCATCACCATAGTTGTTAATAGCGGCTATAGCGCGCTATGTAGCCATGCGACGTAGTGTCACTATATGGGTCATAGTGACAAATAGAGATGATAGCGATTGTTTTTTTTTTGTTTTTTTTTTTTTTTGATGCAAATAGCAATTAGATATAGCTATAAAATAGCTGGATTTATAGGTTTTTGTTAAATATACATGTAAAATAGCATATATACAAGGGTATTTTGATGTAATATACATATAAAAATTTTCAAAATTCTTTTTCTAGTGTAATCGCTATTTATAAAATAGCCGTCGCTATTCGCTACGTAGCCTATAGGTGACTTGTCGCTATTTGTTGCTATTCGCTATCGACAACTATGCTCATCACAGTATCAACTATCAAGTACAGCATAAAACAGAAAGCAAACCCGAGAACACAATCTAACTGTCATTTTTTTATCACACTATAAAGCTGGATGTTGTGGTTTAACATAACGCCACACTTGGTTTTAAATGCGCGATGCGTTTTGATCCCAAAAGCCGATGCATCACGTATGCGAGGCGTTTTTTACTTAAAAAAATATTTATAAATAATATTTTAACTTGTTAACTTTAAACACTAAAAATTTAGAGATTAAAATAAATATATACAACAAAATAGCTCTAGTACCATGAAAGAAGTTCAATATAACCAAAAAAAGCCTTGAACTCTTAAGTGTACAAGTAGTCTATGCAAAAGGTACAAGTAATCTACCCAGGAACTCATTTATCAACTTCATCAGCTCATTGCACACGCTTGTTAAGCACATTCTACAAGCTCATCAGTGGCGGACCTAGGAATTTTTCCATGGGGTGCGGAACATTTTTAAAAATTTTAGGCCCCAAGGTATATAAATAAAAAATCGGTTCGTATCGGGTCGGTTCGGGTCGAGTCGGGTAATGTAAAACAAAAGAACTTAATTTATATAACCCACCATAACATAATGAAGACAATACGAATCACATGTCTACTATGGTTAGTATGCGGCGATAATAGGCTGCTGGAGGTGGCTAATATCAACCAAAAACCAACCAAAACTCATCAAAAATAAAAAAGAAACTTACTCGTGGCTGATTACGGTGGTATGCTGCTGCTGACTGTTCACTGTTGTCGCTGTTGATGTTCTGATCGCTGGCGTGCAAGGACGATAAAGAGAGCAGGATAGAATATGTAAGGGTTTTGGGCTTGTTTATTTTATTTTAGTTTGAAATATTGTTGATTTGTTGGGTTTGTTTATTGGGCTAAGACTTAGTAGTGGGCTAGTTAAATGTATTGGGTATTTGGGTTTAGTTATTTAGGTATTAAAAGTAATATATTTTAGGTAGTATTTTTTATAAAATAGGAGTTTACTAAAGAATATTTTTAAAATATAAATTGATAACACTTTTTACCTACAGGGTGTGGACGAAAAATTCCAAGAGGTGCGGACGGAAAATTCCATGGGGTGCGGACGAAAAATTTCAAGGGGTGCGGACGGGATTTTCGACGGAACTTAGCACTAATTTTTTTTTCCCGGGGGTGCGCCCGCCCACCCTGGGATGGGCTTAGGTCCGCCCTTGAAGCTCATTGTACAATTTTACTCTATAGTTGCCAATTTCAGAAAAATGTGCGCATCAGGAGCGCATTATGCGATTTAGGGTGCATGTGCATCATCCTCGCATCATGTGATTGCAAAGCATCGTGCGCGTCACGCATTATGCGTGCTTTATGTACACATTTTAAAACCAAGACGCCACGTATCACCCACTCTTTAACTAGCCCGGGGCGATTTAACTATAAATTTAAAAAAAAAAAAAAACTAACAAAATGTGTTTGGTTGCTTTTTGGTGGCCCCCACCTTTGCAATGGTTAACGCCTATGAAGGACAAGGCAAACCCATGTTTAGCCCCCCCCCCCCCCACACACACACACACACTAGCTAGGGGCGGTGTTTGGGGCGTTATCAGGGTGATGTGGCTAGGGGCATGGTTCCACACCATCCAGCCTAAACGAGCGAATTTGAGATTAAATTCTAATGGAAAAGCATAGCTAGGCGGTCACCTACCCTAGGTTCCTCTCACCCGAGCACGCTTAACTGTGAAAATCTCATCTAATCCACAGCCAACGGGCCCAAAACGCATATATATATATATATATATAGAGTGGGGATCCTACGGAAAGTATGTTTTTCCTAAAAAGTGTAAAAAGTCATAAAACACAATAATTTCAGGCATAAAACACACCTAAAACTCACAAATAATAGAATGAATATTACTAAAACACCATATTCAAACTCTAATAGTCCATAAAAACTTCAAACACACCATCGTAGAACTATGAATATAAAACACACAATGCTAAACAACATAAAACACAATACTATTTGTCATTCCACAATCAGAGCCTTAACATCTAAAACACAACACAAAACCCACATACATGATGTTTTAGTAATCTTCATCATATTATTTGTGGGTTTTTGTTGTGTTTTTATGGTTGACATTATGGTGTCATATATATATATATATATATATATATTTATATATATATATATATATATATATATAGTAAGGTTCATGCGGAGAACCACCTTTATTGCGAGAACCGCGAGAACCAATGTGAACACAACCTAAAAACTAAAAACTAAAAAGCTAAAAACTAAACGCCCAAAAAAACCTAAAAAAATATAAAAAATATAAAAAAATCTAATTTTTTTTAATATTTATATATATATATATATATAGTAAGGTTCATGCGAGAACCACCTTCCTTTATTGCGAGAACCGCGAGGAACCAATGTGAACACAACCTAAAAACTAAAAACTAAAATGCTAAAAACTAAACGCCCAAAAAACCTAAAAAAATCTAAAAAAATCTAAAAAATATAAAAAAATATAAAAAAATCTAATTTTTTTTTTAATATTTTTTATGTTAAAATCGCTATTTTTAGTAGCAAAAAATAATTTAAAAAAAAAATTTTAATTTTTTTTTCTACTAAAAGTAGCGATTTTAACATAAAAAAATAAAAAAATTTGTGTGTTTTTTAGCTATTTTTAGGCATTTTTTGTTGTGTTCACATTGGTTCTCGCGGTTCTCGCAACAAGGGGTGGTTCCTAACGGATCTTTGTCTTGTATGTATGTATGTGTGTGTATATATATATATATATATCTCATGTGTGGTTTCTTTCCTATGTGATGTGAACATGTGATATATTCTTACACAATAAAAAAAGATTGATAGATGTAAAGACAAGAGTTTGTGATTAACAGTATTTGAATCATGTGATAGAACAGAAGAGAAGAGAAGACTGACCCCATGAATTCGAAGATTTTGTGGATGCAACTGGAAATTGATCTGAGTATTTGCATCTATAAGTGCAAAATGGAAAGCCTCTGAATCGTCGAATTGAGGAACGAGTGACCTGCAAAATGATGAGGGAATTGGATCGTGAAAAAAGAAAATCGAAAAATGAAAAGAGGATGAGAGAGAAAGTAGTACATACCCCCCGTAGAACATGATAGTTTAGTGGTTCATTCCCTAAATTGGAGTGGAGTGTGTGGACTTTTTTTATTCTTATTGGCTATTTCCCAATTCCTTACCTTCAAAGTTATTGACTACACACTTTCAACCCTTCACCTTTGTAATAAATAAATATATACTCCATTATCCTCATAGACTATGTCGTCTAGGCGTGAGGGGGGGGGGGGGGGGTGGGGGGGGGGGGGGGGGGGGGGGGGGGTCGAAAGGGTGAATAACACCATGGGCGAGATATAGTTTGGTTAATTTTCTTAATAGATTATTAATATACAAACCAATTATTTAGTTTCACCTCACCTCACCGTTTCTTTTTTCTTTTTTGTTTACGACTCAACACGTCACATTTTATTCTCACAATGCATGTTATTGGTGTGAAAGGTAAACTCTGACTACCTTCATAGCGCCTACGTCATGTGCTTTTTTCAAACCATTCACTACAAACACATAGTCTTGGAGTTAATTACTGTTTCCGTCCCTGTGGTTTGTCAAAAATCACAATTTCAGTCCATTAGTTTAAAAATTGCGATTTCAATCCTTGAGGTCGAAAGGGGTGAATAACACCATGGGCTAGATATAGTTTGGTTAATTTTCTTAATAGATTATTAATATACAAACCAATTATTTAGTTTCACCTCACCTCACCGTTTCTTTTTTCTTTTTGTTTACGACTCAAACACGTCACATTTTATTCTCACAATGCATGTTATTGGTGTGAAAGGTAAACTCTGACTACCTTCATAGCGCCTACGTCATGTGCTTTTTCAAACCATTCACTACAAACACATAGTCCTTGGAGTTAATTACTGTTTCCGTCCCTGTGGTTTGTCAAAAATCACAATTTCAGTCCATTAGTTTAAAAATTGCGATTTCAATCCTTGAGGTCGAAAGGGTGAATAACACCATGGGCTAGATATAGTTTGGTTAATTTTCTTAATAGATTATTAATATACAAACCAATTATTTAGTTTCACCTCACCTCACCGTTTCTTTTTTCTTTTTGTTTACGACTCAACACGTCACATTTTATTCTCACAATGCATGTTATCGGTGTGAAAGGTAAACTCTGACTACCTTCATAGCGCCTACGTCATGTGCTTTTTTCAAACCATTCACTACAAACACATAGTCTTGGAGTTAATTACTGTTTCCGTCCCTGTGGTTTGTCAAAAATCACAATTTCAGTCCATTAGTTTAAAAATTGCGATTTTCAATCCTTGAGGTCGAAAGGGTGAATAACACCATGGGCTAGATATAGTTTGGTTAATTTTCTTAATAGATTATTAATATACAAACCAATTATTTAGTTTCACCTCACCTCACCGTTTCTTTTTTCTTTTTGTTTACGACTCAACACGTCACATTTTATTCTCACAATGCATGTTATCGGTGTGAAAGGTAAACTCTGACTACCTTCATAGCGCCTACGTCATGTGCTTTTTTCAAACCATTCACTACAAACACATAGTCTTGGAGTTAATTACTGTTTCCGTCCCTGTGATTTGTCAAAAATCACAATTTCAGTCCATTAGTTTAAAAATTGCGATTTCAATCCTTGTGGTTTCACTTTCGTAACCATTTCGGTCCCTGTGGTTTCACTTTCGTAACCATTTCAATCCATTATTCTGTTAAGTACAGGGACTGAAATGGTTACCAGGTGGACTGAAAGGGTTACGAAAGTGAAACCACGGGGACTGAAATCACAATTTTAAACTAATGGACTGAAATAGTGATTTTTGACAAACCAAATGGACGAAAACAGTAATTAACTCCCATAGTCTTGATTATATAAGAGTATACATGGATGCTCCCTGTATTTTTCAAAAACTATGAATCTGGTTCGTATGCTCTAAATTTGATAGATTTGGTCCCTATAAACATTCGTTTGCTTTAAAAAAATAGTCAATGGGTCAGGTGAGAATTATTTTAACTATGTAAAAGCAACAATTTAACCCATTGACTATTTTATCTTTTTTAAAGTTTAACTTTGAAATGAAATCCCTGTAAATTTTAAAAGAGTAGAACAGTCAGACTACACGGTATGGACCGTCGCCCACCCGTCCTAACAGCCTGGCGACGCCACGTCCCCATCGTCCTCCCACGCCCCCCCCCCCCCGGTCCCGTCCGAATCGTCCGATTTGTGCCGTTTGCGACGGAGCAAACAGGTGGGCCCCCCCCTCGGCGACGCCCGACCTCCCACGCCCCCCCCCCCCCCCCCCCGCGTCTTCATCCCGTCACCGTCTTCATCCGGCACCATACCCAGTAGCCTCAAGTGGTTAAAGTGTAGTTTTAGAAAAGCCAAAATAGTAACATCACCTGACGTACGAACCATATTTAAAAGCAAGCAGTCTCTATAAGGACTAAATCCATTTTCGCCTAAAATCATATGTGCCATCTATCTAGTTTGACCTATTTTGACAGTTTACTCCAAATGTTTTATTTTTCGTTTGTGAGTCCAAAAAAGTTTTACCGTTGTCATTTTAGTCCACTAGGTTAACTTAGTCCATTTTTTCTGTTAATAAGAAGGGCAGTTCGGTCATTTTATATGTAATTCTGTTAACTAGAAAGGCAATTCTGCCATATAAAATGACTGAATTGCCCTTCTCGTTAACAGAAAAAATGGATGAAGTTAACCCAGTTGACTAAAATGGCAACGGTGAAACCTTTTTGGATCCACAGACAAAAAATGAAACCTTTGAACTAGAACTAAACTGACAAAATATTCTAAACCATATGCACATTTAACTCTATTAAATAATATATGTGAGCCTTTATGGTCAGAAGATCATTGATTGTATGAATTTGTTTACAACTTTTTTATGTCATGCAATTAGATTTTGTTTTACCTCCAAAAATCTTTGGGTTATGGGTGTAGTCTCGATTTTTTTTTTATTCGGTTCGTCAATTTGTACAAGTTTCTGAAGGTGGTTTCTGTTGGGAAAATTAGTGAATGAATATTTAGTTAATATATAATTTAGTGAAATTATAATTACATATTAAACTCCTTCATATGGTGAAACTCTTGAATAGAGTTTTATATCACTTGATTAGCTTTTATTAGAGTTTTTATGGCTCTAATTAAATCACTAATTAAGTGAAACTTTTATTAGAGTTTTATGTCTCTAATAAAATCACCACTTAAGAGAAACTCTTCATAACACACAACTCTTGTAAAGGAAAAAGATGGTAGGCTATGTGACTCATTGGAATGATGAGAAAACTACAAGAGAAAAATAATATGTATGAAGAATTCTTGGAGAAGTGGTGAAGACTTGAACATCCATATGTTGGGAATTATAGAGAGATGAGTTTTCTCTACTCGATTCCATCACCTTCGTATCATCAGTTTTCACAAGTTCAAACACTATAATTCTATTCGGTGTAACCTCGGGCCCGTGGCCATTTCCGGCAGTACAGACTGCTTCGGCTGTTGTACCCTGGGAGACAGACGCGTCGTCTTTAGTAGAGGCGCGAAATCTGTTTTAAAGGGTAGCGTGTTGAACACGTGCCTCAGCCATAATCGTCAACATTTGTTTGTTCTTTTTGTAGGAAATTATTGTACAAGAAGACGTGGTTCAAGACCTCGTTGAAGTCTACACAACGGACTGAAAACACAACGAACCATACAAGTAGACGCAGTTAAAGATCAGTTGAAGACTTTATCTTTTGAAGATATTGGTTTGAATCGATTGTTTTATTAAATATGTTGTAGTTCATATTTATTTTCGTTTGAATTTGTACATGGTTCATGTACTACAATTTCCCAAATGTTTAAAGAGAGGTATCTTTATTTTTTATTATTTTTTTTAACAAAATTGTGACCCATTTCCTACAAACTTAAAACAGATTTTCATGAGATTGTTGGTACAATCTTAAAAACCTTATTTATAAGGATTTTGGGGTTTACAAAAGGATTTATAATAGAATACAAAAAAAATATATTTTTAGAGGTTTTGATCTTATAAATATTTATTTTGGGAAATATGTATGTAGTACAACTTGTTGCGTTTGGATTTTTTGAGATTGAGATACAATCTTATATCCTATACCGTGGTACAAAACGAATAGTTTTGGTTCCAACGTTTGGTTTTGAAACGATTTTGGGAATCGTTAATTTTCTAACTTTTGTGTTAGATCGGGTTTATTAGTGTAAACCATACGTTTTTTTGTAAACGTTAAATTCTCTAACATATGTGTTAGACCGGAATTATTGGTGTAAACCATACGTTTTTTTGGTAAACGTTAAAGTCTCTTTAGTAGAGTTTTTTATGTCTTTAAATAAGAGTTTTATGTTACTTGATTAGAGTTTTATGTCTCTATTTAAAGTAGACTCTTCATCCACCCATTGATTGATATGAACAAATAAGTATTATAATGATTTTTGTAATCATTTGTCTTCTAACATGTGTGTTAGAAACGTTCATGAAAAGGGTTAGTTTGGAAGCAATTTTTTAATTGTTTAGTTTCTAACGTGTGTATTAGAAATGACTTATTATTTGAACCATATATGTGTTTTTAGCAAGTCGAATTAACATTTTGTGGAAATGTTAATATTTCTAACGTGCACGTTAGAATTTCTTTCATTTTAACATGATTGTTAAAAAATGGTTAAAATACAAATGCTTTGAAATGTTTTATGTAGACATTTTATATAAGCAATTTGTTGTAGCATTGTTTTAATGCTTTGTATGATTTAGAAATAAAATGTCATACATTGAAGTTGATGTTTGATTGGCTTCAAGGAATTAAATCACCATAAAGTGATGGTGTGGTATTTATATGAATTTAATGAAATTAAAATCATTTACTAGACTCTTCATATGGAAGATAAACTCTTAAGGAGAGTTTCATGTCAATTTATTAGTTTTTATTAGAGTTTATGTCTCTAATAAAATCTTTAATTAAGTGACTCTTAAGGAGAGTTTCAAGTCAATTTATTAGTTTTTATTAGAGTTTATGTCTCTAATAAAATCTTTAATTAAGTGAGACTTATCTCCACCCCATGTCTCTTGTATTAAAAATAGGCTATGTGCCTAACTTGATAAGAGTGAAAAAACAAATACAAGAGTAAGAATACAAGAATTAAATCACCATAAAGTGATGGTGTAGTTGTGTGTGATTTTATCACCAACTTTAATTTGTGATTTGTCATGTTTTATATAAAATGACTTAAATTTTCTAACACGTATGTTAGAAAATGTGTATCACGAATACGAGGTTAGAGATTGTTCATAATGAAAAGAAATGTTTTATGTAAACATTTAATTGCCTATAAGTGCATTAAAAATGATGAGAAATGGTTTATTTTATAAACTATATCTTTGGAAAACGTTTTATGTAAACGTTCGATTCTATAATGTGCTTGTTATAACATTTTTTTTTCTAACATGCGTGTTAGAAAATGTTTAGTACATGTGTAGTAAGACTAAACAATATAAAACCATTTGATATTTTGGGTTTGATCTATGTTTTCATAACCCTAATTGATATTATTAGTATTGTATATTGCAAAACTAAGAAACTGTTTTGAATTATTTTTAAAACAAAGTTTTGCATAACATTAATAATTCAAATGGTTCGCTACTCTTACTAGAAGTAGCATATGGTGAACAAAGTAACAGCCTGGTGGTCATTGGCGCAGCATGTAAGGGGCGGGGGGGGGGGACGTCCGCCCCCCGGGATTTTTCGCTCAGTAGTGTTATATATGTAGTTTTCGTATAGAAATTTGTGGGTATATACGTTTTCACCCCCCCGGTTCTATAGAAATTTTTGGGTATTCTATAGAAATTTTTGGGTATATATGTTTTCACCCCCCCCGGCCGAAAAATCCAAGCTTCGCCACTGCTGGTGGTTGTTATTTGGTGAAAAACAACTTGGTGTTGTTGTGAACAAATTTAATTGTTCAAGTTTACTACTTAAATGTAGTATTTGTAACAACTTGGTGTTGTTTTGAGCAAAATTGTCAAAGTTTAAAGTTTCAAGATGAAATGGGGAACTTGTACTTACAAGTGCATGGAGTCTTATTGAGGGAGTACCTCAAGACATGCCATGGGACAATATTGTTGAGAAGATTTCGATCAGATTATAAAGTGTTGAAGCTAAAAGCACTTTGCTATTTGATGTCTACATATTGTCTATGCTTCCGTTTAAATTTCAAAAGTGATTGACACTTATGATTTAGTTTCCAATGTATTTTATTGTTTGGTGTTCAATATCTTCGGATAACACATTCAATTTTTTACAAAGAAATAAATCACTAATGGTTGTGACGTATAAATTATTTTGTGGAAAATAATTATAACGTCGGTTATACATTGCTTAAAAGAATATGGTTTTAAACGGATGATACATGAAAATACTTGGATATAAACAACTTGAGAGTTGTTACATTGACTAAAAGTCAAAGACGAAACATCAAATGTATAACCACATCATGAGTGAGTAATGAAAGAACGTAGTGAGTGTATTGAGATGAAATACACTAACGACATTCATGTCGACATACTTCATTAGAAGTCATTGAAAATTCACAAGTGGTGAATTCTAACATATGAAAGTAAAAGTACTATATGTTATTGTATACCTTTAATAAATCTTGCGAGATTTATAAGTAGATGCGTCTACCACTTTATTATTGTTAGATCTATATGGAGATTTTACCTTCATTTGGGAGAGCATCCTAAATATACATATCTCCTAATGAATAACAATAGATGTGTGCAAATCACTTATGGCAAAATTATGAATGCCATGTTGTTGAGTGTCGATCTAGTTGACTCTATCTCACACATAATAGTGATTGTAGACGAGAAACATTCATTTTGTTGGTGATGAATGTGTTCACCAAGTGACTTGGATTAAGACTTATGTTTAAGTACTTATGAGTCAATGGTAGATCGTTGGAAATCAAAAGTAAACAAGTTATGTTCCTTAAATGAATGATGAAATTTAGCTTTGTGCTATATACAATAATTTGTGAGACCTTCCTAAATATTGATGTTTTAGGATTATGAATAAGTCTCATTATTTTGTCTTAACAAGGGATGAATGTTGCAAAGTGATATTATGATATCCTTAGGGCTGTGAAGAATCAGAATGATGCATCTTCTGTTCACATGCTAAAGTATTGTAGTCTAAAGCATGCTAGACTAGTACTTGGTTAATTATGGGTCTTGATGGAGACTAATTAACTCTAAACATTCAAATGTGTATGAACACAAAAAGAATTTGTGTATGGACAAAGTTGAGAGAGAATTTTCATTCATTATAAGGAAATGACATGTAACTTTTAAAAGTTTGTTCGAAAAGCTAATGAGGAGAACTCATTGTCTTAGCTTATTCTAGATGTTAAATTAGAATTATTCTAAGTTGGTGACAAACTTATGACAATGGCATGTGTTGCTTTGGTCAGCTCGGAAGCTTGTGTAAGCTAATGCAATATGAGTTGAATTCACTGATACAATAAGGTTGGTCTTGTTCAATCATATGTGTATAAATGTCGCCATAAGTGGTGTTACGGAAATGTTGATCAAATGGCAAGAAATGTGGGGGATGAACCATTTAAGAAACAACCCTATAAGGGTATGTAGAAATGGTTCTCATTAACACATCTAAATGTTATCCAATAACACTTAAATGTGGGGGGTGTCTTGCATTTGTTTTTAGCAATAAGGATTTTGTAATCCAATCTAACATTGCAAATAGACGACTAAGTGGAGGACACAAAGGTCGTAGTGCATAATGGAGATGTGTTTGCCTTAAATGATACACGTATCTTACGAAGACATATGTTATAACCAGATTCAGATGGCCACTGAGGTTATAGTCTTAGAAGTTGACAATAGGCAAAATTAACTTACGAGTTAAGAACACATCATGACAACTGATCTCAAATACGCAAAGTTATTTGCTAATGTTATGGATCCAACAACCTGAGGGTTTATTAGAGATCAAGTTGTGGAATGGGACTAAAGCCCTTGAAAAATGAAGTTCATATGATGGAAACCTAACTCAGTAGACTGGAGATCCCAAGAATTGAGTTCAATAGGAAAACCTAATTGTATGAATAAGCGAGGTCACTGTGGGGGAATAACCCTACGCATTTAATAAGGTAGTTTATTATAAAGATTAATAAACTTCCTAGTCCATTCCTAAAAGTGACAAGTGTGAGGCTAAGCATAATATGTGGTAAATGATTTGGATAGATCACAATAACCACAATGCTTTTAATGATCTAAGGAGAATCACCTATGTTAGAGAGAAGTGGGGTCGCTTCGAATGGAATTGAGGGCACAATTCCTAGAGCTCTCGCAGAACCAGGAAAGTGTTCCACGACCATTATTGGACACGACTATGAGGAGATGACCCGGCTAGGGAGAGTCTTGTGTGAAGTGTATTGTCGTCTACACAAACGGCAGACGAGTTCAAAGACATCGAGATCTACTCAGAGCTAGTGGGCTAAGTGCATTTCATGAGCGAAGGTTCAAAGGGTAACACCTACCTATCGTATGCAAAACTCAACTGTCGAGGTTCCATTGGAAATTTTATGTGTTTTGAACAATCTCCATTCATGTGGGGGATTGTTGGGAAAATTAGTGAATGAATATTTAGTTAATATATAATTTAGTGAAATTATAATTACATATTAAACTCCTTCATATGGTGAAACTCTTGAATAGAGTTTTATATCACTTGATTAGCTTTTATTAGAGTTTTTATGGCTCTAATTAAATCACTAATTAAGTGAAACTTTTATTAGAGTTTTATGTCTCTAATAAAATCACCACTTAAGAGAAACTCTTCATAACACACAACTCTTGTAAAGGAAAAAGATGGTAGGCTATGTGACTCATTGGAATGATGAGAAAACTACAAGAGAAAAATAATATGTATGAAGAATTCTTGGAGAAGTGGTGAAGACTTGAACATCCATATGTTGGGAATTATAGAGAGATGAGTTTTCTCTACTCGATTCCATCACCTTCGTATCATCAGTTTTCACAAGTTCAAACACTATAATTCTATTCGGTGTAACCTCGGGCCCGTGGCCATTTCCGGCAGTACAGACTGCTTCGGCTGTTGTACCCTGGGAGACAGACGCGCCGTCTTTAGTAGAGGCGCGAAATCTGTTTTAAGGGTAGCGTGTTGAACACGTGCCTCAGCCATAATCGTCAACATTTGTTTGTTCTTTTTGTAGGAAATTATTGTACAAGAAGACGTGGTTCAAGACCTCGTTGAAGTCTACACAACGGACTGAAAACACAACGAACCATACAAGTAGACGCAGTTAAAGATCAAGTTGAAGACTTTATCTTTTGAAGATATTGGTTTGAATCGATTGTTTTATTAAATATGTTGTAGTTCATATTTATTTTCGTTTGAATTTGTACATGGTTCATGTACTACAATTTCCAAAATGTTTAAAGAGAGTATCTTTATTTTTTATTATTTTTTTAACAAAATTGTGACCCATTTCCTACAGTTTCATATTCAACTTAAGTATTGTTCATGTCGTTTAACCAATTATTAACCACTAATTTAAATATAACATCTGACTAGCCCAATTGATTGTATCATATGTTATTGTAACAAAGTTTGAGTATCTAAAACATGTCCACAAATGACAAGCATAATATTTCGATTATCCTTTGTTTTGTTGGACCATTGCTTTCTACCTCGCAACCCGCCAAAGCTCACCTAAGTGTTTAGTCGTAAAACATGGGTAAATATTATGTACGTACATTAGACAAGTTAGTTATATTTATCGTAATTTGCAATCTCGATTGATCATACATACAAACAGGGGCGGAACCAATGTAGACCTAGCCGTAGGACGGGCTACGGCTCAACCCCGTATTCGCATTCGCAGTGTAATTTTATTTTCGGTTTTATACATAAGATACCCCTACACATATACAAGGATACCCCTAAGAAAAAATTATGAAACTTGATATTATTCATTAAGCCCAAAACCTTTAGTAACTAAGCCCAAATAATTAGTTTTATGATAATTAAGCCTAAATTTTAATAACTAATAAAGCCCAAATAATAAAATAATCCATTTGAACAATGTCATGGTTTGTGCGGTCGAAAATAATTTTTTCATAAGATAAAAGACGACGATGTGATAGAGCGATTTCAAGCTATGAAAAAAAAAAGAATTGGACAAATCTATTGGGTATTTGTTTTACTTTATTTATTTATTGTCGTTTTTCTAATATTGTATGATTGCACGGTAAAAATTTTTTTTAGGATATTCCTGATTTAATGAGCTAGTTCCGCCACTGCATACAAATATATAAACGCTCGCAAACTAATGAACATGGTGCATAGTTAGGTTTAATATTCTCGAAGCTTAAATGAAACACAAATTTGTCGATACTCAAAACTTTAAATGCCATTTGCAAAGTTAACAAGCAATTTTGTGTAATCAAAGTACAAATATTATAACCTTTTTAACAAGAATCTAAACTAATACCGCTTTTGTAAGAGACAAACATCATACCACTAGATCATAAATAAGTACATATTATTATAATCTAATTGATATTTATTTATTTTGCAACAACCCATAACTAAAAATAGGTTAATTTCCCACAAATATTTTAGTTTCCATTGTCACATGACTTAGGATAACAATAAGTCAACAAGTCATGGTCTTGTTCAAAGATAGCCATGACATCTTCCTCCAAAGTGACCCAAACTTCAATTCCATTCCCTTCTTTAGTATCCATCATCATGATTCCATTCCTGAATGGTGTGTTTGTAACACTAATCCACCTTGGATTCCCCCACCCAAAATCAAACTCATACAATGGGAATCCACACCAACTACTAAATGTGAACACTTCGGTTCCGTTTCTTTGCAACTTTTCACCAATCATTTTACTGTAGTTCAAGATCGCAAAGATCCCGTCTTTGCGATCTTGAACTTGTTTCATGTAAACATCACAAAAATCTTTAAACCCTTGTCTTAGCTGGCCCGCCAAACCACGCAACTCGATGTCATTTTCGTTGTTAAAATTTTTATCGGCGAGAAAGGACCCCACAAAGTTGCCAAAAGAGGTTGGTGGTAGTGGCGGGTTGAACCGACCCCGCATGTTCACAAGAGTCATCGCTATAGACGACGTTATGTTTGGCTTATTCGACTTCCTAACCGCGTTCATCGTACATTTCCAAATGAGGGATGTAACGGCTTGAACGCGCGAACAAGGGGCTGCTTGCGCCTTAAGTGATGATATGCTCGATGCGCTTAAAACAAACCTCTTTCGAACGAGCTTTTCGGTCATCGAAATCTTGATTCCCGTGTCGAAATTTAAAAAACCGAGCCGCGGGAATAGAGATGAGATATTGAACTCGGGGACCAAAACGGGGTTATCGGTTAATGAAACATTCGCCCATTCGCGAATAAACGTGAAAAAATTGGCCGCATCGCCTACCTTGTGCGAAGAACACGCACCAATCGCGATTCCACCGCATTTAAACAAGGTCACCTGGACCAACAACGGAATAGTGGGATCGAAAGTCACGGATTCCTCAGTTAGAGGCACAAATTGACTCATCAAACTCAAATCATACTCTTTAAGCACATCCGCTAACGAACAATCAACAACAGCCTCGGAATATGGGATTCCAGCGTCGTTGCACTCGACAAAAACATCTCCATTCACACGCCCCGCGTATGGATAAAAAGAGGACAAGGCTGTAGACAGTGACGTCTTGAGCTGAGGTCTCAGGTCCGAATCTTGCTTTGCTTCATAAAAAAATATTATTGGTGGGTAGACCAATGGGGATAGTTGGTCTAAAAGCGATAAGTTGTGGGTTTTCAGCTGGTCGGGAGTGGGGCTTGATGGTTTAATGATTTGAGTCGCCGTGATCTCGACCTTGAATGCCATTGGTTTAACGTTTCGGGGCGATACGAGCTCTTACTTCTTAGTATTTTAGTGTCAATCGAGTAGTTACGATTTCGGACGATAAACCTTATAGAGTTTTATCTTTGTTATACATAGTTTATTTTTGTTATATATAAAAGCATTTGCCGGAAGGTATCTACAATATTAGAAATTAGAAATGCAATAAAATGTCGCTACATAGTAATCATCCATTTGTCCTCAAAAACAAGAGCCCAATGTTGGTTTCTTCAAAATGTTATTATACTAAAAAACAAGTATAATTTCTTATTTTGTTATGCAATATAATTTTTGCATATAAAATTCTATTTACATGTTAAGAAAACATTAAAGGGTCTCTTAGTTCAACTATATTCAAGTTCATGTACGTGTCTAGAATGCATGTACATGTAAATAAATATTTATAATAATGACTTATTATCCTTAAATTTGTCGATATAAAATTACATGTTTTTTTTAAGATGAACGTTGCTTTCTCAAATTTTGATATGGCTAAGGGGTAATGGACCATTATTATTATTTATTTTTTTTACAAATACGTGCATGTACAAGTGTAGGGACTTTAATATGGTTAAATTGGGTTGAGTGATTTTCTTCCTTTTTACATGTACATCCAGGGGCGGAACCAATCTATACTTAGTCGTAGCACGGGCTACGGTTCAACCCTATATTCGTATTCGTAGTATAATTTTTTTTCGGTTCTATACATAAGATACCCCTAAACATATTCGATGATACCCCTAAGAGAATATTATGAAACTTGATATTATTCATTAAGCCCAAAACCTTTAGTAACTAAGCCCAAATAATTAGTTTTATGATAATTAAGCCCAAATTGTAATAACTAATAAAACCCAAATAATAAAATAATCCATTTGATCAATGCCATGGTTTGTGTGGTCGAAAATGATTTTTTCATAAGGTAAAAGAAGACGATGTGATAGAACGATTTCAAGCTATGAAAAAAAGAAGAAGACAAATCCATTAGATATTTGTTTTGACCGGGTCCGCGCTAGAGAGCCTCATCGCACAATAGATCCCCAATTTAAACGACTCAATGAGAAACCCCTATCACCCAGACTTTAACTTGAGACCTGGAGGAGAAAACTCATCTAGGCCCACCATAGGTGGAACTTAAATACCCGTGACCACCACTATAGTGATGGTTAGAAGGTTAAATTTTGATTATTGAAAAGCTTCTATTTATTCGACCAGTGACGATGAACCACTAGAGTAGTCGATTCGATTACCGATTCAATTTTCTAGAAACAAAGGGTATTTATACTAGAGTGCTTTTGTACTCTTTTGTCACATGGCAATGTTGCACTGTCGATTATCAAGGCCTGATAGGCTTGAGGTACTTGTCGCTAGTATTCGGAGCTTATGTTCTGAGGAGTTTAGTACGAAACTTGTGGTCTGATATGAAAGATAGACACAGAGCTTGTGCTTGGCGCTCGTGCTTAATCAAGGCTTGTAGCTCGGTAGTGCCAAGTTGTGATGTAAAGGTGTCGCTCTACATGAGATTGAGGGTTACAGTCCCATATTGAACAAAAGGTATAGGTTTTATCAGGAGTAGTGTTTGTGAGTTAGCCGTTTATATTTTGGTAAGAATCCCACCCCGACCTAAGTAATCTATATTTATGTTCCGGACTTTTATCACACTCGATGTGGGTTCAACACATATCGATACTATACCAATATCATAACAAACAAAGTTCATATAATCTTGCTTTCCGAAATTAGATTGTAGCCCCAAAATTGTGAATAGTATCCATCCAGTTTACTATATCATAAAGATTATAGTTTACAATATCCAATATAAACAAAACACGAGCAATGGAAAAGATTAAATTCATCTTCTCAAAGGGGTATATCAAGACCTTTTCCAATTTCCACTCCGATTATCTCAAGTATGCCTTTGTTCAAGATCTGGAATAACAAAATTCAAACAGTTAACGATTAAAGCTTTGCTCAACATCACATGTTCTAGTGGCAGAACTAGAACATTTTAGTCAGCGTCCATATAAGGTTCTCTCTGTTACTAGATACGGGTCCAACTCATATTTTTTTTTTCTTATAAAAGAAGCTCATCTATACCTAACACATAAGTATCACATCAAATTTTCACTCAATCGTATTCTATTTCTTAAATTTGAATCATATCTTATCTCAAAGTTCCATTTTATAATTAGTAAATATGAGTAAAGATCTTGTACAAATAAGCTTATCGTACAAAACGTACGAATGTAGTGAAAAAGTAAAAAAAAAAAAAAAACGCGATGGCATTTTCGTAATTATTTTACCAGTAGAGTAATTATCAAAACTACCCCACAAGATCAAAATTACCCTGCAATATCAAAATTACCCTTTAAGATTAGAATAACCCTACAAGATAATTTTACAAAATTACCCTACAAGTTCATTTCTTGTAGAGTAATTTTGATAATTACCCTATGAGTAAAATAATTACAAAAATATCACCACGTTTTTTTCTTTACTTTTCCACTCATTCGTACGATAAAATACTTTGTATTTGATCTTTTGTTTAGTAAATATTATTTATTAACTATTTAGTATTTTCTTTATTCAACCAGGTATAATGCATGATTCTAACCTGTATTTAATATATAAAAACCTAACAAATTTTGGTGACCGATGGATCAACGACCCTCCTGGCCCCCTTGTTTCCGCCCCTAACATGTATGAATTAACCGGTAATCAAATAAATTACTACGTACCAGTTCGACGATGAAAGTGCCGATGAGACCGATCATGCAAGCTCTAGAGTTCCATATCTCAGCAGTTTTAGTGAATCCAAGAAATGGTGCTTGAAATTTGGGCTGTGATTTTGGCAATTCAACCTTAACATGAAAACCCCAACTGGTTAAACAACTTTTTAAATAAATAAAGAACATCATATATGAATAATATATACCCCAGCAGGAAGCTTGGCAGCTTGAACCTTGAAGAAGACTGCTTTTTTATTGGAAATTTGGTAGGGTTTAAACAAGTGGGAAGATAGTTGATTTGGTGTTTGTAAGAAAGATGATGAGATGGTAGCCATTGTTTAAGGATTCAAGGTTGATTGATCTGTTTTTGGAGAAATTTGTGTTGGTATAACGTGTGATTTTATCTGTTTTGGGTTGGAGAAGCATTATCCACCATTCATTTCTGTTGGTAGGAAAGCTAGAAAAAAAAAGGTATTAAAAAAGCTAGAAAAAATAAATTAACAGGTTTTTTTATTGCAAGAAATATAAATGTCTTAACCCAACTATGTAACACGCCATTTTGGTAAAATAGGCGGGTCGGTTCATATGGATAAGCTTGTGTTGAATCATCAATTCGATTTTAATAAAATGAGAGATTGACTGAAAATGAAAGTTTGTTTGAAATAAGCAAGTGAAACAAAACTTGGGGGTGTTTGTTTTTTTTTTAAAGCTCTTCATGACCTTTTATGTCTGTTTCACGCAGATTACGCGCAGATGTTTGAGTCTGCAGTGTGTTTGTTTTCTCGAATACATTTCATTAAAAAAAATTCTGCGAGACCTCTTCTTGGTGCAGATGTGGGTCTATGTCTTCTAACCTCTTCTCCACTCTTTCATTTTGCCTAGATACCAGATGTGCGTGAGTGTTATTAGTTTTTAATGTATATATTAAGCCATTTTTAACACTTTCTTTAGCCAAGTTTTAAATTTATAAAAACACGATATTTACTAACACTAAACACACATATGGGTAAGTGCACCCATCGTGAGCGTAGTATAGTTTTGGTAAGATACCGAGGTCGTCCAAGGACACAAGAGCTTTTAGTACCGGTTTATCCTCAACGTTTAATCAAATCAAAAGTTTAGAAAAAAGTTTTAAACTAAGAAAATAAAAACTAACTAAAATGCTGAAAAATAAAAATAAAAGAAAAAACAGATAGACAAGATGAATCACTTGGCTCCGACTCGTGTTTAGTGTAACCTTTGATTATTTCCGCACTTTTGCACTATTTAAGAGATTATCTTAGTTATTGTAGTAGGCCCCTCTTTTGGAGGTGACGTTACCCTCAACCCAGTAGTTTGAGTCAGCAAGGATACAATCCTAAAGGGTCGGATTATTGAAAGATAATTAATTAAGTTATTAATGCATAATGTGGTAGGCCCCTCTTTTGAAGGCGACGTTACCCTCGGCTAAGTAGCCTGAGTCAGCAGGGATACAGTCCTAAGTAGTCGGGTTAAAGTATTAATAGTAGTTTAACTTATGAGGGGATCAAAGAGTTTGGACCCCCGCCATCCAATACCGTTAAGTATTGAAGGAGGTCCTACTAAATTTGACCCAGGTCCTTTGCAGGATCTATACACTGAACAATGGCAAGACTCTTACCAAACCGTTCCCTTAACCCCCGATCAGGTAGCCAACATACCTCCATATAGACCGTAGAGATATGAATGGTGAAAATCCTTTATTTTATATAGACAGTAAAATAATGCCAAGTCACCACGGACAAACGATAAGGAAGAATCACCTTCAACATAAGAAACTAGTTATATATTAAAGTCATTAATACATAACCAATTAAAAAGTGCGAAAATATTAAAAATAAAAAGTATTACACTAGACACTTTGTCTTCACCAAGTGATGTAAGAGACTTAGGCAAACATGGCGTTGATTGTCAAGAACTCTTACGATCAATCTTGGATCCCGAGACGACTCACACACTCTATGATGGACAATGGATGATGGTGGTGGATAATGGTGTTATGGTGGTGGTGGGTGGTGGGTGAAGCGTGAGAGAGGTGGTGTGCCAAGGGATGGTTTGAGCTTAAGCCAAGCACTCCTATTTATAGGCTGAACAGAAGCTCGGGCACGGCCCAGTGTCCAGTGGGCACGGCCCCGTGTCCACATCCTTCTCTTTCTTCATTAATTGCTCTTGTCTTTATTAGTTGACCACGGCCCCGTGTCCGCTGGGCACGACCCCGTGTGCAGAAGCATATTTGTACTATCAAGATTTGCCTAGATTCTGCGAATCTTATAGTTGACCATGACCCCGTGTCCGCTGAGCACGGCCCCGTGGTGGGCGATGGAAGCTTCTACAACTTTGTCTTTTATGCTGACACTTGGGCACGCCCCCGTGCTAACTGAGCACAGAGCGTGTTCAACCTCCTGTTTTCTTGTTTTGCTTGGGAAAATGCTTTCGGGGAGGTCGGGCATGCCACGTTTATTCATTTTCTTGTATTTATGTTAGATTTAGCTGCCTTTTTGCTTCTTTTGTTAATTTGAGCTCATTTAATCCTGAAAATACAAAAGGAAGACAAAAACACATTTTTTCCAACATTAGTACTAAAAAAAGGTTAGTTTTATGCCACAATTGATGTAATTTATATGTTGCATTTTGCACACATCAATACCACAAACAAAACACCCCAAAAGAAAACCCTAGCTCATTCTCCATCTCCTCCCTTATCCCCTCTACACAGCCGCCACCGTCGTCGTAGCTCCTCCGCCTCTTCTCCACACCGCCGCCGCAGGCCCCCTACCTCCACGTTGCGCCGTTGAGCCCACCATTCCTTCAACCTGCCGCATAGGTCCCCCCTCCTCTTCTCCACATCCGCTGCCCTTCCTCCCCTGCCCGACGAAACAGGTCCTGCCCTTCCTCCCCTGCTACTTCGCTGAAACATATTATGAATTGTTTATTTCAACAATTGATTTTTTTAATGTTATGAATTGTTAAAGAATTATGATTATTTCAAGAAATCTTATTATAATATGTTAATTATGATTAAAATATGTTAATTGTTAAAGAATTCTGATTATAATATGTTAATTATGTTAATGCTTATTAGAGACTTGCAGAAGTTAAAAAATAAACAGTCTTCTTCTTGCAGACTACAGAGGTTTGGTCTACCTCTTCTGCTACAGATGTCTGCAGATGTGATCCGCAGACTGTAGATGTTTTACCTCTGAAAAGCCAAACATAACCTTGATGTTTGTAACACCCCAAAAACAGGTTTGGTAATCAAACCGCGTTAATAGTAATGACGGGTAAAATACCGTTAATGGTAAAAATTAACCCGGTAAATATTAGGAATTTAAATAAATAAACCTAATATTAAATAAAAAGAGTAATAAACGCTTTTTAAAAAGATAAAGTTTATGAGAGGCCCGAGTTAACGGGACTTCAAATAAAACGAGTTGGAAACGAGGTAAAGTAACTAGGAAATAAATAACCTAGTTAATTACAAGTTTTGTAGTATTGTGAAACTTTGGTCAAAAACATGTTATATGCAACAAGGGTAAAGTATAGGGTCCAAAAGTGAAAAGATGGAAAATAGTTTTATTAAATAAAACAAATTAAAAACCAAACACACACTTGGTGTGTGCCTGGTCGAAGAAAGAAACAGGGGGCGACCAAGCTCCCTCATTTTACCCTAGTTCTTGAAGTTTTATCAAACTGAAAAGGTAAATCGGCTCCAAATCGAAATCCAAACTCAGAATAGTGATCACCTTCGTGAAAGGATCATAAGGTATGCCTAATTTTGCTATTTGGTTTCACCTTGAGTTCTAGGTGAAAACGTGAAATCGAGATTTTAGCTTGCATGATCAAAGTTTGGATGAAATTAGGAATGATTTTATGTCTAGGAGTAAACCCTAGTCTTTTACTTGTTGAATTGAGGTTCATAATTGTGAATTTCATGATTATCCATTTATGTGTTAAATGGGTTTTGTAGAAATAAGATGAACCCTAGAATAATGACTAATAAAATGGTGTTAACTGATTTCCATGAGATGAATATGAGAATAGTATGCATGCTAGACATAATGGAATTGAAATTATGTTTATGTTTAGTAGAAATAACTAGTTATGAACTAGTTGTAAATGTGTAAAAATTTATGCACATTAGGTGTTTGTTAAAATGCCTAAATGAGAACTAAAGTGTTGAAATCAGAGTGAAAACGCATATTTGAATGATAAGGCAATTACTCGTAATATGAAGGGACAAGGGTTCTAAATATTATGTTGATTTAGACTTAATGTTGTAAACCATGTGATTTAAAGTAGTTAACTTTGATAAACTAAGTTAACTAATCTTGAAGTCGAATAGTAGATTCGACATAAGAAGTGTAGGATGGAATAGTCGTAAATGATTATGACTAATCTAACCATATCGTGAATTATAATGATAGTTTGACGTTTGACGAGCTAGGTGAAAGCTTGGGAAGAAAACGGGTCAAACAAATCAAGAATGAAGAAAAAGCATGATCCGGGTGCAAGGTAAGTATATCTTACACTACTCTTGAATTATAGAATATTCTCTCATCATATTAACTACGAATAAGATAAGTTAACAATCATGATATAATGTTCCGACGTGTAGTCGTACGGAACAAGATAACCGAAGATGATAATAAACCATGTTTAATGGTTAAAAAGAGGTAATATGTTAGTCAAATGGCACTATTTGAGTCTTTGCCGTAAAATAATGATTCGAGAGGTAAAAGTTGGTTTATATAGATCACCACATTAAACCCACCATAAATTTAGTTGTGGTGGAAGATTATATGATGAGAAATGTGGTGATGGAATGCTAGAAGCAATCGAAAGCGATTTTAGGCTTAAAAGTGCTTAAATACCCTTAACGGGTCAAAATAAGCACTTAAGCGTAAACGGGTTTTTATTATGTAAGAAACTCGTGATTTGAGATTAATATGATAGGAGATATTGAAGTTATGAATTTCATGAGTGTAAAGATCAAATAAACATGTTTGTGTGATAAAATCATGAACGGGTCAAATTTAGTAAAAAGGGTAGTAAGCCGAAGACTTATAAGTCTGAAATTTTGTTAATCCAAATGTCGGATTTTAACTCCATGAGATGGAGAATTAAATTACGGTCACGTAGGAAAAAGAATCGCGTAAAACGGACTTGTATAGTGAAAGTTATGCAAGTTCTAAGTTAATATTTGGTGAATTTTCGTAGCTGGGCAAAGTGCAACAACAATAAAGGAACTTGCTGTAAAAAAAAGGGGCTAGGTGGGGCGTCTAGCCCCCCTGAATCCCAAAATTGTTTAATTTTGTTTGTTTGACCCATATAACTGGTTTAAACTTGTTATTCAACTATCAAAGCTAACTTTTAAGTTGGTTTTGATCATAGGTGATAACCAAGAGTGCCCGGATGAAGATCAAGCTCGAAGAAGAACCGAACACGATAAAGTTAAAGCTTCCGCACGACGTTTCGTCCTAACTCTTAAACGACGAACTTAAAATTCATTACGATGTATATAAATCTTCATTTGTAAAAGTTTTAAATTAACCGTATTTTTCAAATTACATGTTTATTTTCGTAAGCTATACGAAAACCGTAAAATAATAACAAGGGTGTTACAAGTTGATATAAGAGCCCAAGGTTAAAAGAATAAAGTGTTCGCTTCGAGGCTTGATCGCAAATCCGGTAAGTACATGTATGTTAATGATTTAGCATGCTAAAGTGTTGTAAACAACACATATGGTTATCGTGTAATACACGTTACACCAATAAAAACGATATAGAGTAGATATAGTCAACGAAATTACACGCGTTGATGCGTATAGTAGAAAAGCCTTGTATTATAATACGGGCATCCATTAATGTCGAAATTACTAACTGTTGTAAATGTATTAGTTGAAGGACACTCGCATATGAAGATAGCGAGAGTCTAACAAATTGTGGATTTGACAAAGGAACGGTCCAAAGAGTATGCTCATCAAGGACCTAAATCGCGTAGCGACCGCGAACAAGGCCAATGGCAAGAGAAGCCCGTTAGGGCAAGCATTACCAGGTGCACATTTTAAATTTAATTGCACAAATAGTAATATCCAACAAATACGTAGAGATTGAAAGTTGCATATGTAGATTAAAAAAGTTGGAAAAACCCGAATAGAAAATCTATCCGGGATATTGTTTCCAAGAAAAATAAATAGAGGTGTTACTTACATGGGGCGTGATGTGAAAGTTATAAAAGGGTCATGTATGTCATGTGTTGATCGCCTACTCTGGCCAAGTAGGTAGTGAACACATGATACCATGAACTTTTTATGATGGACACGCTTACACCCGATGTAGTAAGGACGGGGTGAGTAGGACAAATTAAAAAGTACCCAAATGAATCAGATAAGCAAAATATTTGATCATAACGTAAACGCACAGCCGAGTGACGGAAGCGTATTATATTAGGATAATGAGCCCGAGAGAAGGGACAAAGAAACATGTAAAATGATTAAGGTACGCATTGGGAGGGGGTGTACTTACACTCGAACCCGGAGAATGTAAACATGTAAAACGATTAAGGTACGCATTGGGATGGGGTGTACTTACACTCGAACCCGGAGAATGCAAACATGTAAAACGATTAAGATATGCACTGGGAGGGGGTGTACTTACACTCGAACCCGGAAAATGCAAACATGTAAAATGATGTAGACATGTATTGGGAGGGGGTGTACTTACACTCGAACCCGAAGAATATAAACATGTAGAATGATCAAGATATGCATTGGGAGGGAGTGTACTTACACTCGAACCCGGAAAATGCGAATATGTTTCTAAACGGGTCGTTTTTGTAAAACGTCAAACTCGAGGACAAAGTCGGAATATAAAAATGAAGCGAGGTCTTAATGCATACCGGGAGGGTTGCAATAATAACGACTTCGCTAAAACACCCGGTTGATGGGTAAGATTTAAACACATGTGTAGACCGAGAAACGGGAACTCGGATGGAAAGTTAAAAGACTCGGGTTTTGAGTCATGACTAAAAGACGACAAGATGATGTAAATAGAAATTTTGATAAATTATGTTCAACTATTTTAAAGTTGAATGGGTCGAACAAAAAAAATGAAGTTTGACATCCATAAATGATAAAATTTCACATGAATAAGTTAAACGGGTTGAATATAATATAATGCCGGATGGCATGAGTAAGCGTAAGCGGGATAACGGTAGCGTTAAAAGCAAAAGAATAATGAGCCCGGTAATGGGACATAGTCAAATACGAATATATGTAAACTGGATAATGGTGAGAATATGATGAACCGACGCATAAATGACGTGAGAAGTCATAAAGTCGGAAAATTTGTCCGAAAGAAAACAAATGTAGCCTTAGACTATGGTCAAGGTCAAAGGAAATACCAAGGTGAAAATAAATGATTTGGAACATAAAAAGGGTGCCTTAATGCCATATACATATATAAACGTATATACATTTGAATAAAGACTCGAATAAAAGATGATCTACGGGATCATCATAACCCACGGGATATTAATTAATGTTAAGTCTACGGGATCAAATAGACCTTCGGTTCACAAATAGAAAGAAACGAATTGTAAGGGTCTCACCTCAAAAGGATAAAAAGGTGAAAATCTAAATAAATAGCCTACGAGGCTAAGTGAAAGAACCTACGGGTCATATGGGTTAAGCTTGGAAATTTGTTATAATTCCCCGCATTAAATAATAACAGAAAGGACTAGATTCTCGGAAGTAACATTCCTATAAATGAGAGAAAGATGTAAGACAAAGAGGAAACGTAAACAATTTTTTTTTGTTTTTAGTCAAAAGCAACGTTTTAACAAAACATAAGTGGTATGAGGTGATATAGAGAATTTTAAACACACATAAGGCCGGAGATGGCAAAATAGTATACCCGGGTGACGGGGTATGAAATGACGGTGACTAACAAGTCTGACCGCCAAAGTAGATAATCAATAAAGATAACGGATACGAGCAGAAAGTAACAGCCCACGAGGCCTTACACATGAAAGAAGTACTCATCAATATAAATGAAAACTTTTGACCAAAAGAAACGGGTGCCTTGAAAACGAAACTAAGTTCGTCTAGTCTAAATTAATGAGCTATGAAAATAAGGTTTCGAGGACGAAACCTCTTTAAGGGGGGTAGACTTGTAACACCCCAAAAACGGGTTTGGTAATCAAACCGCGTTAATAGTAATGACGGGAAAAATACCGTTAATGGGAAAAATTAACCCGGTAAATATTAGGAATTTAAAGAAATAAACCTAATATTAAATAAAAAGAGTAATAAACGCTTTTAAAAAAGACAAAGTTTATGAGAGGCCCGAGTTAACGGGACTTCAAATAAAACGAGTTGGAGACGAGGTAAAGTAACTAGGAAATAAATAACCTAGTTAATTACAAGTTTTGTAGTATTGTGAAACTTTGGTCAAAAACATGTTATATGCAACAAAGTAAAGTATAGGGGCCAAAAGTGAAAAGATGGAAAATAGTTTTATTAAATAAAACAAATTAAAAACCAAACACACACTTGGTGTGTGCCTGGTCGAAGAAAGAAACAGGGGGCGACCAAGCTCCCTCATTTTTACCCTAGTTCTTGAAGTTTCATCAAATTGAAAGGGTAAATCGGCTCCAAATCGAAATCCAAACTCAGAATAGTGATCACCTTCGTGAAAGGATCATAAGGTATGCCTAATTTTGCTATTTGGTTTCACCTTGAGTTCTAGGTGAAAACGTGAAATCGAGATTTTAGCTTGCATGATCAAAGTTTGGATGAAATTAGGAATAATTTTATGTCTAGGAGTAAACCCTAGTCTTTTACTTGTTGAATTGAGGTTCATAATTGTGAATTTCATGATTATCCATTTATGTGTTAAATGGGTTTTGTAGAAATAAGATGAACCCTAGAATTATGATTATTAAAATGGTGTTAACTGATTTCCATGAGATGAATCTGAGAATAGTATGCATGCTAGACATAATGGAATTGAAATTATGTTTATGTTTAGTAGAAATAACTAGTTACACTCGAACCCGAAGAATATAAACATGTAGAATGATCAAGATATGCATTGGGAGGTAGTGTACTTACACTCGAACCCGGAAAATGCGAATATGATTTCATAAAAGTTTTCAATAAATTATAGACTTTTAGTAAATAACACATGACACAAATATTAAACCCATATGATTTCATAAAAGTTAATTCTATTTATTATTCATTTTAATTTAATATGAATTATAAAATAAAGATGTTACCTCAAAAATGAAATTAATTATATAAATATAGAACTCATTAAAATTACAACAATATTAATTTAGATTTTTAATGTAAAATATGTATGAATTTATGAGATATCACATTCCACATGGTTGGACATGGATGTGTTTATAAGTCACCTACATGTCAATATAATTTTCATTGAGTGAATTGCAAGAATTGTTCATTATCTTTATACCTAATTTTAGGCGTTGTCCTTTACCTTTAAAATTGATTAGTTTTGTACTTTATATTTTCAAATGCTACACGGTTTGTCCTTTTGGCCAAACCCAGTTAGTTTTTTTTCGCCAAATCAGATCACACAAGGTTATTTTTGTTTTTTACCCATTTATTTAAAAAAATAAATTTTAAAAAGTAATAATATATAAGATAATCATTTTATCTCTTTACCCCCCCCCCCCCATTTTTCTCTACTTCTCTCCAATGCCAGCACCAACCACCACTCTCACATCGTCGCCACCAACACCATTACCCTCTACAATTCTGAACATCCATCAATGGACGTAAAACCCTAATTTCTGTCAATCCCACAAACACAAATTCAATCAAACCACAAATAACCTAATTTCGTCACTATAGTGGTGGTGGTAATTGGGGGGGGGGGGGGGGGTTTCAGATATGTTCGATCTCCAACAGATCGTCGACGATGTGGTGGTGGTAGGGGGTTCCGATCTGTTCATTCTGATTCGTGGTGGTGGTGTTATAGGGTTTTAGCGGCGATTAACATGTGGCAGTAGTAATGGTGGTGGCAGGTTTCAGGTGTCAATGGTTATGGGGGTCGAGGTGGAGGTGGAGGTGGAGGTGAAGATGACGGTGGTTATGGAGGCGGCAGGTGCAAGTGGATGTGGAAATGGAGGTGACAGGTTTCAGGTGGCATTGGTTATGGGGGCCGCAGGTAGCGGTGGTTATGGAGGTGGCAGGTGGTGATGATGTAGCAGGAGGTGGTGGTGATGATGGTGGGTGATGCGTGTGAAGTGTGTATATAAGTTTAAGTATATTTTAAGCCCTTTTACACTTTCTTTAGCCAAGTTTTAAATTTATAAAACACGATATTTACTAACACTAGACACACATATGGGCAAGTGCACCCATCGTGAGCGTAGTATAGTGTTGGCAAGATACCGAGGTCGTCCAAGGACACAAGAGCTTTTAGTACCGGTTTATCCTCAACGTCTAATCAAAATCAAAAGTTTAGAAAAATGTTTTAAACTAAGAAAATAAAAACTAACTAAAATGCTGAAAAATAAAAATAAAAGAAAAACAGATAGACAAGATGAATCACTTGGCTCCGACTCGTGTTTAGTGTAACCTTTGATTATTTCCGCACTTTTGCACTATTTAAGAGATTATCTTAGTTATTGTAGTAGGCCCCTCTTTTGGAGGTGACGTTACCCTCAACCCAGTAGTTTGAGTCAGCAAGGATACAATCCTAAAGGGTCGGACTATTGAAAGATAATTAATTAAGTTATTAATGCATAATGTGGTAGGCCACTCTATTAAAGGCGACGTTACCCTCGGCTAAGTAGTCTGAGTCAGCAGGGATACAGTCCTAAGTAGCCGGGTTAAAGTTTTAATAGTAGTTTAACTTATGAGGGGATCAAAGAGTTTGGACCCCCGCCATCCAATACCGTTAAGTATTGCAGGAGAGGTCCTACTAAATTTGACCCAGGTCCTTTGCAGGATCTATACACTGAACAATGGCACGACTCTTACCAAACCGTTCCCTTAACCCCCGACCAGGTAGCCAACATACCTCCATATAGACCGTGGAGATATGAATGGTGAAAATCTTTTATTTTATATAGACAGTAAAATAATGCCAAGACACCACGGACAAACGATAAGGAAGAATCACCTTCAACATAAGAAACTAGTTATTAAAGTCATTAATACATAACCAATTAAAAAGTGCGAAAAGATAAAAAATAAAAAGTATTACACTAGACACTTTGTCTTCACCAAGTGATGTAAGAGACTTAGGCAAAGATGGCCTTGATTGTTAAGAACTCTTATGATCAATTTTGGATCCTGAGACGACTCACACACTCTATGATGGACAATGGATGATGGTGGTGGATGATGGTGTTATGGTGGTGGTGGGTGGTGGGTGAAGTGTGAGAGAGGTGGTGTGCCAAGGGATGGTTTGAGCTTGAGCCAAGCACTCCTATTTATAGGCTGAACAGAAGCTCGGGCACGGCCACGTGTCCACATCCCTCTCTGTCTTCATTAAATGCTCTTGTCCTTATTAGTTGACCACGGCCCCGTGTCCGCTGGGCACGACTGTAGGTCCCGAAATCTGAGGATCGATTACGAACCGAATCACTTGTTTATAGTAAACACGGTTACGTGTGCGGAATCCACGTAACTATGCCAAATCAAACATATAAAGCAATAATAACAACGGATTAATCAATGATACACACTCGATTGATTAACGGGATGAGAAACCGATTACAACTGATACAAACACAGTTCAGACAGAATTTCGGCAGAGTTTTGTTACTATGGTCAATATCTCATCTCTCTGTTCAAATGAACACAAGAGGTTGTTTATATAGTCCCTGGCCACTGATATCGACGAAACACACAAAGTGTTTGACGAATCTGAACATGGGCCAGACATTGGGCCTGGAACAACCCAATACATGACGAATCAAGGTCTGATTCGCCATGAAGTGTTCCGACGAAACAGGTCTGATTCGTCGAGGACTGCAACTGTTGTGTTTGTTTCTGTTAACAGACAGTAACAAACAGCAACATATAAACATAGTAAAGACAAAACTACCCTTTAATGCAACATGCATTGTTCATAATACTTTACATACCAAAAGAGACAAATAAGTTGTACACAAGTAGATAGGAGGATATCTGACTTGGTCAACATAACATACAGACTCGATAATTAATAAAAGACCATTCAAAATACATCGTTAAACAAGACTAGTTACAGACACTAAAAATGCATCAACAAACTCCCCCTTGTCTGTTACTCGTCTTTGGTCTTCTAATCTTCCATCAGTGTTGTTCGGACCACGTACTGCCCGAATGAATACCCCTGTAGTAGCAAAAACACGCTACTCGCTGAAACTTTAACGCTTGTCTTGCATCTTGATCTTCATAGAAAATATCATGACGATATAATCTGCCAATATCAGCTTCAGACATGTTGACGATCCACATTGGATCCAACATCCGGTAATTAGCACGACCATCTCGAAACACAATTACAGCTTCATGAGTATCCGAGTCGTAGCACCACAATGCCATGTCTTCCAGAAAATCCTGCTTCATAGGCATCAATGGGATTTTATCTACAACCCTCGGAGGCTGATAAACAAGTTTATATCTGCAAGTGTTGGTGTCCGGATCAAGAGTAAACTTGATCGGTTGATAAACAGGAAATTGTGGCTTGTAGGATTCATCCTTCCAGCCTGTCTTCTTGTTTACTTTCACCAGACGCTCAAATAAAGTAGCGCCATCATATTTTTCACGATTGATAAGTTGAAGCCTTGTCAACGCAGAGACATCATAAAATGGCAAGGAAAGAATGCTCAGCAATGAATTGAAATACAGAATTCCATATTCACGTTTAATAGCAATGCAGTGAATATCTTGAACATACATCCCGCAAAGAATCCTTCCACTTGGCTTCTTTTCAAATTGCAAATAGTCTACTTGAGCTTTTTCAGGTAACGGCTTGGACACTTTAGATAAAAACTGTTTTCTCCATTCAGAAAAAGCATTTGTGTCTTTTTCAGACGAATTCCGATTCTTCAAGTGCTCGTCTATGTCATCAATGTTTTCTTTCATCCAATTTTCATCAAATGATGCAAATTCAGTACCATCTTCTCTGACATATGTTGTTTTTGGTGCGTCACCTTCAATCACAATTTCATCAATCTCTTCAACATTCGTTGTATCAGTCTCAGTAGACATTTTGTCTATCTCAGCATCATCTACTTCTCTCATAGACTGTAAAATACTCAATTGCTCCGGAGAAAGATCTTCTATTAACTCCCCTTCTTCAAGCAACTCTCCTGTAAATGGATGAACAGCTTGTAGAGCAATATCAGCACTGCTAAATATATAAGAAGTACCTTCTATCTGTTGTACTTTTCCAGTAGATGTTCCCTGAGATGATTCAACAACGGTAGGTTGAACTGTAACAACTTCAGAAGCAAGTGTGGTTGGCTGTTTCTGTGATGTTCCAGAGGTATCAGGATTTCCTTGATCTTCCGTATCATCATCCTTTTTCTTTAGAACCTCTTGTTGTTTACAATGATAGTCCCACAGAATAGCAAGCCTTCTCTCTTTCTCTTCATCAAGAGCCTTCAAGCGAGCATTTTCAGCTTTAAGCGCATCAATTTCACCTTGTTGTCGCTCTATAACTGTTTGCTGTTTACCAACTGTTGATTTCAATTTGTTGATTTCCACAGATTGTTTAAGTTGGTCATGCTTCGTAAGATTACCAAAATGAGATTGCCTTTGAAGACGATCAGCAGCCGCTTCAAGTGTAGAAAACAGATATTTGATCTTTTCATCTTGAGAAAATCCAGCAAATGTCCTATGACGTTCAGCACTGATTTCCGAAGTAGTTGCCCTGATTGCTGAAGCCATAGATCTTACAGGAACTTCCTGAGGAACAACAGATGGAGTAGCAGTAGCTGGTGTAACAACTGGAGCAACTGGAGTTTCTGTAGCTGAAGTAACTACAGTAGGAATTTCTTGCACAGGCTCCTGAGCAATAGATGAAGACTCCTGAGGCACAGATTTCCGAGTATAAGTACTCAGATATCTCCTAGGTTTCTTCTTTTGTACTTCAACAGCTTTCTCTGCTCTTCTTTTTGTTCTCCTTTCACCTTCAGGATCTTCTGGAACATACTCTGGATCATCCTCTGTTCTAATCTTTCTGTACCTTCTTACTCCACGTATATCGATATACATTTCGTAACCAGGTTCAACTATATGATCACTAGAACTCGAATCAGTTCCATCATCACCACTTGCTGATGAACTACTATCTGATGTACCAGAAACAGCACCCTTGCTTGATGTTCCAACAGCAGTACTAACAGCACCTGCATCACCTGCATCACTATCTCCACCACTTTCATCATCATCACTACCAGATTCATCTGAATCAACTGGGTCAGGACCAAATTTTTCTATCCTTAACCTTTCCAACTCAGGTTCTTCATTGTCTGATTGGCTGTCTTCATGACGCCATTTGTCATTTGCAGGAGCAACATAATCAGGATTCACTAGAGCGCCAAAAAGCTTCCTTGGAGGAACACTTTCTGTGTATCTTTTGGCAGCCATAACCTTGATTAGCCTTAACGAGTTGAAATTCATCGCCTCTATTTTCAAAAGATCATTTTCAGCTTTAGGAAGGTCTGGATGCTGAACATTCATTATCATTTGCAGAAACCGTGGATACATCCAAAACTTGTTCCCGGTGGTTCTACTACCAGTCCTTGTCATATTCTCTTTCATGTTGCTGAAAATATACTTCGAGATGCTAAACGGTTTGTTTAACACTAAAGCAACCATGAAACCAACTAGATCATCTCCAGCCATATCATATCCAGCTCGTCTATTGCTGAGACACTGAATAAGAACATGTAATAAAAACTTGTATCTTAATGGAAGATCACCTTTGTTGATTTGTTTGACGAAAAGATCTCCTTTACACTTCATCCTTAGTAAACAGCCTCGCGAACACATGATTGGTATTGAATAAGGAGCATTCGGTTGATCTTGTAATTGAAGAACTTCATTCAATATCTCCGGAGTAACAACGACATACTGATCATTTACACGACCTCTGATAATATCCTTTCCATCGATTTGAACGACGTTTGCAGAATCCCAAAACGCTTTAATGAGAGATTTGTAGACGGGTGTCGAGTATGTAACAGCATAATTGATGCGTGACTCCCTGATCCACTTCATCATATCTTTAAATTCCGTAAGCTTGTCTTCCGGATCCAAATATGCAACTTGATTATGGCGTTTCTCTGACATAATCTCTTCTTCGGTTTTGTTTTCTTTCTTGATCGCCTTCTTGCGTTTTCCCTTTTCTTGCTGTGCTTTCGGAGCCATCTGTTCATGAAAATGTCCAGAATAAGTCACATTTGATATAACATTGCATTTAGACATGTATGAATACACTTTCAGGTATTCACATAACAGATAACCTATTTAAACATGTCTACTGTGAACAAACAGCAACATCAGAAAATTGCTAAGGCATGTACGACGAAACAGAGGATCAACGACGAAACAGAACTTTGAACGACGAAACAGAGGGTTGACCATTGACTGGTTTGATTCGTCGACTTTTTGATTCGTCGAGTCTAATTCGTTCCATTTCTGATTCGTCATCTTTGATTCGTCGTCTGATTCGTCGAATGTTTGATTCGCCAAAATTAGGGCTAATTTTGATTCGTCAATTTGGGGGTTTTCTCAGTTTCGCCGTATTGGGTTTAAACAAACATCAGATTTAACACATTCAATCAACATTTTTTATACCCAACCCATTTATAAACACCCATAAATGATTTTCCGAACAAAAACCCTTGTATAAACAGATAATACCATTATCAAATACAAAGCCCTGTTTTTGTTATAAAAACCCACTAACAAATCAAAGCAAAACAAACATTGATAAACCTAAATCTATCAGATTAAGAAGTAAAACACAACAACATGCAACAACAACACCTAAATAATCAAAGAACACAAGATTTCAAAGGGTTTCGGATGAAAAACCGAACGGTTCAAAGTGTTCGGAATGTGAATCAGAACATGTTTCTACCTTTGAAGTTTGTAAAATTTTGATTAAAAACTGATGTTTTGTGCGATTTGGAAGAGAAACCGTAGGTTTGGGTTTTTGGTTGTGTGAAGAAGAAGATAACTGATGTTTTGAAAAAGTGAACAAGTGGGACCTTTATATACACTGCCTTGTCTCGACGAATCAGAGGATTCGACGAAACTGAAATGGGCCCGGCGAAACAGGAACTTGGGCTTGAACTTGGGCCTAAACTTTAGCCCATGACGAAACAGATTTGGGCTCCTGTGATTCGTCGTCTGTTATGACGAATCAGATTTGATTCGCCAACTATAGTCTGATTCGTCGACTATGTTCTGATTCGTCGACACTTGTGATTCGTCGACAAGTCTGTTTCACCAACAGATTTTTCAAAACAGTAACACCCAGGCTGGAAATATTTTGCAGTCAAAACAGTAACACAGGCTGGAAATATTTTGCAGTCAAAACAGATTATGAACACAATTCCATTCAGTTTGAATTTTCAAATGCAAGAACGTTTTTATGAAGAAGGTTTCAGGCTTCCGGTAGAAAACACCAAGCAACAACTTCGGCTTAATCAAAAACGAACTTTACACAAATATACTAAAAACAAATTTAAAGTAAGGTAAACTAAATGAAAATGCGGAAAACTGTTAAAAACACTAAACAACTGTACAAGTGCAATCTTTTTGCGAATCTCAAGGACAAGGAATCATACCAGCTTACGGTCTTAGTCAACATGATTTTGATTCTGTTTAAAGCTCTGGATAAGTATACTACCTCGATTATCGGTATTGTGGTCCACATAAGCTCAAACTGATCAGACATAATCATAATTTAAGAGATACGATTAACGGTAAGGATTATACTTACAAGTCGATGTAAATCCACTCACGACACATTCCCGTATCAAGGCATGCACGAGAATTCATCTTACCGGTGAGTATACCGATTATCATCTGTTTGACCGTATAAAAATGTGAGAGACTCACTTATTTTGATTGAAAACAAGCCCTATGTGATAAAATCACTTATTGATGAGGAACTTGATTTTCAGATGCATGAGGGCACAGGAGCAAGTCCGTGAACAGGTCAGTACTTTCGTACAGCAGAGAGACGAACTTGACTCCCGCAAAGAATCTGTGATAATTTATCACTTATTTTGTTTGGACATGTGATTGTTGATCACTTATTGAGGTCGAATGCAGTATGTACACGTATGTATAGTATCATGGAAGATCTTAGACTTCGTCTCCGTTATTTTTACGGTTTGATACAACCATGATACCCAGATGATAAGCAGCATAAAGACCGAATATTTCAGATCTCGGCAATCTCTCAAACGAGATTTCGGTACTAAGACCATATGCCAATGAGCGTTTTTAATTTTTCAAACGGGACCTTCAAACGAAACGACAGAAAGTAAAGACATCTTTTTGGATTTTGAACTTTTGCAATGTTTTTGTATTTTCTTGAAATATCTCCCCCTAAAATTCGCAAAGTTTACGAAAACTAAAATCTTTTTGAATTTTCAAAGATTATAAAGAAAATATTTACAAAAACGATCAGCCAAAGAAGTTTACTCAGGTATCACCTTAATGCCATTGACCAAAAGTAGATAATCAAAACGTGATTTATCAAAAGCTTTTGTAAACAGGTCGGCACGTTGGTGATCAGTGGGGACATGAACGACATCGATTAACCTCTTATCAAAACAATCACGGATAAAGTGATATTTAATGTCGATGTGTTTAGTCTTAGAATGTTGCACAGGATTTCTAGTGATTTGCAAGGCATCATTATTATCAACAAAAATACGAGTAGATAGGAATTCTAAACCGTAGTCGCGCATTTGTTGTTGTATCCAAAGAACTTGGGAGCAACAACTCGAGGCAGCAATATATTCTGCTTCACATGTTGATGTAGCAACACACGTTTGCTTCTTGCACTGCCACGTGACCAGTCGATTTCCTAGGAACTGACATCCTGCTGTTGTTGATTTGCCATCGATTTTGCAACCACCGAAATCAGAATCACTGTATGCAATTAATTCAAAACTATCATCCCTAGGGTACCAAAGACCGAGGTCTGGGCATCCCTTCAAATAGCGTAGAATCCTTTTGACAGCTGACAGATGAGAGGCCTTCGGGTTTGCTTGATATCTTGCTAGCAAGCATGTTGGGTACATGATATCAGGCCTCGAAGCGGTAAGATACATGAGAGATCCGATTATGGCACGATAGTACGAGGAGTTGATGCTTTCTCCCTTCAAATCCGGAGTAATCCCGTGATTCTGCGGAAGTGGGGTACCAATGGGCGTTGCATCTGACATTTGGAATCGGCTCAAAATGTCACCAACATATTTAGTCTGATGGATGAATATCCCAGACTTTGTTTGTTGAACTTGAAGGCCCAAAAAGAAATTCATCTCTCCCATAGCACTCATTTCGAACTTTTCTTGCATAACACGTTCGAATTGCCTGCACAAAGAGTCATTAGTAGACCCAAATATTATATCATCAACATATACCTGCACCAGCAGAAGATCTTCATCTTGTTCTTTGATAAAGAGTGTGCAATCAATAAGACCTCGTCTAAATCCATTCTCCAGAAGATAGTTTGATAAGGTTGCGTACCAAGCCCTAGGTGCTTGATGTAGACCATAAAGAGCTTTGTTGAGCAACCAAACCCGATCGGGGTGAATAGGATCTTCAAAACCTGGAGGTTGTTCGACATGCACCTCTTCTTGAACAATACCATGAAGAAAAGCACTTTTAACGTCCATCTGGTAAACTTTGAATCCTTTGAAAGAAGCATAAGCTAAGAAGATTCGAATAGCTTCCAGACGTGCAACAGGTGCATAAACTTCATTGTAGTCAATGCCTTCAATCTGACGAAAACCCTGAACAACCAGTCTCGCTTTGTTGCGAATAACAACTCCACGATCATCTTTCTTGCATTTATAAACCCATCGTGTTCCAATTTTCTTGTAATTCTCCGGTTTTTCAACAAGCTTCCAAACACCAAGCTTTTGAAATTGCTGCAGTTCGTCCTGCATGGCTTCAACCCACGAATTATCTTTTAAAGCTTCCCTCCAAGATTTTGGTTCTTCTTGTGAAACGTAACACGCGAAAGACCAATCATTTTGAAGACCAGATTCTCTAATAGCTGAATACAAACCAGCACTCTGGTTGTTTCTCAGCTGATTACGTGTCTGCACACCTTGTTGGACATCTCCTATGATATTCTGCTGTGGATGGGTATCGTGTATCCTTATTTCAGGATTTTCAGGAACACGAGCATTAATACCCAAATTATTAATATTAAGATCAACAACCAACTCTACACCTGGAATATGCGTAGAAGTGGATGCATTTCCTTCAGCAGTATCAACGACTTGCACATGAGGAGTATCAACAGAAATACCCTGAACTGGAACAACTGGAGATTTAGTGCCTTCAGTCGCATCCAGATTTTCTTCATCTTCTTCTGATGACTCATTGCATTCAGTAGCATTTTCAACTTCCTCATTTTGAACCGTGTTGTTAGACGAATTAGAACTTTGTGAGTTAACAACAACAGGTCTAACTAATGACGACTCAGCAGCATTGTCACTATCAAATATCATTCTAGCAGCTGCGGAATCTTCATCAAAAATTGGCAGGTCAAAGGAGTCGAATAGCCCATCATAATCGAACATCCAAGGATCACCTGGAGCTTTAACAGGATTTGTATATCTCTGAACCCTTACTTCACTCCATAGTTCAATCTTTTTGGTAGTCAGATTCCAAACACGAAAATTTGGAGTAGCATATCCAAGGAAGAAACCCTCAATAGCTTTCGCGCCAAACTTTCCATCCGGATCAATCATAGTGCATGGACCACCAAAAGGTTCTAGAATTGAAAGATCTGGTTTCCTTTTCTGTAGAAGTTCGAAACAAGTCTTGCCATGTCTCTTAACCGTAAGAACTCGGTTTAATGTGTAGCAAGCAGTCGACACAGCCTCTGCCCAGAACTGAACAGGAAACGCCGACTCTACCAGCATTGTTCTTGCAGTTTCAATTATCGTCCGATTCTTCCTCTCCGCGACACCATTTTGTTGTGGAGTGTAAGGAGAACTGTATTCATGAAGAATGCCTTTAGAAGTACAGAACTCATCCATAACACGATTTTTGAATTCAGTTCCATTGTCGCTTCTGATCCTCTTAACTTTCAACGAATAGAGATTTTCCAACATTGTAAGAAGATCCTTGAGGATTTGAGGAGTATCACTCTTGTGTGCCATAAAAGCTACCCAAGAAAATCTAGAGTAGTCATCAGTAACTACTAAACAATACACATCTCCGAACGTTGTTTTGTGTCTCATAGGTCCAAAGAGGTCCATATGAAGACGTTCGAGAGGCATGCCAACAGTGTTGATTTTCTTCAAAGGGTGAGACTTCTTTGTTTGTTTCCCTTTCTGGCACGAAACACAGATATCTTGTAGATGAAAAATTCTCACGGGTACGCCATTCACAAGATTGTTTTTCACCAAATGGTTCATTTTTCTCAAGTGAATGTGTCCCATTCTTCTGTGCCAAGATATAGACTCCTTCTCCGTGGCTTTCGAGACAAAACATGTGACTTGTGCAGAAGTCGTAATCGCTTGACTCATATCAAGAACATAAAGATCATTGATTCTTGGAGCCGATAAGAGAATCCATTCATCAGGAATTTTGAAACCAGGTTTAAGCACATAACAACCGGCATCATCGAAATGCACGGTGAACTTTTTATCGCAGATTTGCGACACACTGAGAAGATTATGATCAATTTGACGAACATAATTGATCTTATCGAAACATACCACACCATTGGAAATCATTCCCTCTCCAGTGATGTAACCGCCTTTGTCTCCAGCGAAAGCGACATAGCCTCCTTTAATGTTTCTCACATCATATAGAAGCCGTAAATCGCCCGTCATGTGCCTGGATGCTCCACTATCAACAATCCAATGACTATTGATAATTCCTCCTGGAACATCCTGCACATATCATCCAATGATTAGTTAAGGATGGGGACCCAAGCCAAATTGGTCTTGGGTCGTCCCTGAGAATCACGAATAGTGATCTCGATTTGTTGATGGTTTTGCAAACAAACAACTCCCCCTGAACCTTCACTCTTCCTAGGTTTCCAAGTTTGTTTTTGTTTACCAGATTGAGTTTTGTAAACAAATTTTGAAATTTCTGGTTTTACAGGTGAACTTGGTTTCCTTGGAATAGAATTTACCTTAGATTTTAAAGCCTTTTCTATTTTCTTCACATCTTGATGTCGTTGTTTCGATTCCTGTTCTTTAATAGTTCTTTTATCATGTTTAGGTGAAACAGGACGACATTTAGGGTGAATCGATTCAGGTGATTCTCTTTCAACAAATTTCGCTTTCGGAGTGTTAGCACAATCTTTGATGATGTGCCCAAACTCTCCACATTTAAAACACGTTCTCCTTTCAACAAACTTAGGAGAACTGGATCGACGATCAGATGTCGAATTTGTATAACCCGAGGTACTAGCTTTTTCATCACACCCGTTTGAATGTTGAGTGTAATTGTTTTGACTATCACGTTTTAAAATTTTGACTTGTACAAAATCAGTGTTTGACTTGTTAGCAAAAGTCTCAATTTTATCTGTACCCCTCGATTTCACAAATTTGACATTGTTGTTTTTCTTCTGATAACGAGCTCCTTTTGTTTCAAATTTTGAGTTGGAAACATTTGACAATTTAGCTCGTTGATCTGATTGTTTATCCTTAGAAGCAATAGGTTGTTGCTTTGAAGGTGATTTCTGATTTCCAAATTTCTTTTTAATTTCAGTCTTAGGAATTGGATTACATTGAGTCACATTAACTCCCGGAATCGACTTTCCCACAAACTTACTTGTGTTATTTTCAAAAACATTATCAATCAATGAAGGATTGACATTTTTAATTGGAAAATCATTATCTGAATAGATTTTAGAGTCACCAATCAAAGTGTACAACACAGTATTACTTTTAACAGTAGACACAGGATTTATCACTTGTTGAACAACAGATTGAACAGCAGGGGTAGAAGGATCACACAGAATATGATTCTCAATTGGAACTTCTACTCCTTTAAGTTTGTCAAGTGATTTATCCTGATTACTCACATCTGATTCAGATTCATCATCCGACGACTCATAGTCCTCAATGGTTGGAGGACCTTGTTTCGTAGATGTTGACTCTTTTTGCTCAGAATTTGTACTTGGAGAATTGTCCGATTTGAACCCTAGGCCAGTAGTTACTTCCTCATAATCAAGAGGCACACTGGATTCAAACCGTGGCATTTCTTCTTCATCAGGCATATAAGTATAATCATGTCTCAAAGGGGGCGGACACTTCTTATACCCAACACCTTTCTTGTTTCCCTTTAGTTGTTGAACATCAATAATGTGATCGAGCACAAATCGGGAGTTAGAGTAACTCTCCAATTTTTGCTTGATTGCATCATGCTCACATTTGGCAATGGCTAGTTCCTTTTTAGTTTCCTCAACAATGTTAATGTAATCATTTATACTAACTTGTTTATGATAAACAGTTTTTGTCACTTCGGAAACATTTTTCTTTTAAATTTCAATCATAGATTTAAATTCTTTTTCGTTTCGAACTAAAGCCATATTTGCTTCTTTGCATTTAGCCATTTCAACAACTAAACTCTGATTGTGAATATGAATCGTATCACATTCAAGTTTTATTCTATCAAATTCATTTTTCATATATTCACAATCTCTACAGTTGATAAGAATTTCAGATTTTACCTGACTTGTAGAATCTGAGACATTTGCCATAAAGGCAGTCTGATAAGAGAAAGATCCGTCTTCAGAAAAGAACTTCTCCATTTCTTTAGATGCTACCTCAGCCTTCTTGATCAGAACTGATTTCTGACATTTCAACTCTTCTGCTTCATTCAATAAGTCATCAAGATTAGAACTTGCTTCTTTGCTCACATCAGATTCAGAACAATAATCACCCGAAGTAGAACTTTCTTCATCTGAACTCCCGGTATTACCAGAACTGTCGTCACTATCAGAAAATTCTTCCTTATGAACGTGCTTGATGTGATTGATTATTTTTGCATAACACGCTGTTCCTCCTCTATCTTGATCACTTTCCCCAAGTTGTAAAGACCAATTAAACCCTTCATCAGCTTGTACGGTTAATGCACGACTTTCATTTGATGGTCCAGACTGATTCTGGTTAGTGGTGTTGTTTACAGCCACTATCCCTTTTCCACGATTGTCTTGATTAGCATTTGAAGTACTCGTCTGATTACGGAATGGGTTCTGATTGCCTTGTCTGCTTGGTCGAGTGCACTCACGTTTGAAGTGACCCTTTTCCCCACAATTGAAGCATGTAACTGCTTCTTTATCAAAACCGTACTTTGTATCTTGTTTGCTTTCCAAAGAACTTCTTCCTGTTCGAACCATAAAGTCCTTCGCCCTTCTAACAGCACTTGCGAATGCCCACTTTATGTCCATCAACTCCATTTCATCACGGTTGATTTGTAGATAGTCTTCGTTGGTTAAATTGATGTTTCCAATTTGACCTGCGACCAAACCGCAGTAAGCACTGACCATGGTATTAATAAGTTCCATATGTTCCTTTGCTACTTCAATGCTAACATTTGAGAGGTTTGATGTATCAACTTTGACTGTGTTACGGTTTGGAGTTTGAGAATTGTTGGTATAATGAGCTTGCTGTTGTTGTTGTGGTTGGACTTGTGGTTCTGGAATAAAACCTCCTCCTGAATATGCCTGAGGTTGAGTAGTAGAAACTGGAGGTATAAAAGGAATAAAACCTCCTCCTGAATAAGCCTGAGGTTGTTGTGGTATGGATGGAATAAAACCTCCTCCAGAATAAGGCTGAGCTTGAGTACTGGCAACTGGAGGTGTATAAGGAATAAAACCTCCTCCAGAATAAGGCTGAGCTTGAGGAAACGGAGAAGAGTTTGTATTTGATACAAACGCCGTTTGTAACTTTGGTTGCCTCAGACTAGCTGACGGGTCAAAACCTCCACCATTATACATTTCAATATTCTGAGGAGCAGCAATGCGTTTTGCTTTTCGGATTTCTTCATCATTTTTATGTTCCAGCTTCTGTACAAATTCATAGATAGTTATAGTGTCAGCATCTAGAATACCTGTATGCTTTAGAAGCTCAATGTATGGACTCCACTTTGGTGGTAGAGAATCAGCAAATCGTGCACAAACTTCCTTTTGAGTTGCATTAACAGCATAGGCAAACATCTCACTAATCAAATGATAAAACCGTGTGGTCATATCATTTAGAGTTTCGTTTTCCAAGAACTGAAATGACTCAAACTCTTTCTTTAATAAATCATGCCGTGTCTTTCTGGCAGCTGCATTTCCTTCTCCTCTTGTCACCAAACAATCCCATAAGGATTTCGTGTCCTTACAATAAGAAAATTGATGATAGATATCTTTATGAAGTGCTTGAGTAAGAATAGCAAACGACTTTTTCTCAAATTCATATGCTTTCTTGTCATTTTCCTGCATGTTAGTAAAACCTTCGACCGTTGAGGCTGCTACTTCAAGAGCATCATTGCGTGGAGTAATGAAACACCTCCAAATATCAGTGCTTTGACCTTGAACATATGTAATGAATCGACCTTTCCATGATGGAAACTCGTTCATATGATTCAACTTTGGCGGGCGATTGTTGCTACCCGTTTCGCTCTCGCTAATCAGAAGATTTTGAATGTTTTGGTTCTGATTGGATGCCAAAGCCCATTGTCCGGCACTTATAGTAGGTTGACCAAAAACTTTCTTCACCCACGCTGCTGCGGAGGTCGGATCTTCACATGGTCTCGAATCCATACTCCAATCCCATGGACTAGTACAACTCATATTTGATGTATGTATGATAGTACCTGCACAAATTTCTTGAAAACAAACAGTAAGCAAACTGATATAAGTCTTCTGTTTAAAACAGATCTGTTTTCGACGAAACAGAATTCACGAAACAGGTTTGTTTCGTCTGAATGAATGACGACGAAACAGACTTGTGATAATTGTGATTTGTGGCGAAACAGAATTTGTTTCGTCAAAGATGTTGTGGCGAAACAGACGTTTGATTCGTCAACGATGTTGCGACGAAACAGATGTGATTCGTCGGCTGTGTGTTTCGTCAAAACTGGGTAAAAGTCAGTTGGTTTAGATATTTATCTATTGACCAGTCAAAGGATATGATGAGACAACAAAGATATTTATCCTGACATAGGTATGTTTGTAACTCTTATTTTCAACGAAACAGAGACTGTGACCAATTATCACTTTTACACACAAAAGTCAAGTTATTATATTATAAGTGCAACACTTGTTTTAATCAAATTATCAGATCAAATGCTTAGTTTATAACAAGAACACCTATGAAGATATGAAGAACACACTCAAGAACATGAAGTTTCCGATGAGTTTTCCGATCACCGATAAATTTCCAAAACACGAAAATACACTAGATTTTCACTAAAAACCCGGTTTAAAGCATAAACAAACAATCTAACTTAGGTTTTTGATAAAAATCTGTAGCAAACAACACTAAAACAGCAGATTTATGAATATTTTTCCAGAAAATATTAATTTTTCAAGAACTCATTTTCAGAAAAACACACACAAAATACTTGATAAAAACCGAACAAGTTTGATTTTAAACAAGGATAAGAGCCAAAGCTCTGATACCACTTGTAGGTCCCGAAATCTGAGGATCGATTACGAACCGAATCACTTGTTTATAGTAAACACGGTTACGTGTGCGGAATCCACGTAACTATGCCAAATCAAACATATAAAGCAATAATAACAACGGATTAATCAATGATACACACTCGATTGATTAACGGGATGAGAAACCGATTACAACTGATACAAACACAGTTCAGACAGAATTTCGGCAGAGTTTTGTTACTATGGTCAATATCTCATCTCTCTGTTCAAATGAACACAAGAGGTTGTTTATATAGTCCCTGGCCACTGATATCGACGAAACACACAAAGTGTTTGACGAATCTGAACATGGGCCAGACATTGGGCCTGGAACAACCCAATACATGACGAATCAAGGTCTGATTCGCCATGAAGTGTTCCGACGAAACAGGTCTGATTCGTCGAGGACTGCAACTGTTGTGTTTGTTTCTGTTAACAGACAGTAACAAACAGCAACATATAAACATAGTAAAGACAAAACTACCCTTTAATGCAACATGCATTGTTCATAATACTTTACATACCAAAAGAGACAAATAAGTTGTACACAAGTAGATAGGAGGATATCTGACTTGGTCAACATAACATACAGACTCGATAATTAATAAAAGACCATTCAAAATACATCGTTAAACAAGACTAGTTACAGACACTAAAAATGCATCAACAACGACCCCGTGTGCAGAAGCATATCTGTACTATCAAGATTTGCCTGGATTCTGCGAATCTTATAGTTGACCACGACCCCGTGTCCGCTGAGCACGGCCCTGTGGTGGGCGATGGAAGCTTCTACAACTTTGTCTTTTATGCTGACACTTGGGCACGCCCCCGTGCTCATTGAGCACGGGGCGTGTTTAGCCTCCTGTTTTCTTGTTTTGCTTGAGAAGATGCTTTCGGGGAGGTCGGGCATGCCACGTTTATTCCTTTTCGTGTATTTTTGTTAGATTTAGCTGCCTTTTTGCTTCTTTTGTTAATTTGAGCTCATTTAATCCTGAAAATACAAAAGGAAGACAAAAACACAATTTTTCCAACATTAGTACTAAAAAAGGGTTAGTTCTATGCCACAATTGATGTAATTTATATGTTGCATTTTGCACACATCAGTGGGAGAGAATGAGAGGTGAGAAAGAGGGAGAGAATGAAAGAGTAGGCCGTTTTGTGTGTGTGTATATATATAATTTTTTTTATTTTTCTAAAACTTTTTAAGTTATTTACACAATTAGTCCCTGCAAAGGTTAAATGACAAAATTGCCCTCATGTGCAAGGCACATGACATGATTTAATGAAAAACTAACTGTGTTAGGTCAAAAGGACAAACTGTGTAGCATTTGAAAACAAACTCATTAATTTTAAAGGTAAAGGACATGGACACCGTCTGAAATTGGTATAAAGATAAGGACAATTATTGCAATTCACTCATTTTCACTATAGCTAACAACTTCTTCAATTATATATATATATATATATATATATATATAAGTATCCGCTAAAATGAGAACCACCTCGAGTTGTAAGAACCGCGAGAACTTTTTGATCCGGGGCGAGGTGCACCAAATGTTTTTTTCAGAAACGTAGATGCATGTATAAAAACAACATTTGTAAAAAAAAATTCAAAAAAAAAATGTCGTGTGTGTAGTTTTGAGCAACACAAGTTTGTGTTTACGGGACCCGTAAATTTTCCGGCTAGATTTACGGGTCCCGTAAACACAAACTTGTGGCGCTCAAAACTACACACACAACATTTTTTTTTTGAATTTTTTATTTACAAATGTTGTTTTTATACATGCATCTACGCTTATGAAAAAAAAAATTGGTCCACCGCGCCCCCTACGGTGTAGTTCTCACGGTTCTTACAACTCGAGGTGGTTCTCATTTTAGCATTCCCCTATATATATATATATATAGAGAGAGAGAGAGAGAGTGTGCGGTTAACATACAAGACGCCTTATCGTACTTCACGTACGCGACAACGTCAACCATCAGATCAGGGAAAAATAACGCATGGAACCCTAGTTTTTGTGATAATCACGCATGGAGGTACAAAATCACGCATGGGAGCCTTATAATTACGCATGGGATACAAATCACGCATGTTATAGTTGATCAAAAAAAAAATCACGCAAGTTATATATGTTGTCGCATACGTTAATATAGGATAAGCCTTTTTGTACATTATACTTTCTCTCTCTATATATATATATACGTTTGATATGAAGAAGATTAAACATGAAGACAATATTTTAAAGAGATGACAACATAAATAAGCATAATGTAAATTTAAAATATACCTGAGTTTATTGATTGAGAAACTTGATTACAAATGATTTCTTTACAATTGGGAGGAGCAACTATAATTTAAAAATCTAAAGATTTTGAACATAGAGAGGTTGATAATAAAAGTTTTGGATTTGAGAGTTTTTTCATACATAAGAAAAGGTTTTGATGTGTGTAAAAAAGTGTGTCTTCCTTCCTTGATCTTCTTCCCTTTTATAGATAGAGTAAAATGGTCTTCATTATTGATTCTTGAAAAGAGCTTCCGTATAAAGTTGCCTTTGTTGAAAGATACTCTTAAAGTTGTTTGTCCACTTATAGAATTATTTGCACCATCTTTGAAGAATTTGAAAGTTGATCGTCCTTTTGTTGAATTATTTGCATAATTTGAAGTTGAATGATAATCTTCCACCATCTATTGTCGGCCAAAAGCTTTGATAGATATTTATTATTATTATTATTATTAATATTATTATTATTATTATTCTCATATATACACATAGACCTGCCCCCTTTTTTATATATCATATCATATGGGTCTTGAGAATCTTGAAAGACTTCAGTCCCCGAAGATGAGTGTTTTGAAGGGGATGGAGATTGTCGAATTTCATTAACTATCTTTAACATTTCTTCTGGAGAATTTCAATCTTGAAGTCTTTGAATAAATTCTTGATCTTCATTGATGGCTTTGATATCTCGAACTGGAGACTTTAAACTTTTTTCATATTGAATAGTTAATTCCTTATAATACTTGTCTACTGCTTGAGAATTTTCCTTTGTGATAATAAACTTATTCCACCATTTGCACCTATATTGTCTGAAAAGCAATGGAGGATAAAGTTCTGTAGGGCTTTCTTCTTGAAAACTATAAGTCCATAAACAGATCCATGGAATTCTAAATACACTCATAAATTGTAAAGTTTATTCAAAAATTGGTGTTCCATCATGTTGAAAATACTCGGTGAATCTTGAAAATGCTTCTGAAATTTCTTTGGGAAAGGCTTCTGGAATGATTCCCATATATTTAAACCATTTAACGAACCACCTTGGATAAATATTTGAAAAATCTTCATCAAATTGGAAAAACCAAGAATGGTCAAAGTTTCTTAATAGGAATGCATTTTCCCATGCGTCTTGATAATCATAATAGTTGTATTGAGGATAAGCGCTGAAATTTGAAAGGGTTTTTGGATTATAGGGCCTAGAATTCCAGTCTTCTAAAGATAGAACCTTTAAAATTTTTACTTGACAGCGATCTTGGCAGGATCTCCACTATTAGAATTGTGTCGAATAATTACTGATTATGAATCTACTAAAATTGCTTGATAATAATCTCTGGTCTTGTATTCTTCTTTGAAAAAATGGCATCCTCGTGGATAAATGAAGTCGATTAGGGATAAAAAAATTTTACTAACTTTTTCGACTTCCAGAGGTTCTAGAATCTTGATAATTTTTTTTTATTTGGGTTAATAATATAAGGAATAGTAGCTGGTAAAGAGGTTGAAGAAGAGGCTTGTTTAGAGAGTTTTGTGAAAGAAGGTTGGATAATGGGTTTTGATTATTGACTTTGAATAATGGATGAAAAAAGAGGTCTAGGTCTAGGTCCTGGGGTTAAAGAGGCAAATCTATTTTGAATATTAGGTAGTAAAGGAAGTTGTTGTGAATGGGTTGGTCTTGATGGAGAACTTGTAGAACTTGATAATTGAGATTTTGAAAATTGTTGTTTTGAGAATACGATCTTTTTTGTAGAATCGGAGTTGCTCATGTTCCCTGTAAAAATTCTCTTGAAAAAAATCTGGTAAAGAATTATCTTCTCCTTTTATGAATTCTATTTGAAAATCGAAATCTGGTAAAGAATTATCTTCTCCTTTTATGAATTCTATTTGAAAATCGAAATTGCTTAGTAATGCTTGCCATCTTGCAAAAACTTGTTTTGAAATCAAATTTTTAAAATCTTTTTCTAAAATATATTTTGCAGATAAAGAATCGATTCTTAATAAAAATGGTTTCATATATAAATCATCTTCAAACTTTTTTATACATAAAACTATACTTAAAATTTCCTTTTTAATTGTTGAATAATTCTTCTGAGTATCATTCCATGCACCTGAATAATATCTAACTAAACTTTCCTTATTATTTAATTCTTGTTTTAGTATTCCTCCAAATCCTGAGTCACTTGCATCAGTTTCTACAATTAATTTTGCATTAGGATAGGGAATATATAAACAAGGTAAACATTTTATTTTATCTTTGGTATATTTTACTATATTCGTTTGTTCTTGAGTCCATGGTTTTGGATTCTTTTTTAAGCTGTCATATAAATGTTTACATATGATTCCTAAATCTTTGAAAAAGTCATGAATATAATTTAAACATCCTAAAAATCTTTGCAATTGCTTTTTATCTTTAATTTCATTTGGAAATTTATTTGAAAACTCTAAACTTCTGTTAATAGGTTTTATTGTTCCTTGAATAATATTATGTCCTAAAAATCTTATTTATGTTTGAAAAAGACTCATTTTAGAGGGTGATACTACCAATCCATTTTTATGAATAATATTGTAGAAAGCATTTAAATGTTTAAAATGTTGATCTAAAGAATTTGAAAATATCAATACGTCGTCAATGTAAACGATTGCATAATTTCCTAATGGTAAAATGATATCGTTCATTATATTTTGAAATTCTGAAGGAGTATTTTTCAATCCAAAAGGCATTCCATTCCATTCGTAGTGTCCAAATGGTACACTGAATCCAGTTTTATATTTGTCTTCTTCAGCAATTTGAACTTGCCAAAATCCATATTTCATATCAATTAAGAAAATATTTTTGAATCATAAATCTTTTTTAATAAATCTCTTTTATTTGGTATAGGATATCTAATCCATTCTAAAACTTTATTTAATTTTTATAATTTATAACTAACCTAGGAGCTCCTCTTTCTATTTCTGCATTATTTTGAACATTGAAGGCAGAACAAGACCAAGGGGATTTAGACGGTCTAATTAATTTTTTATCTAATGATTCTTGTATTTTTTTTTACAATAGCCTTCTAACTCTTGAGACATATGTATAGCTTTAGACTTTGTTGGAATATTTTTCTCATTAAAATCTTTAATATATGGTAATCTTACTATGTGTTGTTTTATTTCCCAAAAAGCATTTGGAATATTTGCACAGATATTCCTTTTAAATTTATTCTCAGTTTCTTGCATTCTTTTTATAATCGTTTTATCTTGCAATTGATTCTTTATTCTAGCATGATCAATTTCTTCAATTAAAAACTCCTTTTGTTTTTCTTTTAGGCTTAAAATGTTTATTAGTTTTGAAGTAATCGGATGAGCAAATTCAAAGCAAATCTTTTTATTTAAGACCTTAATACTTATTCCTTTTTCTTCAACTGTGAAGGGATATAACTGAGTTATGAATGGGAGTCCTAATATAATTTGAGATGTTAAATCTCTTACTAGAACTAATTGAGTTCTATAACAATAGTTTTCTTTACAAATATGAACATTTGATAATTTATATTTACTATTTAATGGTTTTCCATTAGCTCCAGATAATCTATATGTAGTCTTTTCATAATATTTTATGGGTATTAAACCTTCTTGAATACAGTTCATATCAGCACCACTATCAATCATAGCTACTAATGTTAATTGAAATTCGTTATTGATTATGATATTTAATTTAGTATACCATTTTTGAGAAGTTAATCCTTATAAATTATTTATTTTTCCTAAATTTTCAGTATCGTTACCGTTTTCTTCATCTTCTTTATTTTTTTCCCTTTTCTAATTCTTTAATTTGTGATTTTATTTCTCGAATCTCTTTTTTAATATTTTTTAATTCTATTTGTAATTCAGTTATTGTAACAAGATTTTCTTTTGTTTGACATGTTTGAAATCTTTGGCATATTTCATTGAAATTATATACCTTTTCTTCCTTTTCTATTGATAGTTTATACTTTTCTTTTAATTGTTTTAAATATACTTGTTTTATTTCTTTATCACTAATTCCTTCTAATAAATCGAATAGGTCTTTATTATTTTTTGTTAAAACATTTATTGTACCATCGATTTCACAAATACAAGGACCAATGCATTCACACATATTATCTTCCGAACTACTTTCTGAATTAGAATCTTCAATATTGTTTAAATCATTATCACTATAGTATGAAATACTGTTTTCACTTAAGTTGTCATAAATAAGTATTTTATTTACCTGTTCTTTTAATTCATCAGAAATATTTAGCTCATTTATCTTTTTCTTAGTATAACAATCCTTGGAATAATGTTCTTATCTTTCACATTTATAACAAATGACAATATATTGTTTTCCTTGTTTTTTCTTTTGAAAATTAAACTTGTCTTTGTAATAATTTTGTTTATTTTTAATATATGGTTTTCTCTTGTAATTTCTTTTGATAAATTGTTTAGGAATTTTCTTTTTCGTTTTAGAAGGGGTTTTAAATGGTTCAAATCCATATTGTTGACAAAAGCTTCCTAATTCCTTATGGCCTTGGATACCGTCATTTTTTATTTTCTCTTTTAATTTTAAATCATTACATATTTTTAATCCTTCTTGATTTATATAATTTACTCTTTGCCCATAGGATAAATCTCTATAAGGAATATTATTATTAAAATCTTTTTTTAATTTTTTCTCTAATTCTTTCTGCAAATAATTTTGGTAGCCCAACTATAAGTCTTTCTTTCCAATAAGCTTCTTTACAATCATCCCTAGTCATAACTTTTGAAAGGAATACATCTTTATACCATCTAAAATCTTGTAATTTTCTACATGTCAGATTTAATAATATTAAAGAATTTATTTCTTGATAATCTGTTGGATTTCCAATAAAATATTTGATTATAGCAAATATTAAAGTATTAATTATAACAGGTATTTCAGTTGGTATTTGAACATTATTTTTTGTCTTAGTAATTAATTTTTTAGCATTTTGTATTATTTGTTTTTCTTCTTCTGTAAGATACTTGTCCCACCAATCTTTAAGAATTCCAGTAAAACCAGAAACTATCATAGTAAGAATTTGAGCTTCATTATTTCTATTTGCTTTATATGCATTGGCTGCCATTATCATTTCTTGTAATAGATTAAGAATTTGATGTTCAGTTTGACCTTCTATACTCCATTCGTATAGAGAAGATCCATCATATTTTGCTTGAACTAAAGTATGTCGTTCTTTAAATTGTAAATCAGGTGGGGGTAGGTCTAGGGTAATAATTTCTTGTTTCAGGCCTAGTAGTATAAGTATTATTTTTTGAAAAATGATAATTTCCTCCTTTAATTTTGTTTATAGAGTCTTCTATTTGAAAATCATTAAATTGTTCTTCAATACTTTGAATTTCTTGTTCTGAAATAACATTTATATTTAGTTTTGAAAGAATAGAAGAACTACGATATAATTTTGAAAGAAATGATTATGTTATATATATATAGGGAGCCGCTAAAATAGAAACCATCTCCAGTTGTAAGAACCGTGAGAACCACTCTCAACCAATCACAATAAAGGGTATTTTGGTCATTTCCTTTAAAATGTCTAATCTTTCTCTCTCTCCTCATTTATTGTAGTAGACTTTTATATCTCTCTCATCTCTCATCTCACTTCTCTCATCCCTCATCTCACCATCATCTCTCACCTCTCTCTTAAAATCCCCTGCATATTCAAATCTAGATCTAGTACACCTTTATCTCTCATTTTCTCTATTCCTTCATCTAGAACAAAAAAAAAAAAAAAAAAAAAAAACACAGTCCACACCCCCCTAAACCTCCTAGCTGCAGCTCCCTCTCCGGTGAAACCGTTTCGGCACCGGTAACCAGCCGACAACACCCCCCCTAAATCCCCCTTCTGCATCCCCATGCAACACCCTCATCGCACAAGTTAGAACCGATCTCGAAAAGAGAGAGAGAGATCAAGAGCGAGAAGTGAGAGAGAGAGAGAGAGAGAGGGAGAGAGAGAGAGGAGTCAGAGAAGACGGTGGACGGCGGTAGCGCCGCCGCTCACGGCGGCGGCAGTAGAGACACAGGCGGCGGCGGTCCAGGTTGTTCCGACGAGTGTCAAGGTAACCCCCCCTCTTGCTTCCTTTTTACCGTACTGAAGTCGGTGACGGTTGTTTTGCAGGTTCCCGGTGACTGTGCATGTTTCCGGTGAGTCGGTGACGGTGGTTCATTATCGTGGGTGGTAACTGAAAAGGACTACTTGTTTTCTCTTCAATTTTTGTCAATTGAAGAAAATAATTTGAGATATTTTTGAAGAAAAAAATCAACGTAAAAAGGAAATGATATGGGTTGATAAATTGAGATCTTTTCAAAGGAAATGATGTGGGATAATTTAGGTAGTGGGATAATTTAGGTAGTGGTTGTGTTCGTATGGTGCTGCTGCTTTGGTTATAAAGGAGGGTTGGATGTTCGTATGGTGTTCAGTTCAATTACGTGTTGAACAGGAGGGGTCAGTGAAGATGGATGGTGTTAATGTTGAAGATGACGATGTTGATGGTGACGACGGCAGTCGGCCGGCGTCGGAGCTGCACCGGCGACGACTGCAGCAGAGGTGAGTGTGTTTGGTTCAAGTTCGGTTTAGATTTCGTGCTCAGATTCTGATGTGGTTTGAGTTTTGGTTCGGGTTAGGTTCGGGTTCACTTCAGATTTTGTCGGGTTTTCGGCTCGGTTTCGGGTCTCGGTCAAAGCTGGTCAGCCGCGGTTCGGGTGTGGTTCGACGGGTCAGATTGTGGTTCGGAGGTGGTGGCTGTGTGAGGATTGACAGTGGTGTTTGATAATTGATAATTGTGATTGGTTTATTGTTGTATTTTGAAAAATGTTTATTTTTTACAACCGTAAAAAAGTGTTTGTAAAAAAATGTTTCTTCACAACCGTAAATTTTTTTTTGTAAAAAATGGTTTTTTTACAACCGTAAAAAAATATCTAAATTTTTTTAACGTAAAACGTAAACTTTTATGTAAAAACCTTTTAACGTAAAACGTAAACTTTTTAACGTAAAACGTAAAGCGTAAACTTTTTAACATAAAACGTAAAACGAAACTTTTATGTAAAAACTTTTTAACGTAAAACGTAAAACTTTTTTATGTAAAAACTTTTTTATGTAAAAACTTTTTAAAGTAAAACGCAAAAAAAAAAAAAATTATGTAACCTGTAAAACGTACAACGTAAAACGTAAACTTTAAATGTAAAACGTAAAATGTAAAACGTAAAACGTAAACTTCTATGTAAAACGTAAAACTTTTTTATGTCAATTGTAAAACGTAAACTTTTTAATGTAAATTGTAAAACGTAAAACCTTATTATGTAAAACGTAAAACATTGTGTTATGTAAAACGTCAAAAAAGTTTTCGTAAAAAAAATTTTAAAACCGTAAAAAAAAATTCGTAAAAGAAAAAGTTTAAAACCGTAAAAAAAGTTTAAAAACGCATGTGTAAGAAAGGGGGCGCAAAAAACGACGCGCAAAAAAAAAACGACGCGTGACAACTCAGCGTAAAAAATGACTCTTAAAAACCGGGTGATAAAACGGCGCGCAAATAAGGGGCGTGAATACGGGGCGTAAAAACGACGCGTAAAAACGGGACCTAAAAAACGGCGCGGTATAAAACGGCGCGTAAAACCAGGCTTAAAAAACAGTGCGTAAAAACACGGTCGCAAAAACGGCGTGAAAAACACGGGGCGTAAAACAGGTCGTAAAAAAACGCACGTAAAAAACGGGGGCCTAAAAAAACGGCGTGTAAAACGGTCGTAAAAACGGCGCGTAAAAACGGGACGTAAAACATGGCGCGCTAAAAAACGGTGCTTAAAACCGGGAATAAAAAACCGCATGTAAAAACCCGGTCGCAAAAACGGCATGAAAAAAATGGGGCGTAAAAAAACGGCGCGTAAAATGGGCCGTATAAACGGCGCGTAAAAACGGGACATAAAAACGGGACGCTAAAACGGCGCGTAAAAACGGGACGTAAAAAATGGGGCGTAAAAACGTGACGTAAAAAACGGCGCGGCAAAAAACGGTGCGTAAAACCGGGCATAAAAAACGGCACTTAAAAACCCGGTCGCAAAAACGGCGTGAAAAAATGGAGCGTAAAACGGGTCGTAAAAAAACTCGCGTGAATTTTTTTTATCGAAAAATCTGATTTTAAAATGTTGTTTAATAAAACAAATCTGATTTTAGAAAAACACAATTAATGCAATAGGACAAAAATGTAATAAAAAGCAATAAAATCAATAAGACAAAAAAAAACAAAATTACTTAAATACCCTTTTAGATTAAAATATTAAAGACATAATAAGACTAAAAGAATTTAATATTACTTTTAACTACTTTTAATCTCATCCATCAATTTTGAAGATCTAATGGCTAGAAAGTGGTTCCCGCGGTTCTTACAACTGGATGTGATTTTCATTTTAGCGGTCCCCTATATATATATATATATGCCAGTTAACGTACAATAGGGCTTATCGTACATTACGTACGCGATAACCCCAGCCGTCAGATCTTCATCTCCCATGCGATTTCATACCTCCATGTGAACTGTACGAACTGTGCGAATTCAATCTTCCACATGCGATTTTGTCCATCTACACACCCCATGCCATTTTTCACATTACCCCATGCTAACCATTTTTTCACATGCGATATTCAATATTCCACATGCGATTCTACACACCCCATGCCATTTTTCACATTACCCCAAGCTAGCCATTTTTTCACATGCGATATTCAATCTTCCACATGCGATTCTACACACCCCATGCCATTTTTCACATTACCCCATGCTAGCCATTTTTTCACATGCGATATTCAATCTTCCACATGCGATTTTGTCCATCTACACACTCCATGCCATTTTTCACATTACCCCATGCTAACGATTTTTTCACGTACGATTTCATTTGCATGGGATTTCAAACATGCGATTTCATTGCATTTTTAATCCATGCGATTTCATTTGCCTTTTTATAACATGCGAAGATTGAATTCGCACCAGGTCCGCACCAGATCGAATGACTGGGATGATCGCGTACGTATCGTACGATAAGCCGTAATGTATTTTACACTTTCCTGTGTATATATATATAATTAAGGGTTATAATTAATTTTTTTAGTTATAACTAGAAGATGAAAAAAACTAAGGTTTAATGTAAATTTTTTAATCATAATTAGTAGAAGATATGATTTGATTAAGTTTTATTTTTTATAAACAACTAGTTACTTTCCGTCCGCGCGTTGCGGCGGGACCCAATGACTACAAAAGGCGTGTCAGCAACGGCAAACAGATATCGAATATCAAATCATAAATAAAATGACGTGGTAAGGATAGTCACCCCTTCATAAAAAGCGATTTTAAATAACCTATTATATAATAATAGGACCCACACGTCCTACACGTTGGAAATTCGGTTGTTTTCAGTTCAGTTATTACGGTGCTAACACGTTAAAATATGGATGAGCTCGGTACCGGTAACGGCAGCGAAAGTACCGATCCGGAAAATCATCGAAATTAGGTACCGGCACCAAAAATGCTCGGTACAATACGGTATGGTATTTGAAGGTAAAAATCAATAAATACAGGTATGGTGCTAGACCGGTGTCGAACCGAAAGTAACGATTCTGAAAACGCCAAAAGGTGGGTACCAAATTGGTACCGGAAATGATTTGGTATAGTAAATTTGGTACCGATACGATACCAGTTTGTTTACATGATTTGATACGATTTGCTCATCAATATTCTAAATATCCAAATTAATTTTACATGCTACAATTCATTCATTACAGAAAAAGACAAAAAAGAAAGCAAAATAAGTTGTTGTGTATATAAAACCTCATTCAAACGAAATACAGTTTACTTACTGTATGTATGAAAAGTAATCTAAACGATGCAATTACTTGCATTGCTGCGTTGCTACAGGATTTGATGAGCTCGGTAACAACCGGTACCGAAAATACCGTTACCGAATATACCTAGCATGGTACGGTTCGGTGCCGGTCGGTACTGGTACGGCACCGGTATTTGAGGGTAAAAACCGGTGAATACCTGTGCAGAACCGGTACCGAAAATACACCGGTTTAGTAAATTTGAGACCGGTACCTATACCCGATACCATTTGATCATCAATGATGTTACTATTAATTCTATTCTAATTTTAATTTAAAAAATAAATAATAAATCACTATTCATTGGATTTCTTTTTTATCATATATAAATTATCCTTATTGTATTCACACATAGGGAGCCGCTAGAATAAGAACCACCCCCAGTTATGAGAACCATGAGAACCACTCTCCATCAATCATAATATGCCAACACAAAGGGTGTTTTGGTCATTTACTCATATTGTCTAATCACTCTCTCTCTCTCCATTAATAAAAGTGGCAGACCTTTCTTTTCTCTTCTCTTTAAAATTGAAGAAACCTTTTCATCTTTCTCATCCAAAAAACCTGCAACCCACACTCACAAAAACCTGCAACCCACCCTCATCACAGAGAGATCCGACCTACACTTTTGGGCGGCGGTGCACCACAAACAACGGCAACGGGCGGTGGTTGATCGGTAGCGGAAGACGGTTGTGCGAGGTGGTTAGTCGGCCACCATCGCCTGAAAACGAACCGCCATGGCCACCATCTCTCCGGTCACCATTTTGCGACATTGCTGGGTTTAATTTGGTATGTTGGGGGTTGCTTGGGTTTGGGGTTTCTTTGATTCTGATTATGTTGGTTTGGGATTTTTTTTTGATTCTGATTATGTTGGTTTAGTATCTTTTTTGATTCCGTTTCCGTCGATTCTGTGGTTGTTTGTGGTGGGTGGTTGGTGAAGGTGGGTTTGTGATGTGGTTGGTGAAGGTGGGGTTGTGGTGGGTGGTTGGTGAAGGTGGGTTTGTGATGTAGTTGGTGAAGGTGGGTTTGTGGTGGGTGGTTGGTGAAGGTGGGTTTGTGATGTTGGTTAGGGGCGGCGGTCGTTGAAGGGTGTTGTGGTTGTTTGTGGTGGGTTTGTGGTGGGTGGTTGGTGAAGGTGGGATTGTGATGTGGGTGGGTGTTTTGTGGTCGGAGATGGTGGGTTTGTGAATCTGTTTGCCTTTTGAATCTGTTGAATTTTTTGAATCTGTGTTGAATATGTGTTGAATGATGTTCTTGTTCCTTTTGGATGTTTAAATCGGTTGAATCTGGTGCCTTGTTGAATCGGCGGTGATGATGTAAAAAAAAAACTGACGTTGGCGCGGCAAGGTTGGTGGAGGGTAGGTTTTTGAACCTGCAACCCCACTTTGCAGCCTCTGATTATCGGAAAATCTGAGCCAAAACTTCGTTTTTTTTTCTAAAAACCACTCGTTCTTTTGATTTTTGTTTGTTGGGTTTTTTTTTAAATTTAGGCGTCGATGATGATAACAATATATCTGAGACGCTTCACCGAGTTTGCGATTTCTGTGTGCGTTCGTTTTTTGCGTAAAAAAGTTTTTGTAAAAAAAAAATAAACCGTAAACTTTTTAACGTAAACCGTAAACTTTTTAACGTAAATCGTAAAAACGTGAAGTGTAAAACGTAAACGTAAAACGTAATTTGTAAAAAGTTTTACGTAAAACGTAAAAAGTTTTAACGTAAAACGTAAAAAGTTTTAACGTAAAAAGTAAAAAGTTTTACGTAAATCGTAAAATGTTTTACGTAAAACGCAAAACGGAAAAAAACGTAAAACGTAAAAATTTTAACGTAAAACGTAAAAAACCGACGCGTAAAACGTAAAAAACCGGCGCGTAAAACGTAAAAGGTTTTACGGAAAACGTAAAAGGTGTTTCGTAAAACGTAAAAAGTTTTAGGTAAAACGTAAATCGTTAATTTTTTTTAGTAAAACGTAAAAAGTTTTAGGTAAAACGTAAAAAACCGGCTCGTAAAACGTAAAAACGTAAAAAATGTTAACGTAAAAAATCGGCACGTAAAACGTAAAAAAAAATTAACGTAAAAAACCGGCGCGTAAAACGTAAAAAACCGGCGAGTAAAACGTAAAAAAACGGCGTTAAAAAACGACGCGTTGAAAAAACGGCGTTAAAAAACCGGCGTTAAAAAACGGCGCGTTGAAAAAACGACGCGTGAAAAAGTCGGACGCAAGACGGGTCGTAAAATGGGTCGTAAAAAATTGGCGCGTAAAAAACGGCGTTAAAAAATTGGCTCGTAAAAAACGGCGCGTTGAAAAAACGGCGTTAAAAAACGGCGCGTAAAAAAACGGTGTTGAAAAATTGGCGCGTAAAAAACGGCGCGTAAAAAAACGGCGTGTTAAAATAACGACGCTTGAAAAAACCCGGCGTAAAAACGGCGCGTCAAAAAAACGTAAAACGTAAAAAGTTTAACATAAAACTTAAATTGTAAAAAGTATAAAAAATGTTTAAAAAAAACTGAATTTTAAAATGTTTTTAATAAAAAAGTTATGTTTAAAAAAAAAGTAATAATCTAATAAAACAAAAAACTAATAAAAAACAATAAAGATAAAAAGACAAAATAGAGTTATTTTACTAAATTACCCTTTTGGATTATAATATTAAAGACATAATAAGACAAAAACATTTAATATTAATTTTTACTACTTTTGATCTCATCCATCAATCCCAAAGATCTAAAGGCTAGAAAGTGGTTCTCATTGTTATCATAACTGGAGGTGGTTCTCATTTTAGCGGTCCCCCACATATACTTTATAGTTTATTAATTAATGTTCCACATAGATTTATTATTCTGTATTAATCTATTAAGACAGTTTATAGTTTATTAATTAATATTACACATAGATTTATTATTTTAGGATGTGTAGTCATAAAGTCTTTTTGGGGGCGTTATGCGACATGTGGCGCCACGTCATAGAGGCGCTTTATAGGACGTTATATCAGTAGAGCCCGTAGTCATAAAGTTTATACCTCATCATTACTCAATTAATTAATTTTCAATTTTTTTAATTAATTTCTAACTTTATAAAACTAAAAACCATTTCATTAAAAAAACATTACAATAAAATTTAAAAAAAAACATTAATATAAAATAAAATAAAAACATTACACTAAATAAAATTAAAAACTCAAAGGTTATATTTTTTTCGATTCGCTACTTTCGTGCCAACGCCATCTTCAGTGGGAACCGAAGACACGGGACGGGTAGGATTGCTACTTTGGTTCGGGTCCGCACTCGAACGGGGAGGAATAAAACCACGGTTGAAGGGTTGTATTGTATAAAAATTCTAGATTTAAAAAAAAGTAGAGAGAAAGAGGGTTTGAAAGTATTATGGTTGTATTGGATTTTATAAAAAAAGGGAGATGGGGGTATATTTATTTATGAGAGTTGAAAAATTAATTGAATTGAATTTTTTATTTTTTACTTTTTTGACCGTTGAACGGTCAAAAAATTTGCAAAGCTTCTTCCTCGCGCCGCGATTGTGATAACGGGGACTCAATATTTTAGACCCATAGCGCCCCCTGTTTTGGTGTTCATGGGCGTCATGGGGCGCTATGGTGCATTTGTGGGTGATATACCGCCCCATTACACATAGGGTATGTTTGGCATGAAGCTTCTAGCTTTAATCATTTAAGAAAAAGCTTCTACTCAATAAAAAATGTTGATTGTTTGAAGGAGCTTGAAGTTTTTAGGTTAGGAGCTTGAAGTTTTTTGTTGAACGCTCCTACTAGTAGCATTTAGAAGGAGCTACAAGCTTTTAGGGAAAAAAATGACTATTTTAACCTCTAAAGATAATGAACTTTTTAATGCACAAACTTTTTAAATTTTTAGTTCATTTTATACATTTTATTAAAAGCTTCGGCTACTCTGTCAAATATCAAATATATCTAAAAAAAAACTACAGCTACTAGCTAACAACTTCCAACCACCAGCTACTTTTGCCAAAAATACCCATACACTTATATTAATCTATTAAGGCATGGAGATATTTCATAACATCTTGTGGTCCAACTAATACTTAATGAACCTCTTAGGATCTCAAGTTAGAGACTCGTGGCCAACAAAATAAAACGTGATCTAATAAGATGCACTTTATGTATTTTTCATCGTCATACTCGTCTTTATGCTGAATAGTGAAACCTGTGTGGTCTAGGAAATTTGTTCTTTACATTCGGTTGAAAAGACATCTACTGGTGACAAACGATGATGGGTTGATGCTTGTATAAGGATGCAACATTGTTACTTTGTCAATGACGAAGGGTGTTGGTTCAGTTCTGTTTGAACATAATGGAAAACATGAAAACATACCTTTGGTTGCATCAGCACAAGTTAGCAAAGAATCCATTAAGGGTTGACATGATTGTCATCTTGGTCTGGTTCCTCCTTAGGGTGCTGACTGATGATGGTGGCTTAGAAAAAACCGATAAGGGAATCGGTATGGAGATGGAGGTCGAAATTATGATGTTATGTGTTATTAGGGTTGTGTCTAATGTGTAACTGTCTAACCCCTTAACCTCCACATAATTCTCCTTATTTAAGCACCCAGGAGGAAACCCTAATTAGTTAATAAGGGTAATATGGTCCATCAACAATTACCAACTAATTTAAATAATAGGATTGTTATATATTTTGATCTATATAATGTAAATGATTATAATGGCTACAGATTAAATATTAATACGTAATATATTTAATCTTACATTCTCCCACTTAGCCGAGTAATCATTTACTATGAGTATTAGATAAGCCTGATCAGGAGTTAACACTCATTTTAGCCTTAAACAAGTACTATAGCAGAGAAATACAGCCGTTGAATCATTATGCGACTCAGGACCCCCATTAATCATACTATAGTCTTAATTTAAAACCTAATCGTCATGATCAAAATACGCATAAGCCCTTTGTTTGATTTGTAACTTTATTTGTCTTATATGCCATTATGTCGACTTGACATATTCTTAGAGACGTACAAAATCAAACTGATGAGGAAAATTAACTAATACTTAGTCATTCATAGTACGATATGCAGTTGCGCATGGCCATAAACTAATACCCGTCTATGAGCTCTCTTAATAAGACTTATGGGTAATAACCATTCAGTTATAGGATCCTTAAGCATATCATGAATGTATTCGATACAAACTTAGTTTCCTCAATTCGTTCATAAACGAATAATTAATTGCGTATCGAAACTTAATGCAGCACCTCTTGAACTGTTACTGTTCAAGGAGTCATGGTAGCTGACTTTATCACTCTAAGTCTTCAAAACATCAATTATATGGAGTTAATAAACTTATGAGTCTACTGATATATTTCCAACAACATTTAGTGACGATATTATGTCGTTATAACTTAGGTTGTTAATATCAGTGCATTATGACTCCTCCATGAGATATGTTTTGTCTGCTGACATAAGAATATACCCGAAATTACATTTTATCATCTTTGAATATCACAAAGTTATAATAATAAACCGGTTTGAGTTCTCACTTCCTCTTTAAATTATAGTCTCTCGTTTCTTTTAAAGATATTGTAATACTCCATTAGATGCTTCACATTAATCTAGACATATCTAGTGTGTTGCAATGTGAGTAATATCTAAACGAGTATAGACTTGAACTTACAAAAGGCTTCTAATTAATGAAGCGTAAATAAATAATCTCATTTATCCTATTATCCTCTAAAGGAGAGCAGTGTTTAGTTACATATGTAAGGACCCATTTAATGTTAAACTTATGGAACGGAACTAATATCCCATTGGGTCTATCTCAGTATGTTATGATATCAATCACGTAAGAGATATCCCTGAGATCTATTATATCAAAGTTTGTGTTAACAATGCTTTGACTTATGTAACATATACTTGTCAAAAGAATATCATCTATATAGACAAGTTTATCTTAGTTGCTCCCACTCATCTTGAGGTAGGTACATTAATCCACTTGATTGTTGATGAAAATAATTACGTTAGCTTTTCATCACATTATGATGTTTGCATTAACCCATACATGGATTTTATTGGCTTACAAATAAAGTGTTCTTTAACCTTCAGTTAGAACTTTCAGGTTGTTTTATGAACATGTAAATGTGTCAGCCAGTTTGTTAGGGAAAATTGTTTTTAATGTTCATCTAATGTAGCTTTAAACTATTATAAGCTACTAGAACAGTGATGATCCTCAAGGAAAACTTTGATAATTTATCTCTTCCTGAGTATAACCTTTGACAATCAATCATGCTCCTTTGTGTCTTAACGTTTATATTAGGATTTGGTTTTCTTATGAACACTCTTAGGTAATTCAATCAAATCCCAAACGTTATACGAACACATAAAATCAGTTTTACTAGAAAACTATTTTATTCCATTTAAAAGATTTAAGATTGATTGACGCTAATGGCTTAATTATGAGAGATAGGATCTATAAACTTTTCCAAAATCCATTTCAACTTTAGTTAGGGAGGTTAAGTAATCATCAAAGTTAGTAGGCTTTTAAACCTAGATGACCTCCTGAGTTAATTATTGGGTTCATTAGAAGTTTCAGTTTTATGGATTAGCTCTTGATTAGGTTGCTATCATTTTCATGATTGTAAGAGTTGGAGCAGTATGGTGTACAAGAGGTGTAATCGGAGTTAAATTTGGAGTGAAAGAAATTTAATGACATTCTTCCCCCCGCCTCTTGTATTCCTTGCAAGTCATAATAAGGACTTTGACTGCTCCCACTAACCTTAGGGATCTTTAGGAACTCAGCATGCTTAGGGTCAATACTTAATGACCAACAAAATTCTAATAGAGAAAACAAATTAATGACGTCAGTCGTGATTTCTCTTGTTGAGGATTATATTAGTTTATGTAAGAAATCTAAGTGTGCCCACAATTAAGCAACAATGAAACTTTTGTAAGAGTAGCATTAGTTTTTTAGGAGACAAGTTTTGATAGAACAGTGTCGTGATGGAGCGGTGTCTTGTACAAGAGGTGCAAATTTAGGTAATGTAAAATTTTCACTCCCCCACCTCTTGCAACTATTGCAAGTTCTTATTAAGACACTTAATGCTCCCACTGATCTTTAATATCTCTAGAATGCTACAAGAAAAGTTTCAATGAGCTATGTGACGTGGGAACCTATCACATACACGTTAGACTTTATTTGATTTCTTTAATGTCCAGATATGAAAAGAAACTTTAGGGACATATCTAATAGAAATCTTATTAAGTATACATATGAACAGATTTCTTCTAAGAACGTGTGCCATATACGACAAAATTTAGATATTGATGAAACAATGGTTAACCGGGTAGGGTTAACTCACTGGTCTCGTCAAGAGGGTTAATCCCTTCTTTCCGAGGATCGTTGGCTGGATCGTCTGGTGGTGGGTTTCCTGCACAAGGAAACAAACCGTGACTCGTAACAAGGAGGATGGGGTGGGGGGTGCTCCTTGTTACCACTCTCCGGCGTGAGAATCAGTAAGTTGCTTGGGAAGCAAGTATGATAGTAGTAGTATTGAGGGAGTTAGAAAGTGATACCTCAAACCTGGTTTGGGGTGAGTATTTATAGCCGAGGAGTGAAGGAGGGTAGTTGAGTAGCTAGTCTGACATCGCACAGCTATTTGCAGGTGTGTCAGACCTGTCGGATGCTGTGGTAATGCCACGTCCGGCTGTGGTGTCAGACTGTTGTTCATACGTGGGCTAGTAGGCGACTGTTCCCAGTGCCACTTGCACTGTGGTGTCAGACCCACTTGCTTTGTAGGCAGGATGCGGTGCCAAGCCGCATCGCTGCTTGCGGTCACTGATGTTGTTCCCGCATTGGTTGTTCCATCCATGATTTGCGAGGGATGCGGTGTTGTGCCGCATCGCCTGTTGAGTGACTGTTACTGTTGTCCAGATCCCTTGTCGTGACGAAAATGTTCATAGGATGCGGTGCGAGGCCGCATCGCTATGCGTAACATTAGTTTCCGTCCTTAAGGTAAGTCTTCTCATCAATGGACAGATTGGACCGCAGTGTTCGCATGTGTCTACGCGGACACTGGATAGTTAATTGCTGTTGGGGGTTTTTAATGAGGGTAATGGTCATTCGCGGTCGTGCTGACGCGATATTTGGGACCATACCCCTTCAAGTCCCCCCAGTCTAGTGTTCCTTCCGTATGCGAGTCGCATGTGGGAGGGATACTGGACTATGTTGTCTAGAAGGTTAAGATTATGCCATGCAGATGGCATCTTCTTTAAGTAGTAGGCCCTTTCTAGTGGATTGTTTCTTCCTTTGAGAAGGGTGTATGGTGAGCAAGTTCCGTCTGATGCGGAATTCTCAGCCAAAGCTTTGACTGTTTCTACCTTTTGCTGATGTCATCAGCCACCTGTTGGTGTTTCGGACCAACCTTTGAGACGGTGACTGAAGGTATTAGCAGACTTCGAACCAACCTTTGAGATCGTGACTGAAGATGTCTTCTTCAGTGTAGTTGGAATCTCTGCGTCAGTTGGTGCAAAGTTGTAAGTACTTTGCTCAAGCTCTATGTTCAGCAACTGGACATGTAACGATGATCCCTGTTTTGTGGGGTGTTCGTGTTCTCCAGTTAAGCTTTCTAGTAACCGCACGTCTTCTGCGGTTTATCTCTCAAGTAACCGCACGTCCTCAGAGGTGTAGCTCTCTGGTAACCGTTCGTTCTTTGCGGTTACCTCGTTGCCGAACCTCGTTTGCCATGTTTCTTTGAGGATCGTGGGGTAGTTGCGTCATTGTTGGCCGTGTTTGGTCGAACAATGTGAATCTGGACTATGGGCAAATAAACATGATCATAGGCATGGTTGTGCCCACCATTGTTTATTCTATGCGGTCCATAGGTGGGTAACTAGTCATAGGCAGACTTGTTACCGCTGTTCTGGAGCCACTTTCCTTCACGCTTTGGTGGAAAGTAGTTTCCCTGCAAGTAGCGTTGCCGGAAGAGATCGTTTTAGATACTTGGGAAGTTGGTTGAAACTCTTCCGCATTCGTTTTGTAGCCACTTTCCTTCACGTTTAGTTGGAAAGCAGTTTTTCTTGAAATAGCTTTGCTCTTCCGCGTGGTGGCTTAGTTGTGGCTCTTCCATAGCTATCGTTCGCATAGTTGCGGTTTGCAGTAACTACGTAAGAATGGTTGCGGTTTGCAGCAAAGAACTCGCTTCTAGAAGTCTTGTAGCCTGGATGTGGCTCTTGAAGGTTCAGGGGACAGGGTTGCTGATGTGCGGTTGCTCAGCATACTTGTCCTGTTCCTTAAGGAGAAGCTGTTTGCGTTCCCTCTGTGGTTGTGAACCGGAAACGAGGGTTTTGAAGCTTGAAGAAGCTTTCATGGGGTGCGGTTTACCGCATCCTGAGAAGCGGTTTTCGCAGTCCAAAGAATCGTGCTGGTTCTGAGTATCTGACACACCTGTGCGGGTTGGTATGCGTCATCTCCGCATATTCCGCGTGTGCTCGTGGATATGTGCGGTTTATGACTTATACTCCTTTATATAATTTAAAGATATATATTTTTGCCTTTTTTGAGGGGTATGTAAAAAACGACATGCGGTATGGGTTATGGTGCGGTAAACCAGAGAAACCGCATGCCGCTTGTGTTTGGATAAGGTTGTTGCTTTCTGTTGCATACGTCACGATTGCACGTGTGGGTTGTTGAAGTTGATAGGATTCTGACATGTGCTGATTTGAAAAGACGTTTGCACTGCCCGAGGTCATAACTGCACTGTAGCAGGGAGTGAAAAAGTCTTCTCTGTCAGGCGCGTGGGCGGCCACGCGCGCGTGATAACCGTCAGCGGAAAGGTCGCTGACCACGTGTCGCCTTGTAACTCGCCTATTTTGAACGTGTTGAGGCGGTTTACTGTATCGCATTTATTGCGATGAGTATATAAAGGGGGAACCGTTTGGTTTCTCCTCTCTGTTCAACTTTTTCGAAAAGATTTCTGGTGAGAGAGAGCATTCCCTTGGTCTTCTCCGATCAATCTATCTTTTATTCCGGTAATCTTTTGGGTTTTCTGAGTTTTTATGTAACTCGAAACTTCTGTTCTACATATTTCTGATGGCTGATCCATCTAACCCACATAATGTGGAGGGTGAAAACCCTGAAGCATCTTCTCCGGTGGCCGGAGAAGAAGAAGATGATGGTGGCAGTGTTCCTGGTGGTGGCCTACCACCGTTGAAGTGGTCGAAAGTTTCATTCGACCAACTGATGACCAAGATTGAAATGCCTCACGAGTATGGGGCTGAATATCCCCAACCTGGTGATACTGGTGCCAGTGCTCCGGCCGGTTACATCACCATGTGGGCCGAGTGTTTTATTGATGGTAACCTTCGTTTACCATTAACAGTTTTTGTTGCTCAGGTCTTGGAACATTACAAGATCCATATCTCCCAGATGAGTCCTTTTGGGATGATCCGTATTAGACATTTTGAATCAACTTTTCGAGCTCTTGGTCTGCCGGTTACCGTTGAAAACTTCCGGGGGTTTTACCAGTTGACGGTGAACACTGGTTTCTTTTCCTTTAGAGAACGGTATGGAAGCATCAAGTTGACGACCCCTCCGAAGGGTATTACGAAGTGGAAGTGTAAGTTCTTCTATGTTAAAGCTGCCGCAGTTGTTGTAGACATGAATACGCGGAACGTCAATGAGCCTATCCCTGCGGAGGATATTGCTATGCCTACCGCGGAGACTGCGGAGTGGTTCTCAAGGCTGAAACCTATTGAGCATAGGCAGCTGACCAACAATGAGTTGTGGGTGCTGGGGATGATGTTGACCCGGCCTAAGAGGAATTTCACGCCTGTGGTGCGGGAGAAAACTGGTGGTAAGTGTTACCATTCTTTTGCGGTTGCTTTATTCCCGTGTTTGTTATTAATTTGGATATGTATTATCAGAAATTGTGGAAGTGTGGAAGATATTTGATCCAACTTTTACTGGCAAAGTTGATCTTATTCCGACTGCGGATGGTAAAGGTTTTAACTTGACGATTGTCCCTCTATTCCGCGTTGCTTCACGCGAGGTGATGACTGCACCCCTGCCGCAGGGCAAAGGTATTATTCATAACCTTTATTGCTTTTCAAGGTTTGTTGCTGATATCCTATACGCAGGTACACTTGGGGACCTTGGTAAATTTGAGCCAAAGGGTGCCCCCAAAAAACATGCGGAGAAAAAGCCTGTAGATAAACCTGGGCGGGATCGCGGTGTGAAGAAACCTGTTGTTTCTGTTGTTCCGCCTTTGGTGAAGCAAACAGCAGGTATCTCTCGTTCTCATTTCCGCAGATATACCGATTACGTGGTAGTATCTGACACCCTAGAGGGCTTGGGTGTTCCAGGTGTTGGTGCGGCCACCGGTGGAACCACTGCGGGTTCGAAACCGGTTGATGAAAGGAAGAGAAAAACGGAGGATGCTGGTAGGGGAAAAAAGCCAAAGATTCAGACCAGGCGCAAGCCCTTTGTCATACCAAGTAAACCTGCGGTTGTTTCTGGTATGTGATGCATGACTAACAAATATTTCGTGTTTATACTTTGTTCTTTAAAGTATCTGTGTTGATTTCAGAGCCGCAAGATGAAGGGTTCTTCGACTTTGATGCTCCTCCTCCCCCTCCCCCGCACGACACTGCTGCGGGTGCGGGGGTTCATAAGGCTGTTACTCCTGAAGCCTCTGTGCGGGGAGTGGACACTGGAAAGGGTCCCGCGGCTCAAATCCATGACACGGTTGATTCGAGTGATAATGTTATCACCCCAGAGGATACTGTTGATATGGATTTGAAGTTTGGTTACACCGGAAAGCCGAAGTCTCCTGTTGCCGAGAAGGCTTCCGGTTCCGCTTCTGGTGGTGCGGGTTTTGTAGAGACTCCTATTCAGCCTGACGAGTCTGAATTGGAGTATTATTATCGCTCCTATACAGAAGACCGGGCCATGTCTTACCATCGCCCGCCGTGGTCTGTGATGCAAGGGGATGACATTTCCGCTGATCCCTCTGCTTGTAGGGAGGTTTTGAGTGGTTTGGGCACTCCTTTCGAGGTAAACCGGGCCCGTTCTTTACCGACTGAGGTCCAGATGAGCCAACTCTCTTCCATGCTTGTGGGGAGCTCCATAATGGCAAATGCCGTTATGGAGAAGTGCAAGGTGCTGGGGCGCAAGGGGGAGGAGAATGCGCGTTTACGGGCCGAGGCCGAGGAGTTGGTGAAGGCTGCACGTGAGGGTGCAGCGCAGCTTGAGAGGGATAGAGAGCAGCTTGAGAGGGATAGAGCTGCGTTTGAGAAGCATAAGCAGACTGAAGAGTGGGCTGCAACTGCTGAGCTTAAACAGGTTCGTACTCTTGCAAAACTGCTGTCTGATGAGCGTAAGCGTTTTAAAGAAACCCTTTCCGATGAGCGCAAGACGCTATCTGATGAGCGCAAGACTTGGAAAGAAACTTGGGGTAAACAGAATGAAACTCTCTTTCATGTTCGTCAGGAGCTTATAAATGCCAAGGCAGCAATTTCTGCGTTGGCTAAAGAGAAAGCTGAGGCTGTTGCGGCTGCCCAAGGGGCCAAGGAAGCAGAGGTTCGGCTTGCCAAGGCTCTGGAAGAGGCCAAGGAGGCGGAGGCTCGTGCTGCAAAAGCTCTTGAAGGGGCAAATGTTGACCGCACCAAGTTAGGCAAAACTATTCTGGATCTTCAGGTATAAGTTTTTCCTAACTTTGAAATTGTGTCTCACACGTTTGTTGATTCTTTTTTGTAAACTTCTGATTTCTTGTTAAAAGGCTGAAGTGCGGACCCGGGGGGTCGCTATTGAGGAAGCCTCTGCCCGTGCTGCTGAAACTGAAGTGCGAGCAAGAGAGGCTGAAGAGGCTAGAGATAGCCACGCTTCTTCACTTGCGTTGCTCAAGGCTGATCATGAATGGATGCGTATTCACGGGACCGGGCATGTAAGTATCCGTTGCCTTGTTATTTTTGCTGTAGGTTTGCCTTTGCTAACCATTGTATTCCTGTTTCGCAGATTGTTACTGCTATTCTTGATGCACCCGAGACCGTAGCAGGTATTAACGAGATCAGGGAGCGTGCCCGGGATGCTGGTTTCAAAGCTGGCTACAACCGCTGTATTAGTCATTTGAACGTTGCAGCGCGTGGCGAGCTTACTGATGAGCGGTCCGGGTTTCATGGCGTGGACACTGAAGCGCTTCTTGCTGCTGCGGTTCATGAGTTTAATGATACAACCCTCACCGGCCTTGAAGAACTTGAAAAGTGTCTCGAAGCGGAGGATTATGTGGACCGCTTGCGAGTCTTATACGCTGGTGAAGACGACGAAGAAAAACCATTTGTTGAGGGCAAGGATGGTGCGGGCCCCAGTGGTACAAAGGAAGATTAGATTGGCCTGCGTGCCTCTTTTGTTTCCTTATGTAACCGTTACAAAACTTTATGTAAATGCCTTGTGCACCGCGCGGGTGCAGGAATTTTTCGAATATAAAGAATTGTTGTTTCAATTTTTACAAGTGTTTTTAGTACTTGTATGTTTGAATTTGTATGCGTTTAGTGTTACTGTGAGTACTACTAAATCTGTAATTTCCTTTTGTATATCTAGCTGATATGCAAGTATGAAGATTTGTCTTTGGTTAGACAAACAGTATTGCCATTGCTGGCCTATTACAATAGTTGCGTGTGGTTACCATTCTGTGTGGGTATCACGAATGAAGATTTTGCTAATCTGTTTTTGTGTATACCTCAGAGTGGAACACGCATTTGTAATAGAAATAAATAAACAATATTGCATTGAATCGTCTATTTATTTATTTGCAAATGGCCTGCGGCCCGATAGATTACATGCAGAAAACATGGCTTACATATAACAGCGTCGAAGTTGCTGTGCGTTCCATGTGCGTGCGATAGTTTCGCCTTCTAATGTTTGTAGTTTGTACGCGCCTTTGCCCAGGACCTCTTGGATGAGGTACGGTCCTTCCCACTTGGGGGCAAGTTTCCCTGGGCGTTCTGCGTTGGATGCTTCGTTGTCACGAAGGACGTAGTCTCCAGGGTTGAAAGTACAAATGCGAACGCGTGTATTGTAGTATTTTTCCAACTTGGTTTTGTACTTGGCCTCGTTGATGGCAGCGTTTTCGCGCCTTTCTTCCAAGAGGTCCAAGTCAACCCTGCGTTCCTCATTGTTGTCCATCTTGTTGATGGCCAACATTCTAGGTGAGGGGAGGCCTACCTCCGCGGGGATCACTGCTTCAGTACCGTAGACCAGACTGAAGGGGGTCTCGCCGTTGCTTGTTTTTGGGCTCGTCCTATGAGCCCATAAAATACTTGGGAGTTCATCAACCCAGCCGCGTCTGGCTGTTCCCAACCGTGCTTTGATGCCTTCGACTAAGCTTTTATTGATACTCTCGACTTGGCCGTTCCCTTGTGGATGCGCTACTGAGGAGAATATGTGTTCTATGTTTAGCTCTTTTAGCCATTTTTGAAAGTCGTCGGCAGCGAAGTTGGTACCGTTGTCGGTGACGATGCACATTGGTAGACCGAAACGGCAGATGATATGTTCCCACACGAATTTCCTTGTTATCATAGCGGTGGTTGATGCAAGTGGCTTTGCTTCTACCCATTTTGTAAAGTAATCAACAGCTACTATGATAAACTTCACTGCTCCTGGTGCGTCTGGAAATGGTCCCACCACATCAATTGCCCATTTTTGGAATGGCCATGCGGTGGTGACGGGGATCAAGTTGTTCTTGGGACGCAAGGTCTTGGGAGCATGTCGCTGACAATTGAAACACTTGCGTAAGACTTTGACTGCATCCAGGTGTATGCCCGGCCAATAGTACCCGGCGTTCATGATTTTGGCCACCACCATGCGTGGTCCTGCGTGTATGCCACATATCCCCTCGTGAATTTCTTTGATAAGGTATGTGGCATCTTGGGGGTTGACGCATCGTAGGAGTGGCCCCAGGTATGATTTACGGTATAAGATACCGTCTATCATTTGGTAATGACACGCTTTGTATTGCAACTTGCGTGCCTCTGCTTTGCTTTCGGGAGTAACCCCTGATTGTAAGTATGCAATGAGCGGTGTCATCCAGGATGTTGTACCGTATTGGATGACATTGACTTGGCGTAGGGGTATCGAAGGATTTTGCAGGACTTCGATGCGTACCTCTTTCGCCAGGTGTTGGAAGCTGGTGGACGCAAGTTTTGATAGTGCGTCCGCGGGTTTATTTTCACTCCTGTTGATGTGGCGAATATTGAAGGAGGTGAACTTTGACTTCAGTTGCAGGGCTTGTTCGAGATAGAGGATCATGGTATCCCCCTTTGCGGCATAGTCACCGCGTATCTGCCCTGCAACTAGTAGTGAATCGACGTGTGCTTCCAAATGTTTGACGTCGAGTTTAATTGCTAAACGCAACCCTTCCAGTAGAGCCTCATACTCTGCTTCGTTATTTGTACTTTCGAAATCGAGGCGTATTGCGTAGGTTAGCTCTTGGCCATCGGGACTGACAAGTCGCAAACCTGCGCCAGAACCATCTTCGTTGGATGCACCATCTGTAAACAGTGCCCAGGTTTCTGTGGATGATGGTTGTGATACAGGGTTTTGTTCTTCTTCGCATTCTTGGATGCGGTTTGCTGGTATTTCAGCGACGAAGTCGGCCAAGACCTGGCCTTTGATTGTGGGGCGCGGCTTATAGTTTAGTGAAAGCGCGCCCAGCTCGATTGCCCATTTTGCTAACCTCCCAGAGATGTCGGGTTTAGATAGGATCGGGCCGATCCTATAGTTGGTTAACACTGTGATGACGTGGTTTGCAAAGTAACGTCGTAAACGTCTCGATGCGTGCACTAGTGCCAGTACCAATTTTTCCATGATGGAGTACCTTGTCTCTGGGTCGTTGAGCATTTTGCTGATGTAGTAGATGGGTGTTTGGACTCCATCCGGCTCCACTATAAGTACCGCGCCTACCGCGTTGTCCGCGGCAGATAGGTATAAGATAAGTGGCTCATCTTTTCGTGGTGCGGTTAAAGTTGGGAGTTGGATCAAACACTCTTTCATTTCCCGGAAAGCTTTTTCGGCCTCCGCGGTCCATTGGAACTGTTCCTTTTTTAGACAGCTCCGCAGGGTCTTGATGAAAGGGTAAGACTTAGCTGCATGGTTGGCTAAGAATCTATTGAGTGCGGCTAGCCTACCGGCTAGTCGTTGCATTTCCTTCATCGTAGAAGGCGATGGCATGCGCTCGATCGCCTGAACTTTTTCCGGGTTTACCTTGAATCCATCTTTGGTTACGATGAATCGAAGGAATTTGCCTTCTTCCATTCCAAACGAGCATTTCCCTGGGTTGAGCTTCATGTTAACGCTTCGCAGAGTTTGGAATGTTCTTTCGATGTCGTCGAGCATGGTGTTATCCTCCATGCTCATGACGACCAGGTCGTCCATATAGATTTCGACACTTTTGCTGATTTGACCGCGAAAGGTGTCGTTCATCAACTTTTGATAGGTTGCGCCCGCGTTGCGCAACCCGAACGACATTTTGGTGTAGCAGTAATTCCCAATGGGAGTGCGGAATGCCGTTTTATCTTCATCGTCGATTGCCATTTGTACTTGGTGATAGCCTTTGTAACAATCGAGGAAGCACTTCCATCGAAATGGTGCGAGGTTATCGACCTTCTCGTCGATCTCTGGAAGCGCGTAACAATCCTTGGGGCAGGCCTTATTGAGGTCTTTGTAATCGACACACATGCGCCAGCCCCCGCTTGGTTTTTCTACCATGACTGGGTTGGACAGCCAAGTCTGGTACTTCACTTCCCGCGGGATGCCTGCGGAGAGCAGTTCCTGTACCTGCTCTTCCATCGCCGCGTTTTTTGCTGATCCAAGGTGGCGTTGGCCTTGGATCACGGGCTTGATACCTGGCATGGTATTCAAGAAGTGTTGCGCAATTTCGCGTGGTACCCCTGTCATATCTGCGGGTGTCCACGTGAAAATATCTTGGTTTCTGAAGAGGAGTTGCTTCAGGCGCGCTCTGATGTTAGGTGTCAAGGCATGGCCCAACGTGACTGTTTGTTCTGGGTGTCTTGCATTAAGAACCCATTTTTCTGGTTGGGTGTTGGGGGTAGGCCTTGCTACCTTTGTCGGACGCAGTTCGTCCGTAGACATGACTTCTCTTTGGGCGTATATTATCGCGATCCCCGTTTCGGTTGGAAAACCGATGGCAGAGTGGGGGACGGATGTTATCATGTTGAAGTCGCCTTGGGACTCCCTCCCGAGAATTACGTCATACTTTGAGGTGTGAGGTAAAACCATGAAGTTTACCTCCTCCGTCCTTGTGTGCCTTCCATTGGTGAGGCGCACAGGGAAGGTAATTTGTCCCAGGGGGAACACGGTTTCCCCTGAAAATCCAGCCAACGGGTAGTCCGCTGGCTGCAGTCGATCTTTGTCTTCTTGATCGAACTGGTTGAAGCACTGCTCGTATATAATATCGGACGTACTGCCCGGGTCGATGAACAATCGCTCGGTGCAGTAGTGAGCTAGGTGCCCAGTGATACCCACGGCGCGCCTATCGCGCGGTCCGCCTCGGACTTTTGGAAAGATGACTTGCTCGTCCTTCCAGTCATTGTCCGGTCTTCTTGCCGCCTTACGCGGTCTTCCTTTCCCTCCATTGATCATGTGGGTAGAGGCCACGTACATGGCCCTTTTTCCCGTGGAGGTGCCCTCGTTGTAGGGGGTGATGCGCTTTGTGCCTTTTTGTGCGCCTGTCAAAAGGTGTTGCAGTTTCCCCTCCTTTAGGGCTCGCTCAATCTCCAGTCGGAGACTGATGCAGCTGTTCGTGGTGTGGCCCGAGTCCTTGTGATACTCGCACCAGAGTGCGGGATCCTGATTCTTTTTGGACTTCATTGGTTGGGCCGGTCTCAGGAATTATGCATCCGTGAGGAGAACGTCGCTTGGCGACTGGTTGATCTCGGTCCAGTTGCGGTCCCGAGACTCTTTCTTTGACGCCCGGTTTTCTCGTTGGGCATTGATTGTAGCCCTTGCGTCGGGCTGGTTGTTCCGGGGGACATATAGCTTGGGATCGCTGCCGCGATTCCACGTGTCCCTGTTGCGCTTATTGCCGCGCTTGGGCTCTTGGCGGGAAGACTGGCCTTCCACTAGGGGTTGTGCCTTTGCCATGTGCGGTCTGAGGGACCGCTGAGTTTGGGCATATGTTTTGACCTTAGCCATGACATCTTCCCACTTTTTAGGCAAGCTGTTGCCGCCGGAAATATTCATAACCATTTGTTCGTCTTTGACTGCAACAATGAAATGGTTACGCGCCATCTGGTTGTCAACGTCGCCAATCTCTAGGATCTCTTTATTGTAACGGACAACGAATGCGTCAAGCAATTCGTTGTCTCTGCGCCAGATGTTCATGACGTCCATTGAATCGCGTTCATGGCGTCGTTGCTGGCTAAAGTGCGCGAGGAACTTTTGTTGTAAGTCCTCGAACGAGGTCAGTGACCCTGGTGGCAGAGAATCGAACCATGCCCTGGCCAGACCTGTTAGGGTCTGTGGGAAAAAATGGCACCAGGTAGGTTCGTCCCACCTACCGTTGCACCCAGCACCGACGAAGATGTTGTTGTGATCATCTGGGTCGGTCGAGCCGTTGTATTTCCCAATGTTTAATGGGAATTTTGTAGTGGTGACATCGGCGTTGGCGATCTCTGGGACAAACTTAGAGTTTTCGGCTGCAGACTTCGGCCTGTAAGGTTTGCCCTGGTTGCGCTTTGCAGCGCGGAGGTATGTGTTGCGGGGTTGACTGGGAGGAACATAGTTGCGTCCGCCCGGTCTACTGTTGGTGGAATGGGACTCCCCGCGGTATGTACTATCATCTGGATCAGTATGGCCATACCCTTCATGGTGGGACTGTGGTCCCAAACGACTCTGAATGTTTGTGTTGCGGCGCATTGCAGACTGCCGCCTTCTTTCATCTTGAGAGCCTAAACGGCTATGTACGGAGTCCCTGCGGCGGGACCCGTATGAGGAATCGTCCTCATTGATTGTGCGGACATCACAATAGGAGGAGCCGCGGTCCTCTTGCCTGCTTCTGGAGGCTGGATGTGTGGGTGCCCTGTCGTCGTATCGTAAAATACGACCGGCAGGTGTACGCGGTATCGGGGTAGGTCCGATACCTCCTTGTTCGTCGGCGCAAGCTCTGTTGTACGTTGCGGCTAGAAGGGCTGCTTGTTGGTCATACCAGGTATGAGGGCTCATGCCTGGAGGTATGACGGCAGCGTATTGTGACAGATCGTGTCCGAACGTAAGGGATGCGCCCCCTTGCGTTGACGTGCCAATGTGTTGGGCATTTGCGGCTAGGGGAATGGTTACCGCAGGCCCTTGGTTTGCGGGGTTTAGGTTATCCCCGGTGGTGTTGTTTTGACGATCAGACATCTTTGGAAAGAAAAGGATGATTGGAAAAAAGTGCTAAGAGTAGCGGTGGGCGCCAATGATGAAACAATGGTTAACCGGGTAGGGTTAACTCACTGGTCTCGTCAAGAGGGTTAATCCCTTCTTTCCGAGGATCGTTGGCTGGATCGTCTGGTGGTGGGTTTCCTGCATAAGGAAACAAACCGTGACTCGTAACAAGGAGGATGGGGTGGGGGGTGCTCCTTGTTACCACTCTCCGGCGTGAGAATCAGTAAGTTGCTTGGGAAGCAAGTATGATAGTAGTAGTATTGAGGGAGTTAGAAAGTGATACCTCAAACCTGGTTTGGGGTGAGTATTTATAGCCGAGGAGTGAAGGAGGGTAGTTGAGTAGCTAGTCTGACATCGCACAACTATTTGCAGGTGTGTCAGACCTGTCGGATGCTGTGGTAATGCCACGTCCGGCTGTGGTGTCAGACTGTTGTTCATACGTGGGCTAGTAGGCGACTGTTCCCAGTGCCACTTGCACTGTGGTGTCAGACCCACTTGCTTTGTAGGCAGGATGCGGTGCCAAGCCGCATCGCTGCTTGCGGTCACTGATGTTGTTCCCGCATTGGTTGTTCCATCCATGATTTGCGAGGGATGCGGTGTTGTGCCGCATCGCCTGTTGAGTGACTGTTACTGTTGTCCAGATCCCTTGTCGTGACGAAAATGTTCATAGGATGCGGTGCGAGGCCGCATCGCTATGCGTAACATTAGTTTCCGTCCTTAAGGTAAGTCTTCTCATCAATGGACAGATTGGACCGCAGTGTTCGCATGTGTCTACGCGGACACTGGATAGTTAATTGCTGTTGGGGGGTTTTTAATGAGGGTAATGGTCATTCGCGGTCGTGCTGACGCGATATTTGGGACCATACCCCTTCAGATACAAGTTGATAGTCTGTTAAAAAATAAATAAATAAATTATGTCTGAATATTCCATTTGGAATAAGTTCCACGAATGTCAATGAATGACTTATGATGGACCCATACTTATTCCTTAAGCCAAGTTATATTTTAGGGCTTTTTAACGTCATGATTTGAAATCACTTAGAATGAGATTAGTTGAATAATCATCCTTATTAACCATGTCATAATTTCTCATGAATTTCGGTTATAATGGATGAAATTTATAAGTCTCATTTTCCTTTTGTCAAATTCTCATTTTCATGATGACAAAAGTTGTGAAAATGTAAGGTATCATCTAGTTTCATTTTAATAATGTTTCTATCCAGATATTTAGAACAAATAAGATGAGAGTTTAAGATAAGTGTGACTTTATGTTGACTATGCAAACCTCACAACCTTCATGACATAGCCTAAGTAATGATACCGTACTCTGATTAATAATCAGAATATAATGTATCGAAAAGCTTTGTTAGAAGACTGCTTCATTATGGTTCTTATAGCGTTAACATTTAATTTTGTCACTAACTCTCATGTTAGTTATTTGTCGAGTTCTGGGAAGGAAACGTATGGAACTAGAGTCAACTAATCATGTGTTAATTGGAATATTAAAATTACCAGACTTAAATATCATTAGTAAGTGACTATCTAATTAACTTATCCAACTTTTCTATAGAGTAATGGATAGTCTTGTTGCTTATGTGTAGTCTAATGACATAATTATGCAGTGAGATTTTCCCTTGAAGAACCTTAATGTTGGAATTAACACTTGTAATTTGTCTAAGGACCTTAGAACAATCCTCTTTTAAACGTTTTAGTGGTTGTAAGGTGAATAACAACTTATTTTCCAGCTTTAAACATTTATTTCTTTGTACATATGTTGCTTATCAACACACTCGTTATACTTTGGTATTTTGAGTGTTATAGTTGATTTATAAGGCATCAAAATGTACAAGTGAAAATCTTAATATGTAATGTACTGGAAAAATGTACTTATTTCCATGCGTAAACCCTTAACGTTATGGGTCATGGTTTTGTACATTATAATGTATTCACATATACCACTTAACTTTATAGTTTAGAGTTTCAAATTAAGGCATGCATCTTAGGAGTTCTAGTGATTATTCCATAATTATAGATTAGTCTTAGGAAAGACTTAATATGGAATAACATTAGTGATAGCATTTACGTTAGAGAGTTCTTGATTACCATAAGAGACATCATGGTCGATTTGTCCTATTCATCATGCTCTAATTTTCTTCTGTATTACTTATATCAGAAGAGAGCAATAGGATTATCGTGTCTTAAGAGATAATCTAGGATTTAATTTAAGAGCTAATTCTAATAGAAACTGTAAATGAAGCAAACATTTTAGGTTTAAAAAATTAGAGTGGATGAGATATAGATTAATAGAAGAAAAAATTACAGTGAGTAAAATTATGGGTACTAAGAATAAGGCAGACGAAATGATCATAAAACTTAATTAAGGATCATTAATCTAAGGATCATTATGTGAAGAAATTGTGATATGTCTATTACTAACATCAAAATAATAGACTTAGCTAAAAAATTCTACTTAAACGAAAACAAAACAGCTTTGGCCAGAAGTGTAATCATTTAAGCATATGTGCAAAGTGGTTGTAACAAATCAGCTTTGGCCAGAATTGAAACAATCACTTTAGTTATGCACTTGTTGAGTATGCCATCTATGAATGAATTAAATCAGCTTTGGCCAGAAATTAAGACATTCATGCTTATGATGAATAACACAACATAGCTTTCGTAATACTTGAATGATAAGTAGATGTATCAAGTCAGCTTTGGCCAGAAATGATATATCAGAAGCTCATTCAAGTTAAGCTATTTTGGTTTTGTAAAACATTATTTGATCCTTATTAATTAGCTAAGTAATTACAAAACCAATTATTTAATAGCAAAAATTTTTAGGTCACATTAAACAGCTTAAGTAATGAGATTTCGAATCTTGTGCGATCAGTAATGCCTTGTGCGATCGGTAATGCCTTGTGCGATCAATAAGGCCCAAGTCTTGTGCGATCGATAAGGCCTTGTGCGATCAGTGAGGACTTGTGCGATCAGTGAGGCCCAATAACTTGTGCGATCAGTAAGGCCCAAAACTTGTGCGATTAGTCAGGCCCAAGTTTTGTGCGATCAGCACTATCTTGTGCGATCCACAGGTCTTGTGCGATTTCCCTTGTGTGATCAGTCTTGTGCGATCAGATCAATTTTTTTTTCTCTTGATCTGATCTTGTGCGACTGTTAAGGGACTTGTGCGATTTGAACATTAAAGATTTCGAAACCTACTGTTATAGCTGTTTATTGTTTATTGTGATAACATAACAGAAAATTCGAAAACTAAGGGATTATGAGATATGTTTCCTGTTTTAAGATGATCCAATATTATCAAAATATTTCGAAATATTATAACTGTATATCTCTTAACAGTTTTCGAAATAAACTTAAAAGTTAAAATTGGATCAAACATGGAAAAACATTCATTAATCCTAAAACATTCCAAAACATAAGGGACATTCGAATTTTAACTAAGAACATTATGAACCCTAAAAAAACATAAAACATAAATTCTGGAACCCGAAACCTGAATTTTAATAGTTTTTTTCTAAACAGATTTCGGTTAAAACATAACCCAGATGAATTTTAACCCAGATTTCGGTTAAAACATAAAGCATATAATTAATTCAGATTTCGAAAATAATGATTTCGGTCTAAGACCCAAAATCGGCTGTTCATAAGATTATTCAAAGAAAAAATTCCGTTTTCCAAGTTTCAATCCCAGAATTATGGATACGAAAACAGAACTGACTAATCAACATATGCTCTGATACCACATGTTGGTTCAGTTCTGTTTGAACATAATGGAAAACATGAAAACATACATTTGGTTGCATCAGCACAGGTTAGCAAAGAATCCATTAAGGGTTGACATGATTGTCATCTTGGTCTGGTTCCTCCTTAGGGTGCTGACTGATGATGGTGGCTTAGAAAAAACCGATAAGGGAATCGGTATGGAGATGGAGGTCGAAATTATGATGTTATGTGTTATTAGGGTTGTGTCTAATGTGTAACTGTCTAACCCCTTAACCTCCACATAATTCTCCTTATATAAGCACCCAGGAGGAAACCTTAATTAGTTAATAAGGGTAATATGGTCCATCAACAATTACCAACTAATTTAAATAATAGGATTGTTATATATTTTGATCTATATAATGTAAATGATTATAATGGCTACAGATTAAATATTAATACGTAATATATTTAATCTTACAAAGGGGACTTGGCATGTCGTACTCTAAAGACGTTTACAAATGGAAATGTGGGGACTCTCATATGTTTTTATTGCATGTAATCAATAAAAGGCAAGTGTATTAGAGCATATACAGTGAGAAGTTGTAGACCTACACGAACACAAATGCGTGGAAGCAGTGGCTGACCCAGAAAATATTGTGGGAGATAGAGAGAAGCCGGTGTCCCTAGTCTCTCGATCTCTCCATTACAAAAGAGCACAAATCACTATATTTTTGTTTCCTCATAATTAGAGAGATTTGGTTGTAGTGACTAATATCTTTTAGTCTATACTCTTTTTTTATCAACCATACCTTATGCTTGTTCGATGACAATCTTTTCTATTTGTACACTATTGGAATGAGGCACTTGTAAAGTTGGTGAAGGTTATAGTTGTTGGCGATCGCATTTATAATTTACATGATTATGCATCACTGTAAATTATGCTACATACTTTCGAATTCCATGCATCTATATTACAATATATAACTTTTGTCAATCGTATACTCGTGAATGCATCAGTATTACAATTTATAACTCTTTTTAATCTTATACTCTTTCAAATGTTAAGTAACACTCCCATTTTTAATCTTATACTCTTTCCAAATGTCAAGTAACACTCCCATTCAAAACTAAAATCCAAATCTCCCCGCAATTCAACATGGAAGCAAAGCAATATATCAACATACCATTTTGTAGTAGTGGGGGTCATGTAAATTAAAGCATTATATATGTCGGTAAAGTGAGTGGAGAGAAATTTGTGTACAATATACAAAGTCTCCTAGCATAGTCTTTTAGGATAGGAACGTATATTCATGTCTTCTTTAAAGCTATCATACTTGGGCTCTTTTTTTTCTCCCTCTCTCTCACATATTGAATTTCTTTCTAATATTATATTTGTTGAGCACCATTACAAATGATTTATTCGTTATTAAATGAGTCTATAGAACCATACATATATACAATATATACATATTTATATATAGAGGATTGTCTAGTAAATAATAAATTATAAGTAATGAAACACAATAATCGTATAAACACTTAACACTTACTTTAAGTCTTTAACCATAATATGTAACGCAATTGCTCAAATCTTTCTTTCTTTATCGCAATGTATCTAACTAGCATAATGTATTAGTAATTATGTAATTCTTACTCTCATTTAACTAAAATTAAAAATGATTACGCATTGAATATGCACTTTAAACTTGTAACGATGATTTTAGTAGATGTTCCATATACTACAACAATAATCATATTCAAATAGGGATGGATATTGGTTATCTTGGCCACATATTTGATTGTAAATTCGTATCGTATACTTGGCTCAATATCCGTCGAGTAATTATTTGTCGGATGTCAGGCATACCTACGGGTAGTATCAAGTATACCAGTTATTTGGTTTGAAAAAAATACACGTTGGGTTCAAATACAATTTTTTTTTCTTGCCATTTTTATTTTTATATAAGCTTATGCAGTTAACAACTACAACAATTAAAATATAATTAATTACATATATATCATTATCATTATCATATATTTGAAAGTTTATATTATGTAATTAAATGATAATATAAATCTCAAAACATAAATTCATACTTATTAGCACAAAAATATGAATAATATTATCAAACACATAACCCAAAAAAAAAAATTGTTTTCCAAATATTGAAACTACTACAACTAGAGTCGAAAGAAAACAAAAATAAAAATAGAACCTTTTCAGGTTAGGTATATAGTTTGTGTAAACATATATGTAATTCCAATAGAGTTAATTAATGTTTTGGCCCCGTGTTTTAACTAGTTTAACCGTAGGGGTGAGCATAAATAGGCCTGAACCGATATTAACCAATAACCGACTCGAAAAGACACCCAAATCGGACCGAACCGACTCTGGTAGGATTGAGAATCGGTTCCAATATTTATACTATAATCAGGTCGGGTCAGTCCAAAACAGGGTAAAAACCAAGATCAAACAGCTGGACCGATTTATTAAAGATGTAACAAATAGATTTTTTTTTGTTTCGAACTTTTGGCTCTAGGTTATTGTGACAACTCGGATTTCCGAGGTTCTGTTGTGGATATCGTTTCTACTCGTGATTCATTATACATTGTAACTATGTTGTTGTTATGAATTTTTGTTTCAATAATAATGTTTGCTATATTTTGATTGTTTACGTAATTAATTAATCGCACAATACACCCCTCTTTCTAATTGAATTGTTGGCGGCCCAAACCTGTGAAACCCAAATCCAGCCCAATCGAAATACCATACATACACACCCAGTTTTCCCCTTATTTTGTAACCACGTACAAGACTCAAACCCTAGCACTATCTCACTCTCTCTAGCCGTCGGCAACGTCATTCTGGGCGAAGCCTTCTCCTTATGTTCATCATCTCTCTTGCGTAAGGTTAGTGTGTTCATCACTCAGATGTTTGCAATTGTTGTCATGATGGGTTATGTGTTCATGTTTCGTATGATATGTGAAGTTATGTGATCTTGTACAAGATAGATGGTTAAGGAATTGGTAGTATGAATGTTATGAGGTAATTGGTAATCAATCATGTTGAATTCGATGAATACAGAATAGGAATCAAGTGTATGTGTTAGTAGTGGATGATTTAGGGTTCTATGAAATTTATTATTAATTTTGAAGCTAAGTAAATCTAAACCCAATTATATATAAAAACTGGATCTAATAGGTTGCATGATAATGATTAGAAGATGTTGTTGAGGAAACCGTTAAAAGCTAATTAGGGATTTTGAGGAGTCATAGAATAGTTGTTTGATCTTAATTGTGGGAATGGACGACGAGAATTTAGGGAGTGGTTGTGGAGTCAGTCGCACAAGCCCACCCTAGTCGCACAAGGTTAAGTCAGTCGCATAAGTCCGAATGGACCTTACTTGGACCGCACACACTGAAACTTGGGCCGGACATTCTGACGGGTCGCACAAGCTGATGGGCCACTGGTACACCTTGAGTCGCAAAAGAGTAAACGAGTCGCATAACTTCACTTGGTTCACTACTTAATACATGAAATCTATCTACCAATGATCTGGTCACACGCTAGCCCAACATATACTATTGGACTTGAACGCGTATTCTGGGCCGGGTATAGTGGATTGGGCCATGTAGAAGAACTGAACTACACCGTCGGGTTGGATCGAACAACTTAACTAGATCGCACAACTAGAGTCACGTTTCACACTCTAGTTGGGCCGGTAATATTGGGCCTCACACAAACAACTTGCTGTACACTCAAACTGGGCTTTGAATTATTTTCAACACATATTTGCATGATGAAGGTTAAGAATCGTCAACCTGTATTTGGATAGGCCGTGTAAACGAACAATATGCGAACCAAACACCAATTTTATGATTCTATGATGTGTGTTAAGGTGCTGGGTTGCATGAATGAATGTTACAACTTGCATGACATTATGTGGTGTTATTTGCATAATATGTATAAAGGATATATGATTGAGAGCTACAAAACTGATTGATAATGATAACCATGTAACAACCCGACTTTTGAAAATCAAAGTACAAGTCAAAGTCAAAGGAATAAAAGATTGTTAATTGCGATATGCCACTCCTTGCTTAATTACTGATTGTACTTCCCGACTTGTAATCGATACTCTAATTTAAATTGCTTTTATTGTATTATGTGGAGTACATGTTAATAAATCGCTATTTAATCGCTAATCGCATCGCTATCGCACCACAGCTTGAATTATAGGTTATGGATATTGTTTTACGTGTGTGTGTGCTATTATGTGTTACTTGTGCATGTTATGTTTATGTTGAGGTGGTTAATCGCAAACGCAATCGCAACTCTATCACATCGCAATCTCATCGCAAACTCGAGATGCAAGGATCTTATTTACGGTATTTAGTAGTTAGGTTATTTGTGTAACTAATGGGTAATACTATCGCATCACTTACTCGCAACGCTCAACGCACGAAACGAAACAACGAAAAGCAACTCGCCGAAGACGTTCGACCGAATGACCATTCGATCGAATGTTCATCCGGACGGATGACCATCCGATCGGATGGCCATCCGATCGGACTGTCCTCCGATCCGTCCCACTGCACCGACTTTCCTCTTTTGGCAATCTTTAAATAGCCCTGTCACATCACTGTTCATGATGTGACCGCTCTCTCGTCCGACCAGCACTTTCAAGCCTTCTTTCTCTCGATTCCTCGCGATTCTTGTAAGTTTTCAACCCAAATCTTGTACATCTATCATCTCCACAAACTTCTTCATCTTTTTCACCATCAAATCTTCACTTTTAACCATGAAATCGGTTGATTTGAGGTGTTCTAGGATGATGTGATCATGGGGTTCTTATGAACTTCAAGATTTGACCTTATTCCACCAAGAACAACTCGGATCTAAGAGATTTCAACATGTTTTAACACTGATTTCGCACAAATCTAAACATTTTCAGGATTAAAAGGATTGAAAGATGTTTCTATAACTTTCTTTCAACTCTTTTACACTCATGCACTCAAAATCGATAGAATCGGAGCTCATTCAGACCTTCCACTCATTCTCTAGTGATGTGTCGGTCTGAGATCTGATTCCTATCAACGAGATAGCTGACTTAGCGGGTTAAACATGAACAACCGACAAGAACAGTTAACTGGTCAGAATGGGGTGATTCCCGTCCGATCGGATAACTTGGACTTGAGGGTATTCCCGTTGTTTAACGCGTTGTCATACCGTCTCGATCAAACCGCAAACTTTCAAACTTAACGAATTTCAAAATGAGCAAGTCACCAAACGGACTGTCGTCCAACCGGATTGCCATCCAGTTGAACGACAATCCGATCGGATGACTTGTGATCCCAACACTTGAACCTTTTCAACATTTTTCAGTATATATCAATATCCAGCGAATGGCCATCCGATCGGACGACCATCCAATCGAATGACCATCTGCGGTGAACTTGTTCTCTGAGGGATGTCTCACTTGAACGGATCACTATCTGACCGAACGGCCATCCGACCGGACGAACATTCGATCGAACGATCTGAAGGGTAGAGATACTTCTCTGATTTTAAAATGCTACAATGAAAACTTCAAAGCCATCATACACAAATACATCCATCCCAAACGAATGGCAAACCGACCGAATGGCCATCCGACCGGATGACCATCCGTCTGGATTGCCATCCGATCGGATGACTCTCCGTCGTCCTGTTCACTCGCACCGTTTTACGCACTGTTTATCGCTTACACTATCGTTCTGTAATCAGGCTAATCCCCCAGCGCTCCCTTCAATCCAAGAGAGTGTTTATTTACTAAACACAATCTGTGAGTATACTCGATCCCTTTTTGTTTTAAGCACTTTTGGGTGTTACATACGTTACTTATACTAAATCACATCGATCACACAACGCAAACACTTTTATACACTAACCGTTACTTCATGTTATACGTGTTACTCAATGAATGCTTGTATGTTATGTTTACACAGTGATTGTTGCCTGACACCTTAGCAACGATAGTACTATAGTTTGGACTCAGCACCTGTCGTGGACAAGGGTTGTTAAGGGCTTTTCTCACATGTCGCAGTGGCGATATATGTTGTGCATTCTACAACTCGCAGTCACGTCTGTGCATATTTCATTGTCGATAACCTACTTGCTTCACTTAAAACATGTTACATGCTGGTTATGCGTAAACTCGCTTTCGCTACTATTATACTATTAAACTTGTATGCTCACCTTTACACTATGTGTATTGACCTTTATTTTAACGTATGTGACATGTGTTTAGGATGCTTTGCTTGTTACTTGCTGGAATCAAGAGAGGATGGAGTCTAGAAACAAACCTAATAAAATTTGAGTTGTCGGAACAATGTTTGTGTAACACCCTTGTTATTATTTTAAAGGTTTTCGTATATATAATGGAAATAAACATGTAATTACGATTAAGGATCCGTAGAAAATACGAGTAGTTTAAATCTTTTGCAACTTAAAAGTTTACAACATAATATAAATAAGTTCGTCGTTTAAAATGACAACGAAACGCCGTGCGGAAGCTTGTATCTTGATTGTGTTCGGTCCTTCAACGAGCTTGATCTTCATCCGTAAGCTTACTAAAGTTTACCTGTAATCAAAACCAACACCAATGTTAGTTTTGATACTAATATAACTAGTTTTATCAAGTCCCTTTATCAACAAATGAAAATAAAATAAATTTTTCCAAATCGTGCCTCCCGCGACACGCGGGAGGAGTCCCTTGTTCTGTCGTGTGTCGCGCCCCAATTACCGGATCCCGTCGCGTGGCGCGGGGGAAACTAATTTCCAGCAGGTCCGTTTCTGGACCAGCATTTTCTGCCCAGCTCAAGTTTTTAACAAAAATTAAACTTCAAATGGCCATAACTTTTAATCTATATGTCCGTTTTACACGATTCTTTTTCCTACGTGTCCGTAATTAAATTACGGACCCGTTTATCACCTTGGTTTGCATAAAAATCTGATTTGTCGAATGTTTGCTCATAAATCCTTTAGGTGATTATTCGACCCGTTTGGCATTATTATTTCACTACATGCTCTAAAAAGAAAATAGTTAATTCCTATCATTTTACCCATCCCGGGCTTGTCAAACCTTAACGTTTTCGCTCCCATCCTAGAGTTTACGTAGGCGTTTACATTCACCGATTCATTTGTATCTATCTAAGCATTTAACCACAATTTACTTCTTAGTCTATTTTGACCCGCAAACGTTTTTACATATACTTTTTATATGTATCTAATGGTTTCAAAATCAATAAACAAGTTTCTAAACAAACTCTAACGGTCGTTTACCCGGTTCGCCCGTTAAGGGTATTTTGGTCAATTCTAGTCTCTTATTTTACGACGAAAGACTCTCACCAATTATTGACCAAATTAGCACTTTTAACTACAACATAATTATACGTACCTGGCTCGGATCAATACATTGACCCGTTTTAATACCTTGTCTCGAAAATTTGCTAATTCATAGCAACGCTAATTCATAAGCCGCTTTATCATGTAAGCATAAAACTCAACAAGTGCTTATTAGTCGATATTTGCCAAATGGTATCCACATTACCATTTGACCCGTTTTACTCTTTTTATTCATTTGGCTTACTTATAGTAACCGTTCAAAAACCCATTTTTATAATTAGCTTTTCATGGCTAATTTACCGTTCTATATCTTTTACCATTAAACATGCTTTTTATCATTTATATTAGTTCCGACTCGTATTATTTCGCGTCGGGAACCATATCTGGAATGTTATCCTTATTTTATTTGAAACTTAAAGGATGAACATTTATTTTACTAAAAGGTGTAAGTTTCACTTACCTTGCATCCGGTTATGTCCTTTTTCCGCGTACTCGATCTGTTTGACCCGCTTCTTTCCCAAGTCTTCATCTAGCTTGTCTAGAGTCAAACTATCATCATCACAATTCGTAAGACGGTTAGATTAGTCATAATCGTTTACGACTATTCCATCCTACGGGTTTTATGTCGAATTTATCATTCGAACATATCAAAATTATCATTCGATCTAATCATCGGTCGGTTTGACTTTTTAAAAGTCAATCGACTTATCAACATATTCAAATACACATTTGGTTCATTGAACTCACTTAGGCATATTTCATCCGAACTCTTAATGAAATCAAATTTTACACACAACCAAGTAGACCGCGATTTCATTCATGCATTTCATATCACTGAAAAATGGGCTGTTTTTGGTGACTTGTTTAACCTGTTTACAAGTCTTCAAAAACTATGATTTTTTATGTGGCGTATCTCTCAGAGGGTTAGGCCTTGTGTTAAAATTTCAAGATCTAACTCTTTACCAAAAATTCGTAAAAATTCATTTACTAAGCTGCAATCAGATTCGTCACTTATGACTGCAGCTTACGGAAAAATACATTAAAAATTACTCGTTTATCCGATTGACGAAATTCCAATTGGAGATTCTTTTAATCGCTTAAAACTATCTACAGTAAAAAATTTAGATCATAACTAAATTCCTAAATTGAGTTATGATATTCGTAATGGGCTGCAAATTCTGCCAGAAAACGCAGCTTGAACATTTGATACGGAAAAATTCATAAAACGCTCAATTTTCGTCGAAAAGATGCGATTCCAGTGGGATTTTAAAGATATTTCCTGTAATTACATTTTAGACTCAAAAAACACATATTTTTGTCAGGTTTTGTTCAGGTTACAGCCAATACAAGTCGGCTGTAAATTCTGATCAGAAGCTGTTTGAATTCAGCTTTCAATTTAAGCATGTTCTTGACATCATAACACTAATTTTTAGCAATCAAAACCCTAAAACCATCTCATACATGAATTTTGAATTAACAAATTTTGAATTTACTTGAGCTAGGCATGATTTCAATATATACTTGTCTAGGGTTTACTCCTAAACACTATTTCACTTCAATATCATCCATACAACATTCATGCAATACTAATTTCGGATTATAATTGTTCATCCAGAATTTTGAATAGAATCAAACAATGAATTTTGACATACCTTGTGATCCCCTAGGCTTGGTGATCACTAATTTATTAAAAGCCCCAATTTCCTAGCTTGATTTCCCTTGATTTGGCTGAATTTCTTGTGATTTAGGGTTTTGATCAAGAATCCTTTGTGGCTCCTGTGTAAATCACGACCAGAACAGACACATGAGTGTGTGTTTTGGTGTTTTGATTTTTATTAAATTAAAACTATTTTCTCATTTAACCCTTTTAGTCACTCAAGTTTTTAGAGTTATCAAAAGGATTATAAACCAAGTTTTCTTTATTGTTTTCAAAGCACATATTTAACTAGGTTGATATTCCTAGTTACTTAGTGGGTTCCGAGAGTTATAACCCGTTTTATTTTAAGTTCCGTTAACTCGGGCTTCTTATAAACTTACTTTTCTCAAAGCATTTATTCTCCTTTTAATTAATATTAGGTTTATTTACTTAAATCCTAATATTTACCGGGTAAATTTTCACCACTAACGGTACTTTACCCGTCTTTTAGTATTAACGTGGTTTGATTACCAAACCCATTTTCGGGGTGTTACAGTTTGTTTTTTAGAACAATATATGTAATAACTATTTTTATCTTATATGTTTATGGTATGGGACGTGAACGCTAAATATTTGGTAATGTAATAGTTGTTATGGATTATCTTGGACAATCTGTTTCGCTCAGTGCCGCGCCCCGATGTTTCCGCCATCGGTTAGGGTGTGACAAACCATACTAGGGTTTGACCGGTCAACGGTAAACACGTAACTAATCTTACCGAGCACATCAAAGGTGAGTTCACTACTCTCATTACAAGCATGCGTCCGGTGGGGACAATCAAACAGACAAACAAACAAACGGACTTTCATAAACCCATATCCTTGTAAGGGATACGAGGCTGTTTTCAATAAACATTGATGTTGGATAATACACTCACTTTCTATCACTTAAGTCCCATCATACTACCGAACTAGTTGCTTGTAGGGCAACGGGGTTATTAGTTGATAGCGCTATTACGCTTGGCACCCTCACGACGTACCTGGATAGGACGGACGTGAACTAATAACTTTAAAATCATGACCAATGTTTAATAGAGCATTGGAGAAGGGCAAAAAAGGAGCCGTCTGCGGTATCGAGTTATTATCAACATAACATAAATCAATACTTGGTAACAAACAGTTGAAAATACTGTGAACTCGCCATCTTTTTGCTGATGCACTTTTCTGCATGCTTGCAGGCCCTTAGGTATACTGGCATGGAACTTGAGGTCTGGGAAGCTGGAGTGGTCATGGGTTATGGCAGCTAGAGTGCTCCTTGAAGTTTCATTATTTTAAACATTATCATTAAACTTGTTGAATAAATTATGTTGCTTCCGCTGAACATGTCTGATTTTCCAAACTAGTGTTGAAGTATACTATTTTGTTTAATGGAAAGCTCTATTTACTTATGGTTCAGTGTGATTAGTGGCTAGATCCTGGTATGTCATATGCCTCACGGGGGTTTCCGCTTGTGGCATTTTTGATAGTGTGACAGTTTGGTATCAGAGCCACTGGTTATAGTGAACTAGGTTATAAAACATTTTCATAAAACCAGACTATAACCCGACAGTATTGAGAATGACCATGACACTCAGCTCCAGATTGCAAGGTTCGTCCTTTGTTTACTTTATGTATCACTTACCTAGTATACACACACCCACAATTTGCATGAAACTACACACTAGACACTATGATGTGATTACTTGTGCTGCTTGTTTAAGTAATGCTTGATAGTGTGACACTACCTTTTGACTATTGAGACCTCTAATTCTGAGATGTCTTTCGTTTTGCTATTCGAATGTGGGGAACCTTTTAGTACGAGTTAAGAGGCACTGAGATAAGCATGCAAATTACATTACTATTATGGGTGCACACATAATAATAATGTGGGGTGCATGTGAGTCCCAGTGAGGCTTAATAAGTGTAAAAAGGGGTTCTGTTCCACTATCCGTTATAATGATAGAGTTCCTCTAATCCATAGAAGTTATAGTAATGATCGACTTCTACCTAATCGCGATCCTTATCTTTTCCACTCCTCTTATATAGAATCATGAGCGGACGTGGCGGACGTAACGGTGGACGCGGTGGTGGACGTGGCGGACGTAACGGTGGACGCGGTGGTGGACGTGGCAACATTGTGATGACTCAAGCAGAGTTGACAGACCTAATTAACACGCGTGTGGCTGAGGCTTTGGCAGCTCAGCAAGCTGGTACGACACATACCAGACAAAGCATAATCCTTACTCATTTTGCTTGATTTTCATTCGTGCACACTTTCTTTTTGTTTTAGGTTAACTGCGAACCAAAATCAGAACAATCCACCTGTGTGTACGTTCAAGATGTTCATGGATTGCAAGCCCCAAACTTTTAGTGGAACTGAAGGTCCTGTGGGACTACTCCGTTGGTTCGAGAAAACTGAATCTGTCTTTGCTATGTGTAACTGCCCAGCTGGGGACAGGGTGAAATTTGCTTCAGGCACCCTGGAGGATGGTGCCTTGACTTGGTGGAATGCTCAGGTGCAGATACTGGGCATTGAGATGGCTAACGTGACTACTTGGGACGATTTCAAAGAGTTGATTCGGGAAGAGTACTGCCCTCGTGATGAGATACAAAAGTTGGAAAACGAGTACTATAACTTGAAGATGGTGGGATCAGAGATTGAGGCTTATACGAAACGGTCTCACGAGATGGCAAACATGTGTCCTAACCTATCCCGACCGCCTCACCACAGAATCGAACTCTACATCAAAGGATTGGCACCACAAGTCAATGGTTTAGTCACTGCAGCAAATCTTGACAACCTACCACGGATCATCAGACTGGCTCATAAGATCACTGATCAGAAGGTGGAGCGTGGCTCACTGCCACCACATGTTACTGCCACTACGACTGCTGCTACTACTACCCTCACCGCTGACAACAAGCGTAAATGGAATGACGCAGACAAGGCGACCAACTCGAATCAGTCGCAAAAGAAGCCTGACAACAACAACAGCCGCAGTTTCAGTCAGTCATCTTCGGTCAACCAGAATCAGAACAACAGTCAAACTTCAAGCCCTTATGCAGGGAAACAGCCGAAGTGCAACAAGTGCGGTTTCCACCACTATGGCTCGTGAAACCGAACATGTAAAAGGTGTGACAAGGTGGGTCACCTGGCGAAAGATTGTAGAGCTCCGTATCCCAAGCAGCAGCAGCAACAGCCCCAACCACAGCAACAGAGGCAACAACCACAACAGAATCGAGGAAATCAAAGGGGATGTTACCAATGTGGCAATGAAGGGCACTTCAAGAAGGATTTCCCACAATTGAATCAGAACGCCAACAACAATAATGGAGGGAACAATAATCGCCAGAACAACAACAACGCGGGAAACAACAACAATGAGAATAATGGTGGGAATGGTGCTCGTGGGAGAGTGTTTACCATCGGAGCTGGTGATGCAAGGAACGATGGCAACGTCGTGACTGGTACGTTCTCTATCAACGGTATTTTCGCTTCTGTATTATTCGACTCTGGTGCCGACTGGAGTTATGTGTCTTTGGGATTCAGTCGTCAGTTAGGGTCAACTCCAACACCTCTCGAAATCAAACACGTAGTGGAATTGGCGGATGGCAAAACAATTGAAGCCTCACATGTACACATAGGGTCTAAACTTGATCTTTTGGGTCAAGTGTTTGACATTGACCTTCTCCCTGTCACTCTTGGTAGCTTTGATATAGTTGTTGGCATGGATTGATTGTCAAAACACCGAGCCGATATACTTTGCAAGGAGAAAATCGTGCGTGTACCTCTCCCTAGTGGGGAACCGATATCCGTTCAGCGTCATAAAGGTGGTGCATCTGTCAGCATCATTTCATCCATGAAAGCCCAGAAGTGTTTGCGGAAGGGCTATTCTGCTATTCTTGCGCTTTTTACTGATACTCAGCCTGAAGAGAAGAGAATTGAAGATCTACCAGTTGTTCATGAGTTTCCTGATGTTTTTCCTGAAGAGCCTCCAGGTTCACCTCCACACCGTCAGGTGGAGTTCCAAATTGATCTTACACCAGGAGTAGCTCCGAATGCTCGTGCACCTTATCCTCTTGCACCTGGGAGTTGCAAGAACTGTCTAACCAACTCCAAGAACTGTTGGATATAGGCTTTATCTGACCCAGTTCTTCGCCTTGGGGAGCCCCAGTTTTGTTTGTGAAGAAGAAGGACAGATCCTTTCGCATGTGTATTGACTACCGTGAACTCAACAAGGTGACAATCAAGAATCGTTATCCCTTACCTCGCATTGACGATTTGTTTGACCAGTTGCAAGGGTCAAGCTTCTACTCAAAAATTGATCTAAGGTCGGGCTATCATCAGATGAGAGTTCGAGGAGGATGTTCCCAAAATAGCCTTCAGAATGCGATATGGCCATTACGAGTTTCTGGTCATGCCATTTGGGTTAACCGACACGCCAGCAGTATTCATGGATCTCATGAACCACGTATGTAAACCATATCTTGACGATTTTATCATCATGTTCATCGATGACATTCTGATCTACTCTAAGAGTAAGGAGGACCATGAGCGACATTTGCGTCTTATCTTGGAGCTCCTGAGGAAGGAGCAGCTTTACGCGAAATTCTCTAAGTGTGACTTTTGGATTCGAGAAGTACACTTCCTTGGCCACATAGTCAACGTGCTGGGAATACACGTGGATCCCGCTAAAATCGACTCTATCAGTAATTGGGCAGCACCAAAGAATCCTTCGGAGGTGCGACAATTTCTGGGTATCGCTGGGTACTATCATAGATTCATTGAGGGATTTTCAAAAATCACTCAACCTCTCACCGCATTGACACAGAAGGGTGTTGCATATTCTTGGGGAACTAAACAGGAAGACGCTTTCCAAATTTTGAAACAAAAACTCTGTAGTGCACCAATCCTATCTTTACCTGAGGGAACCGAAGATTTTATGGTGTACTGCGATGCTTCTATTCAGGGTCTCGGTTGCGTGTTGATGCAACGCGAGAAAGTGATAGCCTACGCTTCCCGACAGCTGAAGACTCATGAGAAGAACTACATGACTCACGACTTGGAGTTGGGGGTCGTGGTCTTTGCGTTAAAAATCTGGAGGCATTACTTGTACGGTACTAAATGCACTATTTATACCGACCACAAGAGCCTTAAGCATATCTTTGACCAGAAAGAATTAAACATGCGACACCGTCGCTGGGTGGAACTCTTAAATGATTATGATTGTGCAATCAAATACCATCCAGGCAAGGCTAATGTTGTAGCTGACGCCCTTAGTCACAAGGAGACGAAACCTAAACGTGTTCGAGCTTTGCAGCTCACCATCCACTCTAACCTACCCGATCGGATTCGTTCTGCCCAGACTAAAGCATTGAAGGAGGAGAACCTCGAAGCCGAAGCCATGCGAGGCTTGGAGAAGAAACTTATTGAGAGATCTGATGGTATTCGCTACTTCATGGAGCGAATATGGATCCCTTCGTACGGAAACCTTAGAGAGCTTGTGATGGACGAAGCACACAAGTCTCGCTACTCTGTTCACCCAGGTTCTAATAAGATGTATCAGGATCTAAAAGTCTTGTATTGGTGGCCGAAAATGATAGCCCACATAGCGATGTAAGTGCTTGACCTGTGCAAAGGTCAAGATAGAGTACCAAAAACCCTCTGGATTGCTTCAGTAACCAGAAATACCCATGTGAAAATGGGAACAAATCGCCATGGATTTTGTAACGGGGCTACCTAGAACTCAAAATGGGAACGATACCATTTGGGTGATCGTCGACCGTCTCACGAAATCAGCGCACTTCCTTGAAATCATGGAAACTTACAAGTTTTCACAGTTGGCTGGTATCTATCTGAAGGAGGTGGTTTCCAGGCACGGAGTACCAACCTCCATCATCTCCGATCGCGATCTGCGTTTCATATCCGATTTGTGGCAAGCGATACACAAATCATTTGGCTCACGTCTTGACATGAATACTGCTTATCACCCTAAAACGGATGGTCAGAGTGAGCGAACCATCCAGACTTTAGAAGATATGCTACGGGCATGTGTTATCGATTTTGGTAAAGGTTGGGAAAGACACCTGCCCTTGGTAGAGTTTTCTTACAATAACAGTTACCACTCCAGTATCCAGGCAGCTCCGTTCGAGGCTTTATACGGACGAAAATGTCGATCCCCTCTCTGTTGGGCTGAAGTGGGTGACAGCCAAATCACAGGCCCAAAACTTATGCTCAAAACCTCTGAGAAGATTGTTCATATAAAAAATCGTATGGCGGCAGTGCGGGATCGCTAGAAAAGCTACGCCGATCAGCGTATGAAACCTTTGGAGTTCGCTGTAGGTGATAGTGTTATGTTGAAAGTCTCACCCTGGAAGGGTGTGATACACATTGGAAAGCGCGGCAAACTCAATCCACGTTACGTAAGGCCATTCAAGATTCTGGAACGGATCGGTAAGGTGGCTTACAAATTAGAATTACCTGATGAATTAGGTAATGTCCATAATGTCTTTCATGTTTCAAACTTAAAGAAGTGTTTGTCCGATGAAACACTTATGGTACCGTTGCAAGAACTGAAAATCGATGACAAGTTTCAGTTTGTCGAAGAACCTATTGAAATCATGGACAGGAAGTCAAGGTCCGTAAACACAGTCGAATCCCAATTGTGAGAGTTCGTTGGAACTCCAGACGTGGACCGGAGTTCACATGGGAGCGCGAGGATCAGATGAAGCTCAAGTATCCTCAACTATTCAAGACTGCTGAGTCAAGTTCTGGTGCAATAGATGAATTTCGGGACGAAATTCTCTTTCAAGTTGGGGATGATCTGGCACCCGAGGAAAATCCACAGTCATCTTGACCTACTTATCTTGATATCACTTCACCCCTCTGTGACTGCTTATCAAATTTCGGGACGGAATTTCTTTTAAGTTGGGGATGGTGTGACAACTCGGATTTCCGAGGTTCTCTACTTTAACGCAAGCATTCATCAAAGCTTGATCCCTATCTCTTACAATTACACGTGGCTCCATGAAATCTACCAACAATTCTTTGAGCTTCTCCAGGACCCATAAGAAGTTATCTTTTTTTTTCTTTAGAGACAAATTCATGAGCCACACAAAAAGACTTGTGTGACGATGTCACACCCACAACTTGAATAAACGGAAGCTTATACTCATTCGTCTTGTAGGTAGCATCAATCATCAACACATGTGGGAATGCACGCCACATGTTGTACGAGTTCGGATGAACGAAAAAAACCTCCTCGACCGCGTTTGTGGAGGGATTCACTCTGGTGAAATAAACGTACCTTTCTTCTTGCAACATGCTCTCCAATATCTGCATTGGAGTTCGATCGCCGTACATTTTTCGTTTAATCTTTTTAATCATGTTTTGTACGTCTTGTAGAATGCACACGCGATGTGGGTACTGATTTCTTATGGTTAAATGTATATTTGTAGGCTCCATGTTTTGTAGATAAAGTCTCTCCACCAGTGATTCTTCATCCGGGGTCAGCCTTCTAGAAACGCGTGGCCCTCGAGAAATTCAGCAGGCTCATGGTTGTGAATGTTTTTCTTCTCCACAAGGCTCCAACTACCACTACTTGAGTCTAGTTTCCCTATCACACTAAAATGACAGCCAACCCTTTTGCTACCGGAACGCCGAACGGTTGCTTTACTTTTGTATACGCCGCCACGATCGCATTGCAACCATATCTTCACTGTCCTTCCTGACGCACCTTCACCTTTTTTCCTCGTTCGTTGGGTGACAATGACGTAACCTTTCGCAACTTCTCTTTTGTATACCCAATTCTTCAATTCTTCAAGTGACCCAAATACCTCAAAAAAAGGTTCATTAGAAATCCACATAAATGAAATTAATATATTAATTTGTCGAAAAAACAATAAAGAAACTCGGGTTCAACATCGGGTTCGGGTTAATATGTATGACACATTTTAGGGTTTGTGTGAAATTTCGTGTCATACATTTTCTATTTTTAATCAGTATACATGCCTCGTTCGTGTTCGTTCGGTTCATTTACAAGCCTAAGTAATCTATTTTTAACAAAATATTTCATCAGAACACATATAATATTTCACCAAAATGATAACGAAATCGGGTTAATATGTATGACACAATTTCGGGTCGGGTTCGGGTTAAGGTCGGGACGGGTCAAACATTTTCTAGATTTCTCATACCTAATAAAAATTATATACATACGAATAACACGTATACAAAATCATTTTATCCACTCTAAAATTATATCAACATTATGTAACACAAATAACACGTAATTGACGGTTATGACATACCTTTTTTGTTTTTTTCTCGTCATTAGCACCTTCCTTGTTAGCAGGTTCCTCGTTAGCACGCTCGTCGTCGTGAACACCTTCCTCGTTAGCAGGTTCGTCGTCGTCAACAACCTCCTCAAAGTGCATTACACCTTCCTCGATTTCGTTATCATTTTCCTCAAAGTCCTTAGCACATTCCTCGACTTCGTTATCATTTTCCTCAAAGTCGTTAGCACCTTCTTCGACTTCGTTATCATTTTCTCATACTCCTTAGCACCTTCCTCATACTCTAACTTGTGTTTGTTTTCCGTATACGAATGGTAAGTCCCGTATTCGTGTTGCGGATAACTTTGGGCAATCTAAGATGGTTCCCCCTCATCTACAAACGCCTGGTTCAAGTCAGGTAACGTGGGTCGCACACCCCCGTCATCACAACGAGGCAAGGACACAACCTCCTCCTCACCTCGATCAACGCCGGATAACCAAACGATTTCGGAGACGTACGACTGGTTCGAATCTTCGCCAAAAATATTACCAATGCCCGAAAACGACATCTTTATGCTTCACGGTCTCAACTAAATTTTTTAGTTAAGAATCTTCAGGAGTTCAGTCGGAATTTTGCGAGTTTGAAAAATTTTCGAAGCCATAAATCCCGTATGCTTGGGTAAACAAACATTTTTGCTCGATAAGGGTCGTATAGGTCGATAAGGGTCATATGGGTCACTTTCACGCTTTTTCAGACTGAACTCCTTTCATGTCAGTAATTATACCTTAAATTCATCAAAAGTCATGCCGATAAGCCTCTCATTGCTCAATGAGAGGCGTATAGGGTTTAATGCTCCAACTACCACAACCTTATATGCCTCTCATAGGGCAATGAGAGGCTTATCAAAACCCTTTTTCTGGCACATTAATTGCTTTCACACTATATACTCCCCTTATTGCCCTATATGCCACCTCGGGGGGGGGGGGTGCACTCAAAAAGTAGGGGTGTGTCAATACCCTCACCCTTTTAAAAACGATGTCAAGCATTGGAGAGTATGTAGCTTTCGAATAATTTTTTTTGGTATATACGTTTTCGACCCCCCTGTCTTATTGGGTATGTACGTTTTCGACCCCCGACCGGAAATCTCAAGCTTTGCCACAGGGCACAACGATTGTCAAGTGACAGTGACGGTTTGGTTTCTCAGGGAAACGCCAAAGCGAAACTTTGAAGCCAGCATGGCTCGATAACAAAACATAGACCGGCTGAAGTGGGACAACGGAACTCTTCAGTGTGGAGAGTGTAGGGAACTGAAGACGTATGGTCCCAATTCCTTGCCTACATGGCAAGGACCACACCACTTTTTAATCCTACATGGCGTCGGCATCAGCAAGCGAATCCAGAAGCTTCTAGAAGCTTCTGGAATACGTCAAGGTGGCACCAAAGATGCTCCTTCCGACATAAAGGACAATACGTGTCACCACCCATCGAGCGCCATGTAGACCTGCAACAAATCAAGGAGCAGACCGACAACAGCGGTACGAGGTTTCCAGCATGTACAAATATGGGCGCGCCACGTGTACCACTATCCATACCACAGCAGAGGAGACCAAAAGGATATTCCCCTTGGTCGGACAGCTGGCGCCCCATAGCAGCTGGCAAGGTCGCTCCTCCCTCTCTCACCCTCTGGCTATAAATAGGACCCTTCATCATCCAGGTTGATTCATTCTACTCTCACTCTCTCACTCTTAACACACACTGTTTTATCTCCTCAGAACAGAACTTATTCTCACGCCGGAGCCCGGTTAAGAGGGAAACCCCCATATTCCCCTCTTAACGAGCTAACGGTGTTGCTGTTTTGCAGGACCCGTCATTTGGCGAGCAACAAAGGAGATTGAACCCCACTTAAGAGACGAACAAGCTAGTTTCACCCTAGGTGCTAACCAGTGTTTCATCATTGAGCTATCGTCCGGACGACATGGCTGAAAATTCAAAATTCATCAAATAGATTGCCACAGCCGCTATCGACAAAACGAAACTGCCACACAACGTGGGCAAATACAACGGCTTGACAGACCCAGATGATCACCTTCAAGTTTTTAACGGTGCTGGAGCAACAGGCGGGTGGAATTTACCAACTTGGTGCCATCTCTTCGCTCAAACCTTCGTCGGCGCAGCGCGCGTGTGGTTTGACAGCCTACCAGCAGGAAGAATCAAGTCATGGGTTGATTTTCGAGACAAGTTCCTTGCACACTTCTCTCAACAGCGCAGGCATAATAGAGATCCGGCAGACTGTCTGAATATATGGAGGAAAGACCATGAAAGCGTGGAAGACTTCATTACGAGGTACAACAAAGAATGTTTGGAGATCGGCGATGTGGGCGAAAAGATGATGCGCGCACATTTTATGAGGGCAGTAAAATGCGACGACTTGATCAAGCGAGTAAAGGGAAGAGATGGAGGCCCCAAAGATTGGGAAACCTTCATTGAAGCAGCAAAACCATTGCGCAAAATGACAAACAGTTGACCGGTGATGACCACCGTTAGCGCGGATACAACCATAACGACCGGCATAACAAGAAGGGCAGATGCCAACCATGGAAAGCGTCCGGTCACAAAGAAAGAAGCCCCGCAAGAGATGACGCGCGTCATACAATCAATCAGATAGCCCACCGAAAAGAAGTAAAATGAGAAAATAGAGACAAACAGTGGACACCCCTAACGAAAACCCCTTCAGAAGTCTTGTCAACTGAGAACCACCAGTTCAAGCCACCGCTACAAATGCGAAACAAGAGGGGCCAAGACCCAAATCTTTTCTGCGAGTTCCATAAAGACACATGCCACTTAACCGATGACTGCTTCAGCCTTAAGCAGGAGATCGAAAGGGCCTTAAGAGACGGAAAGCTCACTCATCTGATAAAAGGTGGAAAGCGTGATTACCGCCAAATTCAAAGAAGAGATGAAGGGCCAGATAACAAAATACTCCGGAAATTAGAAACCCACATGGTTCAAGGGGGTCCACGAAAGCCAAGAAAAAATTACAACAAGAGCACGCAAGATGACTCGTGGCGCGAAAGACAAGTTATTTTCCCGGTCGTAAGAGGAGGTCCAAGAGAAAGAAGACCTATAGTTATATCCGGTGTGATTGGTCACTACCAAACCGATTACATTTTCATAGATCTAGGGAGTACTGTGGATATCATCTATGAACAATGTTTTAATCAATTGGACCAAGAGGACAAAGCGCTCTTGGGACCGGTAGATTACCCGCTGACCGGTTTCTGCAATGAAGCCGTTTTTCCTCTAGGCCAGATATCATTCCCAGTGCTGCTCTCGGACGGAAGTAATTCAAGAACGGAGGAGGTTACGTTCATGGTACTACCAGCGCATTCAAGGCATGACGTCCTGTTGGGAAGAGAGTCCCAAGGAGACTTCAGTATGATCTGCTCCGGACCACATTCAGCCGTGGGATTCCCAACAGAGACAGGGGTAGCGTTGATCTATGCAAGCAAGGAAGTCTTGGCAACAGACGAAATCAGGCCAGCAAAGGCAAGCAAATATGTACCACGCGCAGAGGCTGAAAAATGGGTGTTAAACAGTAAATACCCAGAACAACCAATCACATTAGGCCCCGCAATGTCTGATCTTACACGCGCGACGCTAAAAAAGTTGCTATTTGAGAACATGGATGTGTTCGCCTGGACACCGGCTGACATGACCGGTGTTCCACGGCATATAGCAGAGCACAGACTTAACGTCTCAGAAGCTGCCAAACCTGTGGTACACGGCAAACGTCACTTAGGAGACATAAAGCATGATGCTATGAAGGAACAGGTCACAGAGCTGTTGAATGCAGGCATCATCAGAGAAGTCCGATATCAAACTTGGGTAGCGAGCCCTATCATGGTTCAAAAGGGAAATGGCAGTTGGAGGATGTGCGTAGATTACAAAGATCTAAACAAGGCATGCCTGCGTGACTGTTATGCCTTACCAGATATCGATGAAAAGATTGATTCGTTGGCAACATTCAGATGGAAATGTTTCCTTGACTGCTATAAAGGGTACCACCAGGTACAGATGGCCATCCAAGACGAGGACAAAACCGCATTTCGCACGCCGACAGGGCTGTACTGCTACACCAAGATGCCTTTCGGCCTAAAGAACGTGGGCGCGACCTATCAGAGACTGATGAATGAAACATTCCACGATGCTATCGGCAAATACATCGAAGTGTATATGGATGACTTAGTCATCATGAGCAAAGAAGAGAATACGATGCTGATGAACATCCAAAAAACGTTCGACATATTGCGCGGAGTGAGTATCAAGCTAAACCCAGCGAAATGCTCTTTCGGCATGGAAGAGGGAAAGTTCCTGGGTTTCATTGTCACAAAAGATGGTTTCAAAGTGAACCCTGAAAAGGTACAAGCAATTGAGAGAATGCCTTCACCATCAACTATCAAGGAGATGCAAAAATTGGCAGGACGGTTGGCAGCACTTAACCGCTTCCTGGCCAATCACGCAGCTAAATCTTTCCCGTTTATCAAAACACTCCGCAACTGCATAAAGAAAAGCCAATTTCAGTGGACTCCGGAAGCCGAGAGTGCATTCCGCGAGATGAAAGATTGCCTCATAAGATTGCCAACAATGATGGCACCAGTAAAAGGAGAACCTCTGGTATTATACCTATCAGCATCGGACAGTGCAGTCGGAGCAGTCTTACTCGTCGATCACCAAGGTGTCCAAACACCGGTTTACTATGTGTCCCGCACCCTGACAGACCCAGAAACCTGGTATGCCATAATGGAAAAACTAGTGCTAGCACTAATCCATGCATCAAGACGACTGCGCAGGTACTTTGCCAACCACGTCATTCACGTATTGACAAATTACAACATAGGCAACATCCTCGCAAGGCCAGAGATTTCTGGAAGATTAGCAAAGTGGGCGATAGAACTGGGAGGCCATAACGTAGTTTTCAGGCCAAGACCAGCAATCAAGGGCCAAGTGTTGGCTGATTTCATGACGGAAGTACCTGATGACAAGGACCGGGAGTGCAAGGCAATGGAAAAAGCTGAGAGGCAACATTCAGAAGAACCGTGGCTACTATATACAGATGGCGCGTCCAACGAAGACAGCGCAGGGCTTAGACTGGTAAGTCCAGACAAACATGAATTCACGTATGCCATCCGGTTAGACTTCAAGAGCATGAATAATGAAGCCGAATACGAGGCCTTCCTTGCCGGTCTGAGGTTAGCGGTAAAGATGGGAGTCAAGCACATAGAGGCGCATGTGGACTCCATGTTAGTAGCTGGCCAGATTAATGGACAATATGATGCCAAAGGAGATGTAATGGCGTTATACCTAGACCAAGCGAAAGCATTGCTGCAGAACTTCAACTCTTACAAAGTGCACCACATCAATCGAAGTGAGAACAAACCAGCTAATGCGCTCAGTAAGCTAGCATCTACAAGTTTCCAGCACTTGGCCAAGGATGTACGCATCAAAGTCCTCAGCAACCCATCGGTACCTTTGAGGCAAGTGAATGTTATTCAGTTGGGGGCGACGTCTTGGATGACCCCGATAATCATGTACGTCCAGTCCGGGATACTACCAGAAAACAAGGCCGAGGCAAGGAAGATTCAATACAAGGCCGAACATTACCAGATGGTCGATGGAATCCTGTACCGAAAATCATATCTCGGGCCCTTGTTGAGGTGTGTTGACCCAGAAGACGCGAACTACTTGATCAGAGAAGTGCATGAGGGGATCTGTGGGATTCATGCCAGACCAAGAATGGTGGTAGCAAAGGTGATGAATGTCGGGTACTACTGGCCCGGTATGCATCTAGACGCAGTAAAGGCTCTGAGAAAATGCAGTGGGTGCCAACGACACGCTCCTAAGACGATGCGCCCCAAGAACGAATTAGTGCCCGTAACAACGGCATGGCCGTTCCAACAATGGGGAATAGATATGGTTGGCCCCTTCCCCGAAGCCCCGGGTGCAGTGAAATTCATTATAGTCGCGGTAGACTATTTCACAAAATGGGTGGAGGTGAAGGCACTGGCGTCAACCACATCTACCGTAGTTCGGCGATTCATCTGGGAACAGATAATCTGCAGATTCGGGCTGCCCCTGAGAATCATCACCGATAACGGAACGAATTTTGCTGCAGAAGATCTCCAACGATGGTTCAAAGAGTTACACATAGAGCATACGTTTTCCTCGGTTGCGCATCCGCAGGGGAACGGTCAAGTGGAGGCCGTTAACAAAAGCATCGTAGACGGCATCAAAGCACGACTGGGAGAGCAAAGAAGAGGCTGGGTCGACGAATTGCCAAGCATCTTGTGGGCCCATAGGACGATGCCTAAAACAAGCAACGGAGAAACACCGTTCAGCTTAGTCTATGGGTCCGAGGCAGTGATACCAGCAGAGATCGGGTTGCCATCACCAAGAATGCTCTCCATGAACATGATCAACAACGAGGAAGAAAGGAGGTTAGACCTTGACCTCCTAGAAGAAAGGAGAGAGATGGCGGCAATAAACGAAGCAAAGTACAAAACAAAGCTGGAAAAGTATTACAACTCCAAGGTCCGAATCTGCACCTTCAACCTGGGAGATTATGTCCTGAGGGACAATGAGGCGTCTAATGCAGAAAAACTCGAAAAACTAGCTCCCAAGTGGGAGGGGCCTTATGTTGTAGATACAGTACTCGGCAAAGGGGCATACAAGCTACGCACCCTTGACAACAAAGAAGTCCCAAGAACATGGAACGCTCAACAGTTAAGAAGATGTTACATGTAAACGGCTGAAGTTTTTCTATGTACTTGTAACGGCCGCGCGCCAACACATTTAGCATTAATACAAGAAGTGTTTGGCTATCTATTCTCATGCGAATTTCTTGTCACAACTGCATATATGACTTTGGGCATACACGAAAACATCAACGGATCGACCTTAGGAAACGTTGTAGACCTCCAAGGCCTGTCACAAACAAGTCAACAGCCGGGTCAAAAACACAACTAAAGCCTAAAAACACCAAATAAACACTTCGTGCCCACATAAACACGAAAGCATCGAACACAGGGTAAACAAACATTGTAAAGACCCCCAAAGCTGAAACACAGCTGGGTCCACACAATAACCTGTAACTCGATCACTTCGTATTCACGAACCAACCTGCGCACACAAACGACAGAATAAACGTTGTAACTAACACAACACAACCTGTCAGCGCCGTCATTCATTCGTGATACCTGAATCAAAGTAATTACACATGCACATATTCTAACGATAAACAAAATTCACAAGAAACTAAAGTGCATATTAAGCATTGAACATATCAACGATAGCAGAACATGTCACAGATACGACAACGATAAGCAAATTGTTCACGAAAACACAAAATAAATTGTTTAGGAAATTTTCAAATCGATTACAAGGCCGTCAAAGCCCATACACGGCACGCAAGCCGGATTCCTTCACTCCGGATGACTAGGACCAGAACCCCCAGTCACGTGCTCTTCATCTCCAAGGGCCTTTTTCAGTAAGGCAACACCATCAGGCTTCCGAGCCAATTTTTGGGCAGCCTTAACAACACCAAACTCTAAGGATGCGAACTCTTGTTGCTTTGCAGTATAAGCAGCACCACAATCTTCCTTATAAAACTCGAAGTGATAGTCCTTCTCATTGTTGGCAGCCACAGCTCTACCCTCACTATAACCATCCTTCCGCCCACTATTGTATCCTGCTTGACCCAACTCAAACATGTAGTTGGAAAGCTCATGGGATTTCACTATACGATCAGCAATCTACGGAAAACACACAGCAACATAAGTAGAGTAACCACCACAAACCAAAAGCAAAACATAAACAAAGGAAGTTACCAGAGGTACAGCACGCGATAGCAGCCACTTGCAATCGGCAGATATCTCTTCAGCAAGGAGTTCAGAGGCCTTACACTCAGCAATCTTTTTCTCAACAAATTCTTCCAACGCAGCTATACGCTCAACATACGCTGCCTCCTTTTTCTCAAATGCAACACGCGCTTGCTCAGATTCCTCGCTAATCTTCTTCTTCTCACCAGACAACCTGACAATAGTATCACGCTGAGTCTGCATTTCCGCATTAGTACGTTCACATGCAGCCTCCCAATTTTTCTGTTTGTCAACATTCACCTGTTTCTCTTGGGCAAACTTCTGCTCCGCATCAGAAACTCTCCACAACAAACCTTTCTTCTCAGAATTAAACTTTTCTCTTTCTTCCGCAAATAACTTCTTCTCATTTTCAAACTCAAGTGTGTCCTCCCCCATCAGCTTCCACTCACGAACAATCTCCTGAGAGGTAGACAAAAAGTTAACCCCGGCACGAACGTGATCATCTAATAGTTCTAACCGGCGGCGCTTCTTCTGAAATAGCCTCTCAGCTGGGGGGAGAGACAAAAAGAAGAACTCATTGCAGTTTTCAAGCCGATTCATCCGGGAGCCTTGGGTGAGATTCCAGCGAGGAGCATGTGGCAAATCATCACACGCTGGGTTTTGAGTATCCCAAGACCCACCTTGAACATGATCAAAATCGGGACTCCGAACCACTCCGGAAGTTGCACCACCACCACCACCACCTGGTGGACGCTTGGTATATATGGTTTGATGAGGAGTAGTATCACTTGACTCCACCTCGATTTCAATACCCTTACCACGATCAACACCACCAGCGCCACCGGTATCACCACCACCTTCCCCAACTTGCTCAACATTTACATCATCTTGCTTCCTCTTCTCACCCAGATCATCACGAGGAGGAGACAACTCAAACGTCCTCGAGGGCGGAGAAGCAGGAGGAGTGATTTTTGAAATGTCAACTTTGTGTGAAGTCTTGGCTGGCTTAGCACCTGCTCCAAAACGAGCAAGATATTTAGAGAAAATAAGCAACCAGAAAAGACAAATGGGAAAACTGATAAAACGAGTACCAGAAGCCTCAAATATTTTCTCCAACAAATTCCCATGTCTCTCAGTAAAAACACCCATGTCAACTTTCGATTCCGAGGGAGCAGGGGGAGCCTCCTTCTGAAGTTTAGCCTTTTTGGACGCAAGCATAGCAGCAACCTGCTCATCAAGCTTCCGTTTTTTATCTTCCAGAGCCTTCTTCTGCATCATCTCTGTCAAATTAGCGCGATCTTCAGGATCAGACCCACGATGTTTCTCTCCGGTCCCTAAACCGGACAATGTATCAGAAACTACAACGTAATCTAGGACAGGAAGAGTAGAAGGTCGCTTACGAGGAGTCTCAGTGGCATGTTCATCAGCCTTCTTCTCCTTCCCCTCTGGCTTGCCAGCCTTCGTTTTTTTTCCTTGTTTCCAACTGATCGGCGACATCAACTGGAACCTCAACATCATCACCTACGGGTTCATTAACAGGCTCATGAACAACCCCCTGCATCGGACCTGCACGCGGAGAATGAGAAGTTAAGCCTTCAAGAGGTCTATCGGATCCTTCACTCGAGAGAACAATAACTTCCTCTCGAGTAGGATCAATGGCATCATCAACGTCATCTTCACTATCTTCACCTAAAACAGTGTTGTCATAGGTAGTAAAACTTTCGTTAGATGGGTGCAAGAAACGGTTGCGGATCTGATCCAACCACGTTGGTTTCCTATCCCCCTGCACCCCTTCAACCATCGCACCACCAGCCTTCGTGTCAAGAACATTCAGTAAACTATACCCAACTGTGACAATGAAAAAGCATCAATAAGAACACAACAAAATCAGAAGAGTACACACAAGATCAAAAACTACAAAACTACATACGTTTGCCTTGATAACCGTAAACCGGGACACCCAAAGGATGCTTCGGGGCCCACAACATACTCATACCAGCCCCCACCAACGCCATCTCCTCGAGCTGAGAAATAACAGTAGCCTTGTGAGTCACTTTCTTGTACCATGCTTGTTCAGCAAAATCAGCAACCACATTCACCTTAGGGATCCCCTCACTCCCTGCCCGATAATGCATGTCTACCGGGATAACACCACGATGTATGTAGAAGAATTTTTGTTTCCAATCATGCAAGCTTTTCAAAGGAGCGGAACAATAAGGGACAACACCATTGGTCCGGGAGTTAAAAGAGTAAAAACCACTGGTATATGTCACGGTGTAAAACACATTAAACATCTCAAAAGTTGGCTCAACACGGTTGGCCCTACATATAAACTCAAAGTGGGTGATACGAGGAAGCCCAATAGCGTTGATTTGCGAGATATGGAGCCCATAATTCCTCAACACCGCAACAGTAAACTTGGTCATCGGAAGTCTGAAGTTACCCTCCCGGAAAAAAGCAGCGTACAACGTAATGTAACCAGGAGGTGCGTCCTTGGCAGTAGAACCCGGAGTTGGGAAACTGAGCACCCCATTCAGGAAGGAAACCCATCTCCCTCACCAAATTCTGGAACTCTTCCTCATTCCAATTTATAGTCGCCTGGTCAGGACCCGGAGGATTCTTACCCTTGTTCCTCTTTTTCTTCGATGAAGGATTTGCTCCAGACATATCGAAAGAAGATAAGAAAGATAGTATGAACGAACTCAAAGAAAAAGGGAAAGCAAGATGAAGGAATGTGAGAGAACACTGAAGTTCAAATTTTGAAAAGTGGAAAAATAGAAGAAACCGCCGTGTATTTATACCCATCGCATTTAATGCGATGGGTAGTGAGCCGTCGGGAATTCAGAAGGTTATCCAGTGGGGAAGAGACACGTCAGCGGAGAGAGAAACCGTCACCTCTTTTTCCGGGAGCGTGGACGGCACACGTCTAACAACGGGACGAGAAGTAACTGACACCCCTGAAAAGGCGAATGTTCACCTCAGACAAGACAGAGACATCAGACGGTCACATCAATTCTCTTTGTCCCAAGTACAGAAACTTCCTCCAGAAGAAAACACCAATACGCCATGCGCCATGCGTCCAGTTGGCTCAACTTACAAAGTTACCAAAACGCCATACGCGATGCGTCTACTTGGCTCAACTTTACAAGTTACCAATACGCCATGCGCCACGCGTCCAGTTGGCTCAACTTACAAAGTTACCAAAACGCCATGCGCGATGCGTCCAGTTGGCTCAACTTTACAAAGTCACCAATACTCCATGCGCCACGCGTCCAGTTGGCTCAACTTACAAAGTTACCAACACGCCATGCGTCCAGTTGTTTCAAACTTTGCGAAGTTATCAGCACGACACGCGCGATGCTACTATCACGAGAAACCATACAAAATAACAAGTATTCCGACAACACCAACAACAACTTCACTTATAAGTCCAGAATCCCTCCTAGACGATCAACTCAACTAGAAGGCACACTGGACTGGGGGGACTTGAAGAGGTATGGTCCCAATTCATTGCCTACATGGAAAGGACCACACCACTTTTTAATCCTACATGGTGTCGGCATCAGCAAGCGAATCCAGAAGCTTCTGGAATACGTCAAGGTGGCACCAAAGATGCTCCTTCCGACATAAAGGACAATACGTGTCACCACCCATCGAGCGCCATGTAGACCTGCAACAAATCAAGGAGCAGACTGACAACAGCGGTACGAGGTTTCCAGCATGGACAAATATGGGCGCGCCACGTGTACCACTATCCTGACCACAGCAGAGGAGACCAAAAGGATATTCCCCTTGGTCGGACAACTGGCGCCCCATAGCAGCTGGCAAGGTCGCTCCTCCATCTCTCACCCTCCGGCTATAAATAGGACCATTCATCATCCAGGTTGATTCATTCTACTCTCACTCTTAACACACACTGTTTTATCTCCTCAGAACAGAACTTATTCTCACGCCGGAGCCCGGTTAAGAGGGAAACCCCCATATTCCCATCTTAACGAGCTAACGGTGTTGCTGTTTTGCAGGACCCGTCATTTGACGAGCAACAAAGGAGATTGAACCCCACTTAAGAGACGAACAAGCTAGTTTCACCCTAGGTGCTAATCAGTGTTTCATCAGGAACAAATAAAAAAAGTAGTTGTTCTAAAAAATAAAATAGAAAATGATTATTGACTAATTTAATAATAAGTATGTAGAGTTGTTTAGGGGTCTCTTTCCTGTGCTACACAAGACAAAGCCTACTAACTTCGTCTTCTTCGTCCGCACAAATCAAAATTCCTCACCCCTTTTGTTTCTGTACATGCTCTGTATCAACACCTCCAAATTCCCATTTTTTTTTATCTCCAAATCAATCACATGCATGTATTAATATCATCAACCAAAACCCATCAAATCCAATCCCATGATGGACGTAAACGAATCCCCAATCGTCAACAAATTCGTCAAAAAACCATCATGGGTCTTTCCGCTGCTTCTCTTCACCCTCGTTGTTATTCTAAGCCTCCAAATCACCCAAAACGGGTCCGGGTTCGTTTCCTACCGGGGTATTCCTTCTCCCGGGTCGGGTACGTGTGAGGGGTCGGTGCCCGTGAGGGCTGTGAAGATGTCAATAGTGGAATTTGGTGGTGTTGGTGACGGAGTGACGTCGAACACGGCGGCGTTTGCGGCGGCGATGAGGTGGATGAAGGGGTTTGTAGGGAGAGGTGGGGCCCAGTTGAATGTTCCTAGAGGGAAGTGGGTTACTGGAAGTTTTAATCTTAGTAGTGATTTTACGTTGTATCTTGAAGATGGGGCTGTTATTATGGGCTCAGAGGTAATTTCATATGTTCCTTATTTATTTATTTAAAATTTTATTTAATAATTTGATGGTTTTACTGGCTTTACTTCAAACCTCTTGTGGAATTTGTAGACTGGTGACAGTTGGTTTGTTTGGTATAGATTTTAAAATGTTTTAACTGTCAGGTGCATTTTGACCTTTTTTCGGTCATAAAATAAATGTTTAATGATTTTTTTTTCTAAGGGTTGTAACTTGTAAGTTGTTTGGGGTCAAACTACAACAAAATAAGGAAATTTTGTTGTAATGGGTTAAACTGTTAGATAACAATGTTTGTAACTTGTAAGTTGTAACGGGTCAAACTACATCAAAATGATGATATTTTGTGTAATAGATTAACGGGTTAAGGGTTAAGCTATAAGATAACGGCATTTTAGTGTTTGTTGTAACAGATTAACGGGTTAAGCTACAAGAAAATAACATAGTGTTGTAACGGGTCAAGCTACAAGAAAACAATATTGTGTCGTTACGGGTAAAACTACAAGAAAACAACACTACGTTGTAACGGGTTTAACTACTAGAAAACAAGTCTTGTAATGGGTCAAACTATAAGAAAACAATAACACTGAATATCCTATTAATCAAAAAGTTGGACAGTAGAGCATCAATGGACCTCCTAGATCCCTCTAGATCCGCCTATATGAAAATCTCTACCAAGACGAATCTCAATCAACAAGTTTCGCTTTAATTTGAACATCAGGAGTATAAATAAGGTGTTTTTGACAATTTGACCAATAGTCAAACAACTACCGAATTCGGTTATTGAAAATTTGCAATCCTAGTTTTGTTGTTTATAGAAATGTGCTTACGAAATAAGATGATGTTTTCTTGTTTATGTGTTTAAAATTTTGTAGTTTCTTTATTATTAAATATTGATTTTTTTTTTTAATTTTAGGACATGAAAGAATGGCCTATAATTGAGCCATTACCTTCTTATGGAAGAGGAAGAGAGAGATTGGGAGGGAGACATATAAGCCTAATTCATGGTGATGGTCTCACAAATGTTGTCATTACAGGTACACCATCATGTTTCACATTATATTTATATATATCATATGTACTTTTCACTACTAAAAGGAACAAATTTTACATTCTTAATATCCCTTTGTTAGGGTGAACGGGGCGTACAACGGGGAGGGCATCGGTGACCCTATCCACCGATCGGGAACACCGCCGCCATCCCTGCGGTGACCCAATTCGGGGAAGGGATTCGGGGGGAGTTCACCGAAGAAGGGGAGGGTTGTTGGTGGGGCCAGCCTCACTTTCAACCAATCACTGATTTCCTTTTTTTTTTTCTAATAAAAAACCAAGTCACCTAAGAGGGGAGTGGCGCCATCAATTTAGGGTGTTAGGGGAGTTTAAGAGGGGAGTTGATGTGGCACACGAGGATTGGTTATGCGTAAGAGAGGGGACTCCCCTCTTAGGGGAGTGCCTCACTCACCCTTAGAAACTAGAGGTACTATTAACCTTTCTTTTCATTCAAATGACTCCTTTTTCAAACCCAAATTTGACTTTTCACTACTAAAAGGAACAAATTTTACATTCTTAATATCCCTTTGTTAGAAACTAGAGGTACTATTAACCTTTCTTTTCATTCAAATGACTCCTTTTTTAAACCCAAATTTGACATAATTTGATACTTAGATGCTTTGTTCTCGATAATATTATATATTTATATTACATGAGTAGAGAACTGCGAAAACCGGATAAACACCTGTACCTATGCTTTAGTTGTGATACTTAAAGCGGTTGTGTAAACGCATAACCACCTCTCTTTCTCTCCCACATAGTGCTTATACAGTTTTGTACTTAAAATTGGTTCTGTATTGAACATAAAGAGGCCCGTTTGATCTCAAGATTCCCATAAAGATTTACATGGAACAAATGGTGTGTATGCTAATTTAGGAGTAGGATAAAATACAAACCACATTTCGGATACAATCTGTAAGAACCATTTAAAAAGTGTCATGTGACATCTAATCAATTATAGAGAAATGATAAAATAATATCCTAAATAATATCAATTATATTGAATTCCCTATAAATATGCTAACAAACAATTAATTCTTTATTTGGATCTTCCTTTTGTTTTTAATGTGCTGATTAAGAAAAATGTTGATATCATTCAAATATGTGCTAAAATCAATTATCTTGATTAATTTTCATGTGCTAATATAATTCAAAAGTGCCACTTTATGTATGTATTGTTTTGGTATGTGCTAATTTAACTTTTTTTAAGTGTTAGATTCTGTTCTTACGGTTTGTATGATAAATATGGTTTGTACCGGATCCAATCCCTGCTAATCTAATAATGTTTGGTTTAATATTCTTGATGACGATGACTAATTTGATTTGTAGGTAAAAGTAGCGGATCTGGTTACCTTTTCTTGTCATTGCCACAAAACTTTTGTCATCATAACTTATTTGGCTCTTTAGTTATTTAAATACTATTGTGGGGTGGGAAATCATGATCTTTAGCATTATTTTATAGTAGAGAACACACTAAAAAGCAAATCATACCTATTATTATTGGGATGATTTCCTGTATATTTTTATATTATTTCAAGATTATAATAATTTGAATAATCCCATGTTCAATATAAAGAGATTACAGTTTGTCATTGGAGGAACATTTCAAATTTGCCATGATTTAATTTATTTTCTAGATATAATAACCACATAAAGTTTGCATCCTGGATTCATATATTGACTCCTTGACTTTTTTGTACTATGGGTATTGACCCCAAAAGTCAAAATGTTGACTTTTTGCACTACGGGCTACGGGCAAACCGAGCCAAGCCAGGGCAGCTCGGGCTTGGCTTAATTATAAATCGAACTGGCTAGGCTTGGATGTGAAACCAAGCGGAAAATATAAGTTTGAGTTCGGCTTGGCTTTTAATAGAGCTGGCTTGGCTCTGCTTGGTTAGGCTTGAATTTAAAAGAAAATTTAATAGATAGCTTTCAAAATTCAATACGGATAAAAATATCATTCAATACTTAAAAAAAAACATTTAAAATAAGTTAAACTTAATACGTTACAAGCTAAAATCAAGTTTAACCAAATACAAAATAAGTTTCAAATTTCAACGAAATTATATTTAAATAGTAGCCACTTTTTAATGATATAAGATATATCTATATAAAAATAAAATAGATTAAAAGTAAAATAAACCGAGCGAATGAGCGAGCCAAATTGAGCCAATCTGGCTTGTTACGAATCGAACTGAGCTGAGCTAGGCTCACTTTCTAACCGAGCTGAGTCAACTGGCTCATTTTTAAATCAAGTCATACTGAGTGAGATTTTTCCAAGCTAAATTCGACCGAGCTTCGAGAGGCAAGCTTTTTGGGCTAGGGATGAGCATTTAAGTACCTGGTACCGGTCCGAACCGGTACCGAACCGAACCGGTACCGGGTATATTCGGTACCGGTACCGGTTCCTATTTTACTCGTTTTTCGGTACCGGTACCGGTACCGGTATTTTTGGGTAAAACGCTAGTAAAGTACCGAAAGTACCGGTACCGGTACCGAACCGGGTATATTCGGTACCGGTACCGGTACCACTTTTCAACATTTTTCGGTACCGGTACTTTCGGTACCGGTACCGGTTCGGTACCGGACCGGTACCGAGCTCATCCCTATTTTGGGCAGCCCTACTAGCATGATGTTGAATGATAAAGAATTTTAGAATAAAAGAGTGTACGATATGTAATTTCTGCATGATTACAGGGCAAAATGGAACTATCGATGGAAACGGTAAGATGTGGTGGGACCTATGGTGGAACCGAACTTTGAAACACACTAGAGGCCACCTTGTTGAAATCATGAACTCAAGAAACATACTCATTTCGAACCTTACATTTCGCAATTCGCCATTTTGGACCATTCATCCTGTTTACTGCAGGTTTGACTTTGACCTTCCTCTTTTGTTTTAGTTTCACTTTTGTAGGTCATGAGTATTATAGGTTCTAAAAGATCATAACAATTTACAAGTTGAAGATTAGTCTTTTTGACCATCAAAGTCAAATGTGCACTGTATTTATGTTACTTTTTAACCGAGTAAAATGCCATTTTCATCCTGAGGTTTGGCTAGTTTTGCGATTTCATCCAAAGGTTTTTTTTCCGTATCTGGATTTAAAAGGTTTGAAATCTTGTCATTTTCATCTATCTCATTAACTCCATCTATTTTCCTGTTAAGTCAGAGGTATTTTTCGTGTTTTTTTTTTGTTAACTTAAATGGCAATTCGGTCTTTTTCACTTTATGTACAAGCATTTAAAATACCGGTACTGAATCCATTAGACCGAATTGCCTTTTAGGTTAACAAAAAACGGAAATACCCCTGACTTAACAGAGAAAAATGGATGGAGTTAACGAGCCAGATGAAAAATTGCAAGATTTCAAAGCCTTTGGATCCGTATGCAAAAAAAACAAACGTTGGACGAAAGTTGCAAAACTAACCAAACCTCAGAGGACGAAAATGACATTTTACTCCTTTGTTAACCATTTAAATTAGTTTCATCATTTTGTTAGAATAAAAAAAGTGAAAAAAAAAACAAAAGGAGTGATTGGGCAGTGGGAGAAGTGTGATGCTTTTTATTATCACCCATCATACAATATGGGCTCAAGCTCAATCATGCAATTTTGTCCATTTTATCCTCAATCCAGGTTTGGACCCAAATGTCTTAGCTAATTTTTCATAGGGTTGGGGTTGTTTTCAAGCCCATTTCATTTTGTTTCTATTTTAGTGGGCCCATCTTCATTTACTAGAAAATTTATCATCTATTTTCTTTCTTTGATGTCAATGGTGATTAAACACGCCCATGATCCTTCACATGTTCTTTATGATGAACACAAACTTGCACATGATCTTGTTTTGTTTAAATCAGCATAATAAGGGCAATGTGACATGCTACTTCCATCATTATTATTATTAATTATATTAAAAGACACAAACTTAGAATTGATACAAACCAAAACTAAATGCATTATTTCATTATTTCAGTAATGTTGTGATAAAAGACATGACAATATTGGCTCCACTTAATGCTCCAAATACAGATGGTATAGACCCAGGTATTACCTTTTGGTTTATCAACATATGTTACATTGTTTCGTATTTCGAATCTGTTAACATCTTATTACATATCGTTACAGATTCATGCACAAACGTCTGTATCGAAGACTGTTACATCGAGAGCGGGGATGATCTCGTAGCTATAAAAAGCGGGTGGGACCAATACGGGACATCCACGGCCCGCCCAAGCTCCAACATCATTATCAGACGCGTATCGGGAACAACCCCGACATGTTCAGGTGTCGGGATCGGTAGTGAAATGTCAGGCGGCATTTCAAACATCCGAGTTGAAAATCTTCACATTCGAAACTCAGCAGCCGGTATTCGAATAAAAACCGACATAGGTAGAGGCGGGTATATTGAAAACATAACCGTTACAAACATTACAATGGATAAAGTTAAGGTGCCTTTAAGGTTTAGCCGAGGCGCAGATGACCACCCAGATAACGGGTGGGACCCGCACGCGCTTCCAAGGGTAAAAAACATATTTATAATTAATGTGGTTAGTTATGATTCTAGAAAGGCCCCTGTGTTGCAGGGGATTGAGGGTGCACCATTTGAAGGAATATGCATGAAAAATGTTACATTACTTGGGTTACAAGAAACCATGCAATGGAACTGTGAACACATTTCGGGTTTCGCTAATGATGTTTCGCCTGCACCGTGTTCGTTGTTGCAAAGAAACGCATCGGTGACTTGTACATAGGAGACAATAGGAAAAGCCATACTTGTTGATCGTGTACAATCTGTCAATGCATTGATGAGTTGTACTGTACAATTAACCGGCCATTGCTCGGAAGAAGCATTGTTGGCTGGAAGCCGGGTACACCGTCTAGCGGGCAATGGTTTATGTTGGACGGTTGGACTTCAAATCATGTAGTGTGCGATGATGTTAAATGGTGTGTTGCACGACCAAAAAGTTGGGATTTCAAATCATGCAGAGTGCAGATAGTGAGTGATGTAATTATCTTAGAAACGATATTAAATGTATTTATTGGTAATTTAAGGTCTTTAGATTAGAATAATATAACATTATTAACACATACATGTAATTTCTTTTCAAATATATGGTCTTTTTGTTTTACATAAAGTTAAAATTTGATGAGGTAATGTTGAACAAAAAAACTATGTTAGCAAAAACTTTGTATGCATCTCTGCAAAGTATAAGATGTGGATTTTTTATTTATTTATTTATTTATATCATTTTAAATTTGGAGGTAGCATTTCTATGTCATCAAAATGCTTTGTATTACTTTAGATGATATACATATAAGAAGAAAATCGTGTGTAAGCTCTTAACATATGTGAATATGATGATTGTGCCAATAATAATTGACGTTTAACATCAATTTAAAAAATATATATTGTTGTTTTTAGGTGATCCAAAACGTTTCGCTACCTTTTCTTTCTTCAAGTCAAATTAGTTAACGAAAAATACGATAGCATAACTACTATAAATATAACGTTTTCAGTCTGTTACTATGCGGCAGCTAATGGGAGAAAATAGTAGCCAGCCCCAACCCTAATCTTATTTTCGGCCAAAGTTGGGAATTTGGCAAGTCGCCAAACTTCCCAAGAGATTATTTTTTTCCTTTTTTGAGTGTTTATTGGGCCCTAATACCTCTGGTCCCAAAAAAATGAGATGCCCCTAAATTTTTGGGCTAGCTCCCGCCACGTTGTGTATTGTCAACTTTGGAGTGTTTATTTGCCAAAGCTATAATCGCGAACGTCACGTCAATTTTCAATTCCATGGATTTAGAAACTTTCAAACAAGTTGATCTTTTAATTAATCAAATCTATAAATTTTAACAATAACGTAAATCACACACTTTTGTTTCGAAATTACGAGGAGTGGAGTTATTTGTACGTCAAATGAGTCCATTTGAAAATTTATTTTCTTATTACCCTTACTTTTCCCGAATTCCGTACACTCAATTGGGCCCAAAATTTTGGACTCAAACAAACCTTAACTCGACATATGTATTTAGACCCATTATCCACTAGTTTATATTTTACAATAACCATCTCATTTTGGTGCAAAAATCGGATTTTTGAGCCAAACCGGTTCGGGTTAGGTCAAAGTGAGTCAAGCAGTTTGTATGAAATATGGTCAACTAGTAAAGCTACCCGTCGCATAGTTGCCCGTTATTATTTCGTTTCTTTATGGTACCAACACTCAGTGTTGCAGTAAGAGAGAATCCAAAAAGAAAAGTGTGTAATATACCAAAAGAATGTCGACACATGTTTACATCAATCGAAATATGTAAAGACGAATAATGGTACTGATTCGGATAGAACTGATACTATGCTATGTTGTTGATCAGATTTTAACTTAGAACCTAGTCAAGCCTGATCATTGCCTCTCAAATAACTAGGTTAAGACTGATACCAATTCAATACAGTTTGGTCAAAACCGGTGGATTTACTCAATGCATAAAGACCTAAAAAGATAGTCTTTATTTTTAAACAATTTCTTTTTTAAACAAAAGAGTGAGAATTATCCTTCTACTTAAATATTTAGATATAGCTTAAACAATCACAATCTTCACTTTATGTTTCCTCAAAACACAATAAACAACAAAGGATAATCACTTTTAACCAAACCAAATTAAAACTTTCCTAGCTACATCCATTCGTTACTATGTGCTAATGCTAATTGCTTCTATATCTACTTCTACTTCCTCTCTTGCATGCCGGCGGTCGTGTTCTTCAGTATCTGCATAACAACAAATCAATTAGCGATTCGATCTTATTAAGGTTGTAACAAGAACAAAACACTTGAACGAGAAACATACATGTCTAAGCATCTGGTTCTCGTTTTGCAGAGTCGACAAACGCTCTTCAACCTCCGAGTTCTTCTTCTCCAACTCCTTCACCCGCACCTCCAACTCACTCAAGTATGCCTTCTTTCTCTCCCTTGCTTGTTGGGCCGAAACCCGGTTCCTCAACAACCTGTCACACCCGACCCGTTATGGTATGTTATGTTATGTTACCGTATTTCATTGTTGTATTAACTACTATTATAAAGTCTGATTGATACCTCTTCAACCGTTTGTTCTCTTTGTCAGCAGGATTTTTCCCCTTTCTCCTTGTGCCGCCTTCAGCAGAGCCTTGAACCCGGTCTGCATGTGCGACTGACCCGGTTTCACGACCGGATACTGATGCTCCGGCAGCTTCTCCGCCCATCTCCGGCACTCTTCTGATCTCGTCGTCACTCTCCATTCCTATCATCACAAAAACTAAATCAGTAAAATAAACTTTACCCAAACATTCCAACCAGGGGTGTAAACAAGCTAAGCAGCCCGCGAGCTACTACTCTAGATCTGTTCACTAAAAGCTCAAAGCGAGCCGAGCTTAAACAAGCTGCAACCCCAGCCTAAAAACATGATTGCCTAATAAACGAGTCTAAGCACGAGTCCAAGATTCACTTATCAAGCTAGAGTTGGATCAGAAGCCTAAACAAGCCTATTTACATATTTTGTTTTTAATATATTTATATAATCATTATTATATATGTATAATCATGCCTTAATATTAAATAATATATTTTTTTTAGTTATAAATTTATAATAAATATATGAAATAGTTAAAATAGACAGCCCAAGCCCAAGCTTTACTTATTGTGTTTGTGCTAGCTTATCACCCAAACAACACTCTTGTTTTACATTTTTTATTTAATATATTTATTTATATACAAAATAATCGTTATCAGTAGTATATAATAAAATTATGATAAAAATATATATAATATATATTAGGTTGTATATAATACACAAATAAAAAAATAATGATGAAAATAATATATAAAATCTAATATATATTACGTTGTATATTTTTTAACGGCAATTTTTTTTAAATTCCTATATTCTGTGACGCTTTACCTATGCCAATAGGTATAAAACTTCTAATTTTATATACACAAATAAAATAACTAACTAAATATATAATATATGTAATTTAATTAATAAACAAGATAAGACTTGTCCAATCTTTCACTTGAAAAAATATTTATAAATAACGATCAAAACAGGTAGTGCCAGGCGAGATTCAGTTACACCCTAATCATTCTGTTTCTAACTAATAAACTAAAACTGTAAATTGATTTTGTAAAACTTGGACCCAATAAATAAATACAGATAAAAGATACCAAAACTACCACTACCAAATACCGAAATCCTTACATGCCATTTTAGTTTTTATGGTTTGGTCATTTTACCAGTTTAGTCCAAAGATTTGAAACGTTATCATTTTAGTCCAAATGGTTTCAAACGTTGCAATTTTAGTTCATTGGGTTAACTTCATCCCTTTATTGTGTTAACTAGAAGGACATTTCGGTTATTTTATATGTAATTCTGTTAACTAGGAGGGCAATTCGTCTGTATAAGAAGATCGAATTACACTTCTAGCTAAGAGAAAAAATGGACGAAATTAAGTTAGTGGACTAAAATGACAACGCTTGAAACTATTTGAACAAAAATGGCAACGTTTCAAATCTTAGAACTAAACTGACGAAATGACACAAACCACAAGAACTGAAATGATATTTAACTCTACAATAAATATACCAAATAGGCAAAATCCACAAGAACTGAAATGATATTTAACTCTACAATAAATATACCAAATAGGCAAAATCGGTACCAGTATCAGTATCAGGGTACAGTACACAGGTATGAGTACGGGTATTTGGGAAAAGAAATCCTCAACAAACCGATCCGATCGGATCAGATCGACATTTTAAGCAAACGAACTAATTTGAACCTCGTCAACTGATTAATTCATCAACAATTCAGCTAGTAGAACAAAACACAATTAAAAAAAACTCAAAATCATAACATAAAACAACCTTCTTTAACATTAAGTTGCAGTGCAGAGCTGGAAGACCGTTCACTACTAGACGGCAGACTCGCCGCAACGGAACTCGTGGCTGCTTGATCCTGCATTTTCTAGAGAGAGAAACTATATAGGTTTCTATATAGAGAGAGAAACGAATTTGTTGTAGCAAAAGCAAGCGGGCGGGAGGATGTTGTTGGTAATAGAGAGAGAAAGTGAGGAGAGAGAATATAATAATAGTCATTGGATGATAGTTGATCGGACGGTGTGAAATAGAGGAACGTGGAAGCATGATGAGCCACAATGTGTATGGGTTGATCTAAAGGCAGGTGGATGAGATACGTGGGTGGGGTTTTGATGGTCGGATGGTGGTTGATCGGACGGGTGTGATTGGTTGGATGAGTGGTGACGATTTGAATGTTTTAATGGGTGGGGCCTCTTTTGGTGGATACTGTGTGCTGTGACTGCTGTTCGGTACGGGAGTCTAGATTGTCATCATAAAAGAAGGGTGGTATTATTGGAACACCTAACCCCTTAAATCGACACACTCAATACGCATCGTATAGGCCTATACGATGCGTATTGCTTTTTCAGTTTTCACAATTAAGATTGATGTGTCAGATTTTATCTATTTGACTAAACTTATACGGGCGTATTGGTTAAGGTTTTTTTTTTTTTTTTTTTTTTTTTTTTTTTTTTTTTAACAAATTTTTTTTATACATTTGTTTATGGTTTTAATAAAGTTTTCTAAAAAAATATTTATTTTTTTTAATGAAAACTTCCTTAATTTTTTTAATAATACCATGTACAATGTAGTATAATATAGATGAGGTATAGGTCATGTATGAGCATGAGTCGTATTTGTTAGGTCTTTTTTTTACAATTTTTATACATTTTTTATGGTTTTAACAAACTTTTCTAAGAAATATTTATTTTTTAAATAAAAACTTTCTTAATTTTTTTTAAGAATACCATGTTTAATGTAGTATAGTATAGATAGATGAGGTATAGGTCTTGTATGAGCATGGGTCATATTGGTTAAGTTTGTTTTTACAGTTTTTTATACATTTGTTTATGGTTTTAACAAAGTTTTCTAAAAAAATATTTATTTTTTTAAATAAAAACTTCATTAATTTTTTTTAAATACCATGTAAAATGTAGTATAGTATAGATGAGGTATAGGTCATGTATGAGCATATATAGGTGTAGTAAATGCCCCGTATATTTTTTTTAATTTTATTTAAATACCATGTACAACGTGTAATCCAGAGGTCGGTCTCGGGTGGGCATAAGATCCGTTGGCCCTATTATCGGATCTGTGACTCCATGGAAGTTGTGATTAAGGTAAGCGTGCCATAAAGTTGCATCTTTTAGAGAGAGACCTTTTTTTTAATTTTTTTTAAATACCATGTACAACGTGTAATCCAGAGGTCGGTCTCGGGTGGGCAAAAGATCCGTTGGCCCTATTATCGGATCTGTGACTCCATGAAAGATGTGATTAAGGTAAGCGTGCCATAAAGTTGCATCTTTTAGAGAGAGACCTTTAAAATATGCTAAAATACGCGGAAATACGTCAAAAATACTCTAAACTACGCTAAAATATGCGAAAATACCATCAAATACTCTAAAGTACGCTAAAATATGTCAAAATACGCTAAAATACTCTAAAGTACGCTAAAATAAGAGAAAATACGCTAAAATACGTTAAAATACGCTAAAATACTAAAAAATATGCTAAAATACGATGCAATACACTAAAATACATCAAATTACGATAAAATACGTTAAAATACGCCGAAATACGTTAAAATAACCTAAAAATAGGTTAAAATAAGCTAAAATACGTCAGAATAAGCTCAAATATGTCAAAATACTCTAAAATGCCCAACAATACGATAAAATACGCAAAAATACGTCAAAATACGCAAAAATACATCAAAATATGCAACTAATGATATTTTCACGCGTGTATACATATAACACACTATACAATACAAGTGTTTTTCAAACAAAACTGTACGTAATCATAGAATACGATAATCGCACGCAACCGAACGTCACCGAAACGACGCATGTTGAAGTTATACGTCATAAAATGACAAAATATGCGAAAGTTCAACAAAAAACGACATGTATACACGTCGAACCGAGGAAAACACGATAAAAACAAAATTTCTTATTATGCCATATACGATCGTATAGGCCTATGTTGTATCGTATAGTAGATTAATACGCATCGTACAGGCCTATACGATGTGTATTATTCTAAAAAATATCCCTGAATTTATCAAGAAAACAAGGGTATTTCAGTAATTTCAGGGATATAATACGCATCGTACAGGTCTATACGATGCGTATCAGATGGTTTGATACGATGCGTATGGCCCTATATGCATCGTATTGATTCAAAATTCATGTTTTTTTTCTGTTTTATAAAGTATAAAAAATGTTTTATATCTTAGTTTTTTTTAAATGTTTTTCTTGTAAGTAGAAGTTAAAAAAAGTGTAGTATATAATACGGTTATAACATAGATAGTATAGTATAATAAACATGTACCAAACCTATATGCATGATAAATTTTTAAAAAAAAATTTTTGTTTAAAAAAATAAAAGAATTCTTTTATTGAACTTTGTTAAAACTATGATTAAATGTTTACAAAAATATGTAAAAAAATGTAGTATATAATACGGTTATAACATAGATAGTATAGTGTAATAAACATGTACCAAACCTATACGACATGATAAATTTTTAAAAATGTTTTTTGTTTAAAAATAAAAGAATTCTTTTATTAAACTTTATTAAAACTATGATTAAATATATACAAAAATTTGTAAAAAAAAAACTAAAGCAATACGACCCGTATAGGTCTATACGATACGTATTGAATAAGTCAGCCGCCAGACAAGAACTGACACATGCAGATTTGACTTTTGACTTTTGAACCAATACGCATCGTATAGGCCTATACGATGCGTATTGAAAAAGTCAAGGTGTGCAGATAGAAAAGAAGGTGTGGGAATAGAATTCCCCTAAAAGAAACCAGAAAAATAACTTTATGATTTTTTTTTAGGAAAATAGCAAAATTAGCCAAGAATTGGTCAAAGTTTCCGAAATAGCCAACGGAAACGTCTCGTAGAGCCGTTACCATATTGCTGAGACGTCTTAACCATGGACCAATCACTGGCTGCCACGTGTCCGACAACGCTGTAACGTCTCAGATTCATGCAGAGTTCTTAGTTGAGACGTTTCCATTGGCTTGCCCCTTGAGCTGAGACGTTTCCATTGGCTTGCCCCTTGAGCCGGTTGAAAGTTCTCAGCTGAGAACCTTTAACATGGATCGAGCCGTTTCACCCTCTAGCTGGCTTCAGCAACTCTAGCCCTTCCTGTTGCAACTAAGATAATAGCTTGTTTAGCTCCGAATTCATCATCTGAAGATTAACATTCTCTTGCCGGAGCACTTCTGCTTGTTTGGAACTCAGCCGGTCAATTAGGCCTTGAAACGGTGCGAATTCCAGCAAGTTTTTTCACACGCGCCACTGCTCGATCGTAATCCAGGACCACCGGTGGAGTTACGGAAAAGATCGGCGAGTACAACGCTGTGTTAAATTCATCATACGCGCCACCGTTTGATCGGTGGATGAACGATGACTAGAGCTTGCTGTCGTCATCGTTACCGTAGGAAAAATCGGTGTAATTCAGCATTTTTTCAATGATTTTGTTATGGAAAAACAAAAATTGACGGTTGAATTTCAGTGTTTAGTGATTGTATTGCATGATTCTTGATTCTTGAATTGAAATGGTTGATAATTTGTTGATTAATCTAGAGAGAGGGAGAGATGGAGGCATTTTTAGAGAGAGAGTGTGCTGAAGCCGGCTAGCAGGTGAAACGGCTCGAGCCATGTGGAAGGTTCTCAGCTGAGAACTTGCAACCGGCTCAAGGGGCAAGCCAATGGAAACGTCTCAGCTCAAGGGGCAAGCCAATGGAAACGTCTTAGCTAAGAACTCTGCATGAATCTGAGACGTTACAGCGTTATCGGACACGTGGCAGCCAGTGATTGGTCCGTGGTTATGACGTTTTAGCAATATGGTAACGGCTCTACGAGACGTTTCCGTTGGCTATTTTGGAAACTTTGACCAATTCTTGGCTAATCTTGCTATTTTCCCTTTTTTCTTTTTTTACATGAAAAAGTATAGATATAAAAATAATATTGTGAAATAACCTTTGTCACGAAGCTTATGATCCGATATGTTAACTAGAAATAGTTTGGCATATGGCATGGCTAGCTGTAAACGAACTGAACGAACAAGAATAATGTCACACCCTGACTTTTGCGGAAGCGTGATTATGTGTGACTTGCTTAATATCATTGCATTCAACCATAACAAACAGCTATATGATAAAACCAGAGATGTTCATCCATTGATTAATTTTAAAACATTACAACTACATTGTTTTAGAATCCAAACATAGACTTCAAATCCAAGGTACAAACCATTCAAATTGTTTTAGAGTTCCGTAAGGACTCGATAAAAGACACTAATGAAAACTAGGCTTCGAAATATGTATCCTATCCAGGATAGGGTACATACTCCCAAACCATACGACACCGGATGACATCTTTTATTCCAAACAACACTTGAAAACTTCAACACCCGCCAGATCCATATTTAGTTTCCTGAAATACATGTAGTTTGAAAACATCAACAAAAGTTGAGCGAGTTCATGTGTTTAGTGTGTGAGCTCGAATAAACTTTGTAATCATTGTAAGTAAGTATGTATTCGTAAACCCTGGTATGAAAGCAAACAAGGGGAACGGATCATTAATGGTTTGCAAGGCCATTAATATGTGTGACGTGATGCAGGAAGGCTCAAACCTAGCAGATTTTGCACCGGGCTTAAGTTTGAAGACATAGTCACCTCATGGGCCAAACCTCGGTCCTACTACGAGGATTAATGGTTTTAAGCGTTGTACCCACCACTCACATGATCAAGTAGTACCTTTCCTTAGCTAACCATACCACATGTATAAACGTTTGTAATCAATTTGTAACATGTACTTCACCCCCGAAGTTATAAAACAAAAACAGTTAAAGAAAAGGGGGGGGGGGGTCATGAACTCACGGTTTTGCGTTTTTCAATCCAACGTAACCCAAGCTGCTACTAGTGCGCACGACTACCTACAACGTACTACGGTCTATTAGACGAGCGGGTCGTGCCTTGACTTAGTATTAGTTAGTGTCTTTGAGTTACGTTTCTTTGTGTCATCAATATTATTCCAAGTTATATAATTATTTGTTAAAATAATAAATATTTCGACTTAAATTATATTTGTTAAATTTTGGAATAATAGTTAAAATAATATATTCTAACTTGTTACTTTTTATGTATTTACACATGTATATCCTTCACAAGGATGGGTGTATTTATATTCGTATTCTTATTCTTGTATATTTTTGCCAAGTATCGATGGCGTATTCTAGTGTATATTTATACGTACGAGAATACATATTTTTATTGTAATTATTAAGTATTCTTACTTAATTTTTGTATTAACTTTTCCGGAATAATATTTCTAATAAAACTCATCAATATATATTCTCAAAATATATATATTTAAGAGATATTACATAGAAAAATTATTTATAATTTTTCCCTTGGCAAAAATATTTATAAATCTCATACAAGTCTCAAAAATAATATATTTCCAAGTCTAACTTAGAAAATATATAAATCCATTTTTCTTCCAAAAATAATATATTTCATGTTTGTTTGAGAAAATATATATTTTCTTCCAAAAATAATACATCTTCTAATAATTCCAAGGAAAATATATTTTCTCCTTGTAAAAAATATGATATAATTGTGTAATAATTGTAAAAATCATATTTTTGTTCTCTTGATGTCAAAATACCATTTTCCAAAATATACTTATGAATAAAATTTCCGGAATATTTTTGTGAGTTATATTCCTCGTTCGGTTTCTCCAATATTTTGGGTATCCTTTGTATATTTATTCCTGTGAATTTTGGTAATATTTTGGATTGTAATTTTTGGTATTTTGATGAGTTATATTATTTCAAGTCCTAAAATAATATAATTAATACACATAATATACAAATAATCACACACATGGTGACATCTAAATATATATTTTCCTAAATACATATTTAGTCACTTTTATTTACAAAAATCAACCTCCAATACTTATAATTTTTGTAATAAAAATTATGGCAAACTTTATATGAAAATTCATGGTTTAAAATATGCTTATAAATATTTGTTCAAAAATATTTTTCTAAGTGTTTAATTTTTAGAAAATTTTTGCCACAGTTTCCCCTAAAAATGGAGGTTTCCATGCCTTCAAGGCATATCATTTTCTTTTGTAAATTAACACAATCAACAATAAATCAATCTACACTTACCAATTTGCCAAAATCAAGCATAAACTATTGCCTCATGAACTTGAAAATTTATAAAAATGTGTAGTAACTTACTAGTATATTTAGTAAGACTTGTTACCCTTTAAAGTGTGGTTGTTTATTTAAAAACATCATTTTTGAAGAATCTAGATCTTTACAACTTGTAATTACATTTTCTAAAAATGTTTATTCTTTGATTTTTCTTGTTAAATACATGTTCCTACACTTTATTAACCACCAAAAATGGGGTTTATTTATTTAAGAACCAAGATTAAGTAAACTTTGTATTTTTAACTTGGTTTCTTGAAAAATCATTCTTGAAATCTTAGATTTACAAGACTTATACTTTACTTTGATCATCACTTAACAAGAAATCAACTTATTCTTTCAAGTTCATGACTTTCATGAGGATGATCTATGGATCTTTAACATTTTCATCCTCTCATCTTGCTAGATTATGTTTTTAATCATTATCTAGGAAGATCATATGTTGATCTACATTATTAACATAAACAATCAATCATCAAGTAGCACAACAACACTAAACAACATGATTTCTTAAGATTTTAAGCTTATGTTCAAGTTTCAAGTTCAAGATTCTTGGTGTTCTTCATGTTTAACAACATGTATCATTCTTTAACCACTTAAACAAGATGTAAAATGAAGTGTAGAGTGTTCTTACTACTAGCTCAAGGCTAGGGATGATCACTAGTTGATGAAGATGATAAATGTGGTGGATAAAAGTACAAGAGAAAGGTCATTCAACCTCCGAAAGCTCCAAGCTTCTTTGTGCACCTTCTAACACCTTTATATGTATATGGAATGGATGAAACTTGATTGAATGATGGTGGTGTGTCGTGATATGTGTTCGGCCGAAGCCAAGGGGAGAGGAAGAAGGAGAAAATTTTGAGTGAAGTGTTGAGAATGAAATGGTTATAGTCTTGAAGGTTTACTTATAATCCATAACTTCTTATTTTCTATTGGTTTTTACGTCTTTAAAGTTGAAGCATAATCTAATAATATAATCAAATAAAATCACATGTGGGGGCCACATGTTGGCCGTGAACTAGGTGGGGGGGGGGGTCTTAGGCTAGGTAGTAACAACTAGTTAGTTTATATAGTTAGAAATCAAGTATTAGTTAGGTTTATTAGTTACTAGATGTTACATGATGTGTTAGGATGTTCGGGGATCATAACTAGCTTGGTAATGTTAAAACAATGCTTCTAGTGAAAATTTGGTGTTTCGGGTAGTGTCCGGTTGTTCGGTTAGTTACCGGTTCGTTAAGGTGCTAAATTATGCAGTTTAGTGTGCTTTATGTTACCTTTTGTGACAATTTTGATTCCTGACACTTAGGAAAGTATTCTGGACCATTTAGCTATATTTCTGCATGATATTAAAGTGTTTAAATGCTGAATTTTGATGATTTCTGCAGAATTTTGCAGTTTATGTAAGTTTTAGGCACTTTTCGACACTTAAACTATCACTAGGAAGACAGTTTTGTGATCCTTACTTTCCTACACACTATACTAGTGTAATACTTGGTTTCTGGCTAATTCTGTATCTCAATACCATAACTGTCTATGTACTGAAATCCGTCAGCATTTTTCTGATTTGTCTGATAACTGTGCTGCCGGTGTTTCGTGCATCATTCGAATCAACAAAGTTTGCATGTAGTAATGATATGTCATTTGCAATATATGATGCACATGTATGTATGATAACAATAGTTAGAAAGCAATTCAAGTCATAAATTGTAAATCAGCACAGTCTTTAAGCATTAATCATTGTCTAATAATTGTATGAATGCATGCTATTTTGACAGTTGTCACATTCTCCCCCTGTTAAAAAAATTCCGTCCTTGAAATTTAATCTACATTAACTCCTTAGGGTTACCTTATGCGTGTATGGATATGAATAATACCAAAGTGATTAACCACGAAACCGAAACAAGACTTATTCGAATCAGGTGAATCCAAGGACATATTACAACAACAAGAACCCAATGGTTAAAAGGTATGTGTTTCAGAATTTGATGTCAAAGGATACAAGACGTCTAGATGTATAACCTTGTGTAACTTAGTTAACAGGGGTTCAACAAAAGAGGAGTTTCGACCGATAGAATTTCAAATGCTCATTTACAATATGCAAATGAGTTCTAGAAACATTAACATCCGCTAGATGAACTCAGAATCAACAAGCTCAAATGTAATAGTGACATGAGAATGATCTGTCAACTTTCGAACAAATGAATGGATAAAATTTGTGTGTTGACATTGTTGAATTGCGAGAATACACCGAAATGAAATACAACCGAATTTGGTGTATCATTGTCCTAATTCGTAGTTGCATTAGGAAAGTTTTAAATGACAAGTCGAATAAAAGTATGTGTAGTTTCGTGTGAAACGGTTGACCATGACTAGCACAAGCTACAAGTTTGTATCGATACCACAAGGTGTCGTAATGACATAATTCAATAGTAGCGGTGACCGAACGAGTTCACCGTGTTTGAAATCAAATGAAAGTGTAATGAAGCAAACCTGAAAATTTGATTCAAACGACATCATAGGATTTTTCAATTGAATATAGGACACCAAAGAACTACTGTTTTCGATCGAAGATGAAAAATAATGAATACTGCAAGGCATTCGATCGATAATGAAAGAACCGTTAGGAGGTACACTAGAATATAAAATGAATTTATGTAGCATTGTCTTAACACACGATTGTGTTAAGACTGCTTTATTCATGATAAAACAGAACGAATTTAAAGCAAGCCAATGAGTAAATAATTAAATCCGTGTACGAGATGCGTAAACAAGATTAGCGCAAGCTTCAATTTAGTGAAAGCATCACCACCAGGTGTCGAAATCAACGGACGATTTAATGGAGTCGTAGACCAAACAAGTCTACTACGACTCGGAACAAAAGAAACATTTGCCAAAAATGCATTAGAATATGATGCTCTCAATACATCATATGGTGTTTTGAATTGAATATGCGAAATGGACAAGTTCAAGCAATTGACTTGGTTTCAGCGCAATCTGAAAATAACTATATGTATCGACAAGGGAATTTCGGCAATGTTACAAAGATAAACCATGTATGTAACTGGAAGGAAAAGAAATTTCAAGAAAGTTTTGTTGACTCAATATCAAGGGGTCGATACTTACAATAATGCAGATTATTCGAGACACAAGGCAATAACTGGATATAGTGAAATGATATTTGTAACTTTGATGAAAGCGATCATTAGAGGGGAAGCCATATGCGTAACAAACGATGCATGTGTATCATATAAAATGATCAAGAAATGAGGCAAATGAGTGTTTGCTCTAATGAAGAAAATTGTCATGATGCAACTACCATTAAGAGGAGCAGAGATGCAAAAATCTACTCGCTAGAAGCAAAAGTGGAAATTTCAATATAAGAATTTTGAGTACTTCACCTGTTCGGTTAACTAAAATAGCATATATGACAGAATAATGGTGTTTGCTTGAGTTAACGGACGTGGTTCCTAAGTGATAACCTTTAATGAGCTTTGGCATAAGTTCCCGAAGGTCCTAAGTACCTGTCTCCTGGGTTCTCCAAGTTTTTATTCTGTGTAAAACTGTTTTGTGCACCGTGTAGAAAACACAATATTGGCGTATGTTTAAAACAAATTGTTGATTCACTGTACTTTGGTATACTTCTTCCTAAATCCGCAGCTGGCGATAACCTGATCGAAGATCGATCTTGGAATAGTAGTCGGATCCTTGCAGTTGGTCGAATAAATCATTAACCCTTGGTGAGGGATACCGATTCTTGATGGTTAGCTTGTTTAGTTCCCGGTGGTCAATGCACATATGAAAACTACCGTCCTTCTTCTTGACAAACAGTACTGGAGCTCCCCAAGGCGAGAAGCTTGTTCTAATAAATCCTTTGTCTAGCATCTCCTGGAGCTGTGCTGACAACTCTTGCATCTCTGGAGGCACAAGTGGATAAGGTGCCTTGGCTACAGGCACAGCGCCCGAAACCAAGTCAATGTGGAATTCGACTTGTCGTTGAGGAGATAATCCTGGCAAGTCTTCGGGGAAGACTTCAGGATATTCCCTTACCACAGGGATATCTTTGAGCTTCTGTTCTTTGGCTTCTTTGTCCACGACATGAGCTATGAAGGCAACACATCCTTTACGCAAAACTTATGTGCTTTCAAACAACTAATAATTCGTAGAGGCGTATCCGGCTTCTCCCCGTGAATCACGCTCGTCTCTTCATTCGCCATCGGAATGCGGATAATCTTCTCATGGCATACAATCTCAGCTCGATTACTCGTCAACCAATCCATCCCAACCACGACGTCGAAGTTTCCCAATTCAGCTGGCAGAAGATCTATCGAAAACTCGCGCTCTCCAAGCTCTATCACACAGCCTTTAATCACTTTGTTGGCTTCAACTAACTTCCCATTAGCTAGTTCTATCGAGTATGGGATATCTAACTTACTAGCTACCAAACCAAGGACATTCTTAAAGTCTTGAGATACGAAGCTATAGTCGGCACTGGTATCAAATAGCATAGATGCAAGGTGTTGATTGGTAGGGAACGTACCAGTGACTTCGTTCGGATCCTGGCATGCTTCACGAGCCCCAATGTTGAACACTATTCCATGAGCTTGGTTATTCTTAGGGCAATCTTTCCTAAAGTGCCCCACGTTCCCACATTTGAAGCAACCTGGAACTCTACCATTATCGTTTCCGTCTTGGTTGTCATCATCATTTACTCCTTGTCTGGGATACTTCGCCCAACAGGCCATCCTTGTTGTGTCCTTCCTTTCCGCACCTATTACACTTAGGCCTCAGACATCGACCTTCATGGTGAAACTTGCACTCCTCACATCTTGGCTTAGTCCCCAAGTAAATCTTACCACCGGCCTGATTGTTTTTAGGGCAATACTTCCTGAAATGCCCTATGTCACCATAGTCAAAACAACTTTGACCACGTCCTTGATCATCACTATTTCCGCCTTGGTAGTTGTTGTTGTCGTTGTTTCCTCCGCGATTTCCGCTACCATTTTGACCTTCATTTCCATGCCCAGTACCACACCAACACGTCTCCTTGTCATGCCCAACTTTGCCACAGTTATAACATTTTCCATATCTACATTTCCCGGTATGATGTCGTTGACAGTTGTCGCACTTAGGTAGGTTACCCATGTACTCTTTTCCCTTTTTGGCCTTGTTGTTGTTATTCGCCCGAGCACCCTTTTGGAAATCAGTGAGCTTCCTTTTGTTCTTCCCGGATGACTCCGCATGAGTCTCCTTCTTCTCGTCAGGGGTTGAAAGTTTTTCCAATCTAATTGCTTCCTTAGTGAGCGCCATACTTAAGTCAATCACATTGATACTTGTTGGAGGCTTTGATGTCATCATCAATCTCAGAATCTGAGGCGCCAATCCCAGACGAATCGTTCTATCCTCTTAAACTCTGGTTCCACCAGATATGGAACAACTCGAGACAAGTCGAGAAGTCTCTGCACATATTCCACCACCTTTGGGCCTTCCATCTTCAGGTTCCAGAATTCAATTTCAAGCTTCTGGATTTCCGTCTGAGAACAATATTCCCTACACATCAACTCTTTCATCTCATTCCATGTCAAAGCATACGCAGCAACCTCGCCCAACATCTGAACCTGAAGGTTCCACCATGACAGAGCCCCATCTTGAAACAGTCCAGAAATATACGTGACTTGTTGCTCTGGAGTACAATTGCTCATTCGCAAAACAGAATCTGTATTCTCGACCCATCTCACAAAGGCTACGGCACCTCCAGTGCCATCGAAATTCAGAGGCTTGCAGTCCAAAAACTGCTTGTAGGTACAACCTGCAACCCAGCAGCATCATTCACAGATAGCATTAGCCAAGCACGCTCGGAAATGTCCAAACGTATTGTAATGTGTCTTAGGTGACTTAAGCATTACCGTTAGGCGGGTTATTCCCTGAGGTACCTCCGCTGTGTCTGTAGCGAAGAACCTCGTGCCGTGCGATGGCCTGTGTGATGTACGCTTGTAATTCTGCCTCGGTCATGGTTAGCCGAATGATCTCTTGAGGAGGCATCTTTTAAGAAGGAGATCGGATTGGTCAGGTCTTATTTGCTAAATAGATGTATATAATTGTCTAGAGGTCGCATGTACATACACATAATAAATCATCATATCAAACAATCATGCAACGACACAATCATAACATAAATAAGTAATCCAACAATGTGTTTAGTGAGAACATGACGATTGAGCTTTCATTAATTATCGACCACGGTTACATTGTTTACAAAAGGGTTTCATATCAAAAGGGACACAGGGTCACACTACCCTTGTCCAACCAGTCTACCAATCTCCAAAAGTCATGCAATCAAAAGGGTGGTCTCCAAAAGGCTTCACAAGCTCGGCTCAATAGTGGTGCTCTCACCATGAGTAATGTAATCTGCATAAGACCAAAAACCTACTGTACTGATGGCGGAGGAGGATGAGGGAGGAAAATCAAACTGAGAACATGTGCGAGCTCCTCCTCGAGTTTGCACACATGACGAAGCAAGTAACAGACCAGCTGCTCAACAGTAAGAAATCCAGCATCAAGCTCTAGAAAAGGAGTAAGAGGAGCAGGTGGACGTGCAAAAGGAGACGGTGATGAACGTGGGGGAATAAAAGTAGTCTGACAAGGACACGGTAGGGGACGCGGTGTCGACTCAAGCTCTAAGACTTTGCGACTCATAACTTCAAATCTAAGCTGAAGCAAATAAAGTAACTCATCCTGTGTATAGCCACAAAATGAGAGGGATGGTAGGGGTCTGAGGTCAGCATGGAATACGGTGGGGACCATCGGAATGGCTCATCAAGTGGTGAAGAAGTAAATGGAGCAAACGGTGCAGACTGAGGGATCTGTGGAAAAGCTGCTGAAACATAGGGATCATGACTAGGCTGCTGGCCTGAAGTACCTTCCCCTGGACGGGGTGCGGGTATGTCCTGCAATAAAACGATGGGTAAATCAACACGATGGACATCAGACTCCATAGGGTGAAAAGGAGCAACATCAGCGGGTGCGGGTGCAGGAACAAATGGCTCAACAACAGGAGGGTCAACAGGTGCAGGAACTGGGTCCGGTATAAGGGGTGCAATGTCTGGTAAACCAAAAGGTACAGGGTCAGGTATCGGCTCAGGATCAGCAGGTGCAACATCAGGCTGATCAAAAGGATCAAGACCTAGCTCAGGATCAAGCTCAGGGTTGTGTGGAGGAGATGGTGCAGCTGACATAGCAGTGTCATCATCAGAATAAGTAGCATAACGCCGTAATCCGACTGCTCGTAAAGCTGAAGTCGTCACAGACTCAAAGGAATCTGAGACAGAGTGCAAACTATAATCAGAGGATAACTCAATAACAGGAATCTCAAGAGGTGGGACCGCAATGACATCCTCAGCTATCTCTCCATCACCCTGGGTGCCAACAGGAGGACCATCAACAAACAAATCAACGTCATTGTCAAACAGATCGTCAAAAGGCTAATCCTCGGGAGGAATGACCACGGGAGGAACAGGAGCGAGGATTGGAGCCACGATGTGCTCGTCATCAGGATGTCCAAGGATGAGATGATCATGGACTGGAATAGGAATGAGAAAAGGATCCTCGTCTGGAATACCATCAGCAAGCGGTAAGTCATCTCCAAAATCAGGTAACGTGAATGGCTGAAAGTCATCCTCGTCGTCAGATAACATGTCTGGGTCGCTCTCAGTATCGGATGTAAAGATCTCTGGCTCCGGTGTGATCGCGTCATCGGAAATAATAGCCATAGGGTCATCAGTGTCGGACAATCCGCTCTCGGATGAAGACATAGTGCCTGTAACATAACATATGCACATATATCAACCGCTATCACTTAGTATGCAATCAAAGACAATGCATCATGAAATCATGTATCCTCATCATTCCTCACAAATCCTTTATATCCTTCCTAGTCTCCCAGACTAAACCACAATTGTAAACCTTGCAATCGTGTTTCTTGTCTTTTCTTTGTAAAAATGTTTGTTCCGTGGATCTGGGCGTTTCGTGTATGCAATGAAAACATGTTGTCAAAATATTTTTCGTGAGAGCCCTAATGATTGGAGTCTAGAATCGAGAAAGAATCCTAGTTCGCTACAATCTAAGCTCCGATACCAAACTGTCACACCCTGACTTTTGCGGAAGTGTGATTATGTGTGACTTGCTTAATATCATTGCATTTAACCATAACAAACAGCTATATGATAAAACCAGAGATGTTCATCCATTGATTAATTTTTAAAACATTACAGCTACATTGTTTTAGAATCCAAACATAGACTTCAAATCCAAGGTACAAACCATTCAAATTGTTTTAGAGTTCCATAAGGACTCGATAAAAGACACTAATGAAAACTAGGCTTCCAAATATGTATCCTATCCAGGATAGGGTACATACTCCCAAACCGTACGACACCGGATGACATCTTTTATTCCAAACAACACTTGAAAACTTCAACGCCCGCCAGATCCATACTTAGTTTCCTGAAATACATGTAGTTTGAAAACATCAACAAAAGTTGAGCGAGTTCATGTGTTTAGTGTGTGAGCTCGAATAAACTTTGTAATCATAGTAAGTAAGTATGTATTCGTAAACCCTGGTATGAAAGCAAACAAGGGGAACAAATCATTAATGGTTTGCAAGCCCTTTAATATGTGTGACGTGATGCAGGAAGGCTTAAACCTAGCAGATTTTGCACCGAGCATCAGTTTGAAGACATAGTCACCTCATGGGCCAAACCCCGGTCCACATGGGTGTGGGATCGCTACACCCAAATAGATCTATCACTCATGTCTCTTGGTCCTACTACGAGGATTAATGGTCTTAAGCGTTGTACCCACCACTCACATGATCAAACATCACCTTTCCTTAGCTAACCATACCACATGTATAAACGTTTGTAATCAATTTGTAACATGTACTTCACCCCCTAAGTCGTAGAACAAAAAAAGTTACAGAAAAGGGGGTCATGAACTCACGGTTTTGCGTTCTTCAATCCGACGTAACTCAAGCTGCTACTAGTGTGCATGACTACCTACAATGTACTATGGTCTATTAGACGAGCGGGTCGTGCCTTGACTTAGTATTAATTAGTGTCTTTGAGTTACGTTTCTTTGTGTCATCAATATTATTCCAAGTTATATAATTATTTGTTAAAATAATAAATATTTCAACTTAAATTATATTTGTTAAATTTTGGAATAATAGTTAAAATAATATATTTTAACTTGTTACTTTTTATGTATTTACACATGTATATCCTTCCCAAGGATGGGTGTATTTATACTCGTATTCTTATTCTTGTATATTTTTGCCAAGTATCGATGGCGTATTCCGGTGTATATTTTTACGTACGAAAATACGTATTTTTATTGTAATTATTAAGTATTCTTATACTTAATTCTTGTATTAACTTTTCCGGAATAATATTTCTAATAAAACTCATCAATATATATTCTCAAAATAGATATTTAAGAGATATTACATAGAAAAGTTATTTATATTTTTTCCCTTGGCAAAAATATTTATAAATCTCATACAAGTCTAAAAAATAATATATTTCCAAGTCTAACTTTGAAAATATATAAATCCATTTTTCTTCCAAAAATAATACATCTTCTAATAATTCCAAGAAAAATATATATCTTCTTTTTCCAAAAATAATATATTTTCTTGTTGTAAAAAATATGATATAATTGTGTAATAATTGTAAAAATAATATTTTTGTTCTCTTGGTGTCAAAATACCATTTTCCAAAATATACTCATGAATAAAATTTCCGGAATATTTTTGTGAGTTATATTCCTCGCTCGGTTTCTCCAATATTTTAGGTATCCTTTGTATATTTATTCATGTGAATTTTGGTAATATTTTGGATTGTAATTTTTGGTATTTTGATGAGTTATCTTATTTCAAGTTCTAAAATAATATAACTAATACACATAATATACAAATAATCACACACATGGTGACATCTAAATATATATTTTCCTGAATACATATTTAGTCCCTTTTATTTACAAAAATCAACCTCCAATATTTAAAATTTTTGTAACAAAAATTATGGCAAACTTTATATGAAAATTCATGGTTTAAAATATGCTTGTAAATATTTGTTCAAAAATATTTTTCGAAGTGTTTAATTTTTAGAAAAATTTTGCCATAGTTTTCGTAAAAATGGAGGTTTCCATGCCTTCAAGGCATATCATTTTCTTTTGTAAATCAACACAATCAACAATAAATCAATCTACACTTACCAATTTGCCAAAATCAAGTATAAACTATTGCCTCATGAACTTGAAAATTTATAAAAATGTGTAGTAACTTACTAGTATATTTAGTAAGTCCTACTACCATTTAAAGTGTGGTTGTTTATTTAAAAACATCATTTTTGAAGAATCTAGATCTTTACAACTTGTAATTACATTTTCTAAAAATGTTTCTTCATGGATTTTTCTTGTTAAATACACGTTCCTACACTTTATTAACCACCAAAAATGGGGTTTATTTATTTAAGAACCAAGATTAAGTAAACTTTGTATTTTTAACTTGGTTTCTTGAAAAATCATTCTTGAAATCTTAGATTTACAAGACTTATACTTTACTTTGATCATCACTTAACAAGAAATCAACTTAATCTTTCAAGTTCATGAGTTTCATGAGGATGATCTATGGATCTTTAACATTTTCATCCTCTCATCTTGCTACATTATGTTTTTAATCATTATCTAGCAAGATCATATGGTGATCTACATCATTAACATAAACAATGAATCATCAAGTAGCACAACAACACTAAACAACATGATTTCTTAAGATTTTAAGCTTATGTTCAAGTTTCAAGTTCAAGATTCTTGGTGTTCTTCATGATTAACAACATGTATCATTCTTTAACCACTTAAACAAGATGTAAAATGAAGTGTAGAGTGTTCTTACTACTAGCTCAATGCTAGGGATGACCACTAGTTGATGAAGATGATAAATGTGATGGATAAAAGTACAAGAGAAAGGTCCTTCAACTTCCGAAAGGTCCAAGCTTCTTTGTGCACCTTCTAACACCTTTGTATGTATATCGAATGGATGAAACTTGATTAAATGATGGTGGTGTGTCGTGATATGTGTTCGGCCAAAGCCAAGGGGAGAGGAAGAAGGAGAAAATTTTGAGTGAAGTGTTGAGAATGAAATGGTTATAGTCTTGAAGGTTTACTTATAATCCACAACTTCTTATTTTCTTTTGGTTTTTATGTCTTTAAAGTTGAAGCATAATCTAATAATATAATCAAATAAAATCACATGTGGGGGCCACATGTTGGCCGTGAACTAGGTGGGGGGGGGGGGTCTTAGGGTAGGTAGTAACAACTAGTTAGTTTATATAGTTAGAAATCAAGTATTAGTTAGGTTTATTAGTTACTAGATGTTACATGATGTGTTAGGATGTTCGGGGATCATAACTAGCTTGGTAATGTTAAAACAATTCTTCTAGTGAAAATTTTGGTGTTTCGGGTAGTGTCCGGTTATTCAGTTGGTTACCGGTTCGTTAAGGTGCTAAATTATGCAGTTTAGTGTGCTTTATGTTACCTTTTGTGACAGTATTGATTCCCGACACTTAGGAAAGTATTCTGGACCATTTAGCCATATTTCTGCATGATATTAAAGTGTTTAAATGCTGAATTTTGATGATTTCTGCAGAATTCTGCAGTTTATGTAAGTTTTAGGCACTTTCCGGCACTTAAACTATCACTAGGAAGGGAGTTTTGTGATCCTTACTTTGCTACACACAATACTAGTGTAATACTTGATTTCTGACTCATTCTGTATCTTAATACCACAACTGTCTATGTACTGAACTCCGTCAGCATTTTTCTGATTTGTCTGATAATTGTGCTGTCGGTGTTTCGTGCATCATTCGAATCAACAAAGTTTGCATGCAGTAATGATATGTCATTTGCAATATATGATGCACATGTATGTATGATAACAATAATCAGAAAGTAATTCAAGTCATAAATTATAAATCAGCACAGTCTTTAAGCATTAATCATTGTCTAATTGTACGGATGCATGTAATTTTGATAGTTGTCACAAATAAGACCTTATTCGTATTTGTTTGTTTAGGATGCGGGGTGTGGGGAGTGGGTTGGGGAGGTGGAATCCCTAAAACGCTTGCTAGACAACACCGGGGTATCGTTGGCCATGGTGTTGCCCCGCTGGCGTGGAGATTGAGCCTGGCGTGGTGGTGGTGGTGGGGGGGGGGGTGGCAGTGTGACATGGCTGGCTTTGATTGGCTGGTTAGATATAGCCATTTGGGGGTAGCCGTTGGGGGTGGCGGTTACATATGGTAACTTAAATTTAAAAAAAAATTACATTTTTTTACCTATAAATACTCACCCAAACCCAAACCAAAAATTACATTGCCCATTCTTCTTCCACCAAATCCAAACCAAAATGTCGACAATGGTGCATTGGACCGAAGAGGAAGAAATCGCACTTGTTACGTCAATTGTCGACTCCCAACGTACTCTCTGACGTGGTCAAACCGCGTATTGGGGGCGAGCGTTCCAACAATACCAACAACACGTCGAGAACACGCATCACAACTTAAATGCGTGTCAACACAAATGGTGTGAGCTCAAACCGAGGTTGGATCGGTATAAAGTTTACTTCGACCGTATCCCTGTGGATGACTTGACCTACGACGATCGAGTGGAGATCGCGAAGATCGAGTACAGGCACGACGAGAATACGAAGTTTAAGTGGGTTCCCCACTTTAATATTTACCATACTTTGTATTTTTTTTGTAGGATTTAATATTTAGAATTTAATAAGTAGTTTTATTTTTTATTTTTTAGGATTATGTAACTTTTTTCAAATTAATATAAGTTGTGTTTTTTATATAATTGTCAACATTAAAAAAAAAAAAAAAATAAACCACATGGCACCCCAACGCCGGCCTGGCCACGCCACTCTCACACCCACTTTTTTGGGTGTGGACTGGTGGAGCCCACATCTGCCACGTGGCGAGCAATGCCCCCAACCCAAGCCCCTCAACACCCACTGTCTAAGAATTATATGTGTTCACAAACTGTTTATGAACGTTTATAGAACAAAATTTTATGTTCGTGTTCATTTGTTAAAGAAATAAACTTGTTCGTGTTCGTTTGTTAATTTTATGCAACAGACAAAAACAAACTTTGATGAATACAAATAAGCACAAACTAATGTTCATGAACATAAATAGAAACAAAGGAACACAAATCTAACCCTAGCAAAATTTTAAGTTTTTGATTATTCATCATTTTCGTACTTAGTAAACTTTATTTCTTTATACACACGTATTCATTATTCTACATGTTAGCAAAATAGTTTTAACTTAACACTATTACCGGAACAAACATTGGTGATATTTGTCTTACTTTGTACGGAAATTTACGCATGTTTTAGACTTTTATAAAAGTTTAAGATTTGATACGTCGTCTAGCATCTACAATAAATATTATTTGCTAAATTTTATAATAATTATTGACTAATATTATTTATTTACTAATTTAGTATAAAAACTCCTAAACTCACACCAAACTTTTATAAAAATATAACACGATATATATAAAAAAAGGGATGCTCCTTCCATGCCCACTTTTTTTAGAACATGGTTTACCTAATAAACCACCAGACACATGTCCTCCATGCATTTCATCCTTGCCACAAATTAATCTTGGTTTGACACCTAGATGACACCAATCCTCATCTTAGAACACTGTTGGACACTTCTCCACCTCTCATGTCTCCTCCATTGCTATAAATAGCCACCTTAAGTCTCATAATTTTCATCCCAAACTCAAACAAATACTCTTCACTCTAAGAAGTCTAGTGTAAGCTCTTTTCTTCTACCTTGCAAACCTCTCCTTTGGTCTTTTAAAGTTACATTCTGAAGTAAGTAATTCCCAACAAAACCGTTGTTTGTTTATATTGTTCTTTATATTGGTGTATATTTTGTATGTTCGCCACTGTGCGAATAGGCTAGATAGAGCGTGTGTTGAATATTGTATAGATTAGCGTGAAAACGACCCAGATTTGTATGTATTGAAGCCCTTTCGCACGAAAGGCGCTTTCGTGCGAAAGGAGCCTCTTTCCCACTCGCACGAGAGAGCCCTCTCGTCCTAGGTGGTTTGGACGAATGGGGATTGCCTATAAATAGGGCATGGGGGCTCCTCATTTCATAAGTTTTGGTTCCTAGAGGAGAAATGGTGGCGAAATTTCTCTAGAATTTCCCCAGCTTGTAAAAGATGTAAACTCTTTCAGTATGAATGAAACAAGCATTCAACCAATGACTATTCTGCTTCTACTCATTTCTTATCAATAATATTCTACCAAATCGATTCTATCGGGGCCAAAACTCCATCTAATCCCGCCGGATCCTGGACTATCAATTGGTATCAGAGCTACGAGACCGATTCAATCGATCTAGCAGTTGATTGAATCACCTACGCTCGTGAATTTTGGATTTTTAGGGGGTTTAGACATAAAACATCAAATTGAAGGTCAATTCACAGATGGATTTTGAAATTGAAGACATCATTAGATTCGTAATTGATTTTTGCACATATCTGTGAAGTTTCATCATGAAATTCGCATAAATAAAGATTCTAGATCGAAAAATGTGATTAGGAATGTTCGTGAGATTGGATCAGTCTCTTTCGCGCGAAAGAGCTCTCCCATTCGTACGAGAAGGCCTCTCGGACGAGAGGAAATCCCCCATTCGTTCAGAAAGCCGTTCGTTCCAAAATCAGCCCATTCGAACGAATGGGTTAAATGCCTAAAGAAAGCATTTTTTGATCGCAATGATGAGACGAGTGTCCAGAAAAAATTTTGTGATTGAAAATTTTTTGAGTTTTTAACTACTAAGATGAGTTGTTCGGGGACACCGTCCGGAGCTTCAGAGAACAGATTTGATGATGCGATCACAGATTGTGGAAAATAGTGGGATAGTCATGATACTGGTGCAGAATGATTATCATTTGGGTTATCTGACTATTAATGGGCCGTAACGAAAAATCCGCAATGATGAAAAACTGACTTTTGGAGGCCAAAATGACACATTTTCAGTATAGTCGAGTTTTTCAGAGTTAAAAGAGGACTGAATTGCCTAGTTTGAAGGGGAATTTAGTGATAATAGGTTTAGAGAAGTCATAATTTGCAAAAATGAGGGAGAATAAAAATTTCATAGAATATATTGAAATTCCAGCATTTTTGAAATTCGTGACATGCAACAGTATTCGGGTGGTTCCGACTTCAGATTGTCCGGAGATGCATAGGATCTGGATTCGTGATTTCGTGATCATAGGAACTTCAGATTCTACAGATCAGAGTTAGATTGACGTCCTAGGGTTTGAGTCTCGGGTCTTCGTCAAGTCGGTCAGCAAGATTAGCCTCAAGAGATGCAACTGTATTGTGGATACTTCTAAGATATCACAACCTTGTGATAGTCTAAAGTGTCAAAATGGTTAATCTTCGAATAGAGGAATTGTTTTTCGGACTAACTGCCGGGGAATGATGATGTTTGTTGATTAAGTTGCTGCCGGAACTAGCGGAGAATACTATACATCTGTTTTCGTGAAAGAAGAGGAAGAATGTGAATTTGATCATGTATGAATGTTTCTAAGATCTGAATGTGTTACCAGATGATTTGTTATCCGATGAAGATTTGCTGATTGTGGAAATTACCGTTTACACTGATCAATCATTTAGGAGGTGCTTAAAGATGATTACGGAAAACAAGATTTCAGTTTTTCATGGGTATTCGTAAACTTGAAGTTTACCGGTGTGGTGTTCGAAGTTTTTATCAATTGTCGGTTGGGTTTTTGAAAATCTGAGTATCTAGCAGCCGGAATGCGAGATGGAGCTGAAATGGTAAATAAAAAACCGAACACGGAGGTGGTTAAAGCCGAAACAGAGAAGCTGCATTGATAAGTTACAAGTTGGTGATTATTCGTGAAGATTGTAGTACAACAAATCAGAGAAGGTCGGGAACCGTGCAAACAAAGGCCTGAAGATTAATTTCAGGGGGAATTGGTGTATAACGAAGATAATGCAAGCCCGAATCATTAATCAAGGGGGAATCAATTGAAGATTTCAAGATGCCTGATTGAAGTTGCAGAATATTCAAAACACGGCTCTAAGTTTTCAAAGATCAAGATTTGACAGTGACGGCCAAGGGGGAATCTGTTGGTGCATATTTTGTATGTTCGCCACTATGCGAATAGGCTAGATAGAGCATGTGTTGAATATTGTATAGATTAGTGTGAAAACGGGTCGGATTTGAATGTATTGAATCCCTTTTGCATGAAAGGCGCTTTCGTACGAAAGGAGCCACTTGCCCACTCGCACGAGAGAGCCCTCCCATCCCAGGTGGTTTGGACGAATGGGCATTGCCTATAAATAGGGCATGATGGCTCCTCATTTCGTAAGTTTTGGTTCCTAGAGGGGAAATGCTGGCGAAATTTCTCCAGAATTTTGCTAGCTTGTAAAAGATGTAAACTCTTTGGGTATGAATGAAGCAAACATTCAACCAATAACTATTCTGCTTCTACTCCTTTCTTATCAATAATATTCTATCGAATCGGTTCTATCGGGGCCAAAACTCCGTCTAATCCCGCCGGATCCTGGACTATCACTTTATAAAATTTTTTGCTATTCTTGCACTATTATCCTTTGTTTTGCACTTTATTCTAATACACATTAATCTATACATTTTATCATCTATGATCTTAAGACATGTTTTAAATTTTATTTACGCATAAAAACTTTAAAAACAACCAATGGGAATACATAAATGTTCTTTTCGTTTTGGACAGATTCTGTGTTGTCACTTTAGACGACCATAACTTGGTCAAAACTTAAACAAATGAAGTAAACTCTTACTGCATGATTAAGTACATTAAAATACAGTTTCAACGATATATAATACGCTTAAAAACACTTCCGTTTGGACCCTCAACCATTTAAAACCAAACTGAATCATCAAACTGAATGATCTGTAAAGATCCATAGCTTTGACCATTTTCCGAGTTCCAAACAGAAACACTTTCTAAATGAAAGTTGTAGAACACATTCTTATTTAGTAGACTGGAATTTTTCATAATTTTTCGACGTAGTTTACTATTTTTAAAATGTAAAATGAAAACAAAATAGAAAGTTGTTAAAATCAATATTTTTCCAAAAACTAAACGATTTACAATTTATCAAGGGTTCTTCAACCAATACCATCTAAAAACACCATCATAACAAATTCAAAACCTTAATGAACGATCCTTATTATTGTGATTTACTTGTAATATTTGAGAATGCGCGAACTCATCATCAATTATCAAGGTGAGTATGTAGTCGTCCCCTTTTTACATTTTAAATTTCGGGGTGAGTCATATGTTACAACTATTTTCTTAATGCAATTCAGCTACGTTATGACATATGTGATTACTATCTGCTCTCTGTGTGTAAAACTTGTGTGGTAAACCAATGTCTATAACCAAGTACATTCATTAACAATGATCAAGCCGACCGGTAGTAAATTATAGCGCTATAGGTGTGACGACCCATTCCTGCTTCAAGTGTGTGTGGTGTTCTAGAAGACCCATTGTGGAATGAAAGAAACCGAGCTATGAGTTATAAGATAAACCCTTGGGGTTTATCCTACCTGTCAACTAAGGTTTGAATGTACCTCTTTTACTTGGAAATCTTTTTTTGGGTCTTTCTACTCAATTAGATAAAACCCTTGTATTTCCATGCCAAGCCACATCGTGTTGACACAAATTGCTTAGTTATACATTATAACACCCGTTATTTTAGATCGAATCCTATAGTGACATGTATCTAGAAATTCTTCATATAATTCAAATATGTGAAGGAGAGAAATTATAAAGATAAAAAAAATATTAATAATGATAATAATAATAATAAGAATAATAACCACAACAACAACAATACGTTGAGGGGCTAAATCTGCCTTAAAGGCGGATTATAAGTTCCGAGGTCTCCTTACGACCGTAAGAACTACCCTATGCGGTACACAAGGGGGGATGTAAATATTCTTCTTTTACCAAAGGTCCTTACGGACCGTATAAGCTTTATGCTTACATCCCGCGAGGACTTTCAAATTCTGTAAGGGGGAGAAACCCCTTAAGGACCGTAAGGCTTCACCACTTACGGTCAATAAGAGGTGCGCTGGCAACAAACTTTTGGCTGCATAGCAGCCTTGCTGCATATTTGACACCTTAACACCTCCATTGCCACCCTTAACCACATTGCACCACCTCTGACACTAATCACTCTCTAAACACATTATAGGACACTTGACATGTTCTTAGCCCATCTTGATTCGTATAAATGGCCCCATAGCTCACTAGTTTATGCACACCATTCATTTATTTGACTCTCAATCCCTTATGGAGCTTGCTTCTAAGAAGCCTCCTTTCCAAATTCTAAGTGTTTCCTATATCACTAGTAAGTATTCTTTCGAGTCGATTTCAGTTTATTAGTTAGATATTAGCCAAAAGTCAAGCAGTTTGACTTTCGGTTCTGACAATTTTGGTTAAGTCAAAGTTCAAATTGAACTTTGTAATGTGATAGTAAAAATGAAGGTGTTAATACCTTGTGATTACACCCTTTGATCATCACGTTTAGTAGGCGAAATGACGAGTCAAACTTGTATAAAATAGAAGTAAATACGCCGATTTAGCACATTACGACGAATGATCTTTTAAGCATTAAAACTATAAGTTTTAACATTATAACAGTTTATATAACATTATAGAACTTGTTTTTATCATGTTTAACTCGTCATAATTAGTTTAGTTTTCAATTCCATGTCGAAAGTCAAACAATCTGACTTTTGCTTTGACTTTCGATTCTGACTCATTTGGTCAACCTTATAACCCAATCAAACCCGACTACATGATCGTAAAAATATAAAGTATAATCCTCTGTGATTATACCTTCCAGTTATCATGTATAGACGGGTAAATTGACGAGTCAAATATATATTAATTAAAATGTCAAAAATGCCCTTTTGGCATAAAATGGTTTTGAACTAATCTAAACTATATTCTGACTTTAAGACAGATTTATTAACATTATAAAATATGTTTTGAAATGTCAAACTCATCATAGACCCATTTCAACCATCTGGAACCGCTTTTACGTGCAAGACTAGTTATAAGAACACAATTCGTATAAACTAGTCATAACGGGTCGGTTGTTTTCAAAACCATTTCAAATCAGAATGTTTGGTTAAATAACCCATATCTAAGGAGGCTTCGCACTCGGAAGGATTTAAACCACATTCTATCCGGTCAACGCTTAATATAGCAAAACTGAACAAAATTTTAAGTAACGGGTCAAGTCAAATGACTTACTAATGACTCATGAAAATTCTAATGGATAACAAACTTGAATTACGACTTTGCTTCGAATGAGTAATTTGTGAATTTATTTCTAAGCGAAGGTAAATACTCTTAACCTATTTTATTTAAAAAATGGGATATGACATTAGCTACTTGGAGTGGGTATTATATAAATGGGCAAATTCTTTCATAAATGTAAGAACTTGGTTTAATCCGTATTTATTGAATAACATTAAACACTTGGGGGTTAATAGTACCATGTCTGGACGTCCCGACTCATCAATTAGGAATGACCATATAAAATATGTGCAGGGTAGTAGGCATACACCCGGAAGACGTTATATTAAAGATGGTGCGTACCATAATCAAATACCACCATAGATTTCTGGTACCCGACTGTATAACAAGCGTGTAAAACTAGTGACAAGAAATCTATCCGAAGAAATAATAAAATGATTACCTGCGGGTTTTCATAATATATATATATATACATACATATATATATACATATATATATATATATATATATGGGATGGATCTTGAGAAAACTAGTTTAAATGAGAAAACCAAAAAACTAACTAAAAAGCCTAAAAAACATACCAATTTTTTTTTAATTTTTTATAAAAAAATCGCAGGTTTTTATTGTTGGTGCAGTTGTCTGTCGACTACATCTTAGTTCGAGTCTTAGGTTAGGGCTTATTATACGAGAAAATATGAAAATGTATGTAATTAGGGTATAGGTCCGCTTATACGTACATGTCCGTATATGGGAACCTACCTGGACAGGTCCGCTTATATGTCATGTCCGTATATGGGAACCTATCTGATCAGGTCCGCTTATACAGGTCCGCTTATACGTACATGTTCATATAAGCGAACCTATGTCTCCTATATATAGGTAGGTCATTCAAGCGGATCTAGTAGGAGCAGTTAGATTGTATTAAGGCGAAGCCCTGCCAGTTTGTCTCCAGAGCTTGTATATTGTTAGAAGATCAATAAAAGAGACATTAAATAGTGAAATCAAGCTAAACAAAGACTGAACCAATGAATTCCGCCTATGATTCAGTCTGAGCACTCTTCTGATCGACTCGTCAGGTCGCATAACGATCCTACAAGTGGTATCAGAGCTCAGGAGGAAGAGTTCTTCCTGTTTAGTTCGTTTTCGTTCAAAATTTCTGATTTCTACACCTTCTTTCATCAGTTCAGGGAGTTTTACCGGTCAAAATTGGATCAAAATTTCACAGATTGTATGTTATTGGACATAGACAAACCCTGGAAAGTTTTGGACCAAAATACGGATTAAAAATGACCTAAAACTTCTCGTGAATAGGTTCCGCTTTTATGGCACTATAGAGGTCCGCTCATAGGAACATATTTGATCAGGTCCGCTCCAAATTACCTCACAGGTCCGCTTTTACGATCAGGTTTGTTGTAGTTCCGCTCAAGAGGTCCGCTCATAGGGACTTGATTGTTGAAGGTTCGCTTTAGAGGTCCGCTTTTAGGGACATATTGTGTATAGGTCCGCTTCAAATTGCGTGTAAGGTCCGCTTCAGTGAACAACAAACAGGTCCGCTTGATTGAACATCACATAGGTCTGCTTATTTGACATTGGGTACTTTCGCTTTTCTGTCACATCTTCAGAGATCCGCTTATTTGAACAAGTCTGGTTCGCTCTTGTGTCAACAAACCTTGAAAAGAAAATCACGAGTTAGTGTGTCAGTTGATAACATGTGAATTCAGATTAAGCGGCCCAATCTTTATTCAACAACAATTGAAAGTTGTTAGCTAGTTCAAAAAAGAATTCAAAGTTGCATGTGATTCTTATAAATTCACATGTGTTGTCGGTTGGTATGTGAACAAGATTTAAGTATACTTTTGAATTAGTTGGATAAATTCAAGCTACCGGCCCAATCAGAAGTTACATATTACAAAAGGCTTTTTGATTCTTACGGCCCAAATTATAAATCGACTAGAGTGCTCTAGCCCATATTTCGTGGCCCAAGTAAATCAATTCTTTTATCTCATTAAACTTTTCGAGATAGCAATCAGCTCACATTAGTTCACCAGAAATAAGAAGTTTAGTGTGTTAAGTTGTTAATTTGCTTGAAACTTGGACTTTTGATTTCGCGTGAAGTTTGTTGTTTTGCAGGTTGCTATTCCGCTTGAATCGGATTGTTAGAAAAATGGCAATGGTCTTTGATGAACGGGAAAACAATGATCTTAAAAGGTTAAATGATTGGTATCGAGGATTTTTCAGTAGTTCCTATCAGAAATTGCCCAAAGAGGTTTGGAGTAAACGTTTCGAATGTTTTCTTAGTAAGGAAGATGAGAAATTGGATGATTTGGAAAAGCGTTTTGATCGTTTGATGGACTATTTGAAAGAAAATCAAATAGTAATATCAGAAGCTGAAATGGTATCAAAGTTTGCTAATGGATTACCTGCTGAATGGGATGTTTTTTTGGAAAATCTGAGAGAAAATTCAAGTTTTTCAAAATTATCTCTGAATAAATTCATCAGTAAACTGAAAAATCATGATTATGAACTTTATCAAAAGAAGAGAGATGTGTTGGATAAGATAAAAATGAATTTAGAAGATTTGAATTTAGACGTGATATATGAAATAAACAAAAGAATAAATGTTTGTTGGGCAGCGAAAATAAATTTGATGTATGATATGAAAAGGGGTTGTTATATTGATGATAATGGAAATCCTATTGATCTTGTTACAATCTTTGGTGCAGGTACATATAAGATAGAGAAAGAACAAGATCCAAAGAATGAAGAATCTGTGAAGAATGAATTTTCAAATTCTGAATTAGTGTGCTCCAAATGTGACAACTTTAAGACTAACAATGACAAACTCTTGAAGGATGCGGAAAGTCTGACATTGGAAGTCAAGAAGTTGAAAGATGAGAAGCAAGCTGATATTAAACAGATTCTAGATTTATAGGGAAATTGTGAAAAGCTGAAAACTGAAAATGACAAACTGTTAAGTAATTTGAACAGTTTGACATCTGAAAACAAGGTTTTGAGAGAGAAAGAAAAAGACTTTGAAAGCAAAAAGAAATCTTCAGAAAATGAAGATTTCTGGATAAAGCTTGAGAATAAGAATTTGAAAGCTAATGAAACAAAGTTTCAAGAACAGATAAAGGTTTTGGAAAATGAAAAGTCTGTTCTTGAAAACATGAAGAATGAGAATGAAAAATCAATCAAGTCTCATCTTGAAAGAATATCTCAGCTTGAAAACGAAGCTGAGAATTCAAGAAACAAGATTGATGAACTTGAAAAGAAATTGAAAGGTTTTGTGACTTCATTAGATAGTTTGAATTTTCCCTGTCCAAAACCGATCAATTCAGTTCCAATAAGTGACAATGTCACAAACTTTGACAATGTCAAAGTTGAAGATTGTGATGAGAAATCTGATGATGAAAAAGATAAAATGAAGAAAAAGAATTTATTTTTGAAGTTAAAAGAAAAGTTTCAAGAAACTGTTCCGCAATCAACTAAAAAGGGAGAATGCTCTAAGCAAAAAGTGTTGAAGAAGAAAGTGGAACAAAAACAAAAAGAGAAAATTTTGAAAAATGTACAAAAAGATAATAAAAGCTCATCAGATCGATCATCCAATCGCAATGAAAAATTACAAAAATCGAAAAATGAAAATTCAAAAATTGTTGGTAATAAGTGGTGCAGGTTGGACCACAGTGCTCAAAAGTCAAATCCAGCAAACATGAGGAAGGAATATCACCAAGCCAAACAGTGCTATGATTTGAATGTTTGGACTGAAAATGGTGATTGGTACGATAACAGAGTGTGTTACCGATGTGGTTATCAAGGACACATTGCTGTTAACTGCCAAGGTTGGTGTTATGAGACGAGGAGATGCTTTAACTGCAACATCAGAGGTCACATTGCCAGAGATTGCCCAAGGAGATCAAATGAAAGATTGAGGGTTAATTCTTAGAAGATGGCAAAGAAATCAGTCAATGTCAAGCCCAAAGAACAGAAGGTTCAAGAACCTAAATTTCAAGAAACGAAAGTGAAACTTTCTCAGGGGCAGAAAGACAGACTGAGGAAGAAGAGAAAGAAGGCGAGAGAGTATCTCGAGAAGATCTTGTCCTCGGGTTCATCTGTTGGTAAAAATAAGAGTTCTGATGAATCAACTTCCTCGATTGCAAAGTCAAGTAAGACGAATTCATCGGATACAAATTTGAGGACGAAAGAGGGAAAGAAAAAGAAGAAAATGGTCGGCGATGAATCTGATATGTTAAAGTCAGACAAGCCACCTTCAGGCGATGAATCTGACATGTCGAAGTCAGACAAGCCATGTGCAGGCAATGATTCTGGTTCGTCAAAGCCAGAGGAGCCATTGGTTGAGGTAAAATTGGAGAATTCAGGTTTAACAATGGATGATGAAAACTTTCCACCATTGTTGAACAAGAATTCAAAATCACCCAAGGACCGTCAGGCTTGGGTGAATCTGTTCAAATGAAAAACCTGACTTGCCGGAGTTCCCAGGTTGGTAAGCGTGGAACAGGAATCGGCACTTTTCTTGAGAAATTTCACTCTGGTGATTTTTCGCCTTACAAGTGGTAAATCAGGGACATTAAGTTATACTTGATTTTCTACAAGTGATGTTTGTGGATTGATCTTAAAAATGTTAGTTTTTATAAGTGGTGAAAGAAAACAAGGTGATGAAACCCCATGTTTGAGAGATGTCTCACAAAACTTATTTTCCGGAAAAACCATTTTGATTAAAACAAACTTAAGTGTTTTGAAATCACTATGGGAAAATGTTTTGTTGTCAGGGGGAGTTCTGATTGTTTATGCCAGGTGGATGGAGAATTGAAGTGATTCTCATCAAGTTGTCAAGTTTGTACAGTTTGTTTCAAATTTTCCCAGAAAATCAAAATTGAGACATATTTTGATTTTAGGGGGAGTAAAATTTAAAAAAAAAAACTAGAAAATTTGAAAATGTCAAAAACATGAAAAATTTAAAAATGAGTTTTGCTGAAACAAGAGGAAATGATAGAAAATCAGTGAACTATCACAGCATGCTAAAGAAATGTAAAGTCTAAATGTGATAAACGGTCTCACTAAAGATGTGACGATAGGCTCAGCTAGACTAGTAGATTTGCGATAACGATACAAACTTAAATGAAAAAGCCTAGTTCTAGTGGGAAACATGGTTGAAAGAATAGTACTTAGTTTTGTCCTTCTTGATTGTGTACCTACTCGGTAATCGCTGATTGTCGAAAGACATAAAACTGGTTAAGTTTGTGAACTTTCACAACTTTACTAAAAAATCGCTGTCATTGTGCATTTCATTTTGCAAAAATTTAAACTTGTTTTATTTCTTTATTTTGTTTAAGCATCGGACATCCTCTGCGTATACGTGAGTATCGACCTGGATGTTGTTGCCTAAACGTTCTGCTTTATTTTCTTTGGTGTTTCGTTTAAGCTTTGGATCACCTCTGCGTATACGGGAGTATCGACCTGGTGGTTAAAGTCTAAACAACTTCAACTTGTTTTATTTTTCTTATTTTGTTTAAACATTGGAGTTTCTCTGCGTATACGGAAGTATCGACCTGATTGTTAATGTTTAAACATTCTGCTTTGTTTTCGCACAAATCACAATTGATAAAGTTTAAAGGCATTATTCGAGATAGTGTATTGCATGATGAGGGGATATGCTGAGATCGTGGGGTCCATAAGAATTTAGTGCTATCTAAATATACCTTAACGTATCTGTAAGCATGTCGAAAGTTTTTAGATTGAGTTTAAGTGGACAACAATATCGTCAATCAACGTGAATCGTTTAGAGCTTAAAACGATTAAGAGCTTAACGGTGCTTGTGATTTGTCTAAAAACTGATCTGATCCTCTTTCGCAAACTCACAAAAATATGTTTGTACATATTTCATTTCTGCATTTAATTTCTGTTATTGCGTTTGTGTTTCATAGTTTGAAAAATCCAAAAAGATTTTCGACAACTGATGTTAAAAAGCTGATATTCAAAATCTCAAAGGCTAAACAAGATGAACAGTTGGGTTGGTTAATTGGTTTGAAATGTTTAAAATGATTCATTAAGTTGAATCAGAATTTTGAATGTTTTAAATTCTTGATCAATTTTTAAATGAAAATGATTCTCAAATGTTTAGTTGATTCATTAAGTTGAATCACAACAGTGTTGGTTTGTAAATTGTGTGTTTAAGATGTGTAGGTTTCTGATCCTGTTGCTACGGAAAGCCAGGAGATGCATCAGAACCTGAGAAGAGCTTAAACTTTAAAAGCCAGGATTGGATTTCAATGGTGATAACAAATTCCAGACGGGGATCCCAGCTTGATGAAAGGGGGAGTCTGACGAGAGTTAGAGCCAGAGAAAGATCCAGGTTCATGATTCCAGGAAGAGTTCCTGAAGAAGACCGATCAAGATTGAAGAGTTGTTAGGTTGAAGACTCTCACTGAAGATTCCGTCAACATTCAAGGGGGAGTCTGTTGGTGCAGTTGTCTGTCGACTACATCTTAGTTCGAGTCTTAGGTTAGGGCTTATTATACGAGAAAATATGAAAATGTATGTAATTAGGGTATAGGTCCGCTTATACGTACATGTCCGTATATGGGAACCTACCTGGACAGGTCCGCTTATATGTCATGTCCGTATATGGGAACCTATCTGATCAGGTCCGCTTATACAGGTCCGCTTATACGTACATGTTCATATAAGCGAACCTATGTCTCCTATATATAGGTAGGTCATTCAAGCGGATCTAGTAGGAGCAGTTAGATTGTATTAAGGCGAAGCCCTGCCAGTTTGTCTCCAGAGCTTGTATATTGTTAGAAGATCAATAAAAGAGACGTTAAATAGTGAAATCAAGCTAAACAAAGACTGAACCAATGAATTCCGCCTATGATTCAGTCTGAGCACTCTTCTGATCGACTCGTCAGGTCGCATAACGATCCTACATTTATGGATGTAAATTTTTTTTTCAAAAATAAATAAATAAAAGTTTTTTGTTGTATTGCACATGTGCACTATTACGGATATAGTGCACATGTGTAGTACACATATAATGCACATGTGCAATGCAACAAATTTTTTTTTGAAATTTTTTTATATATAAAAACTAACGATTTTTTTTTATAAAAAATTGTAAAAATAAAATTTTGGTATGTTTTTTAGCTTTTTTTAGGTTTTTTAGTTAGTTTTATAGTTTTCTCATTTATATGTAGTTTTCTCATGATCATCTCCCTATATATATATATATATGTGTGTGTGTGTGTGTGTGTGTGTAGGGTCAGGATTTAGGGAAAACGCCTAAAAGTGTGAGAACGGTGAGAACGATTTTGGTGTTGACATGTGGCATTGGTGCTAACTTACACTTTGAGGTGTTTTCTCCTGATCCTGTTCCTATATATATATATATATAGTTATCTTGAGAACGCTAAATATTGCAAGAACCGTGTGAACGAATGAAAAAACCAATCAAAACCATTTTTTTCAATAGAACCCTCGTTGTAATTAAAATACAACATCAAAAAAAGAAATAACAACATCAAATAGCTCATTTCTCCTCTCAAAATCACTCTTATTAGATTTTTTTACACATGTGTAAATATAACAAATTTACACATGTGTAAATGGTAAACTTACACATATGTAAATTTTTTATTTACGAATTCACGTAAATTTAAAGGTGTAAATTTAATTCCAAATATTATATTCAAATAATAATGATAAGTGTAAATTTTTTTTTTGAATTTGAATTGTTTTTGACCAAGTTCTCGTGGGTTTTTTATTCATTCTCACGGTTCTCGCAATATTTAGCGTTCTCATTTAAACCCTCCCTATATATATATATATATGTGTGTGTATATATATATATATATATATATATATATAGGGGACCGCTAAAATGAGAACCACCTCGAGTTGTAAGAACCGTGAGAACTACACCGTACGGGGCGAGGTGGACCAAACTTTTTTTCATAAACGTAGATGTGTTTATTATAAACACATTTGTAAAAAAAAAAATCAAAAAAAAATGTCTTGTGTGTAGTTTTGAGCACCACAAGTTTGTGTTTACGGGTACCGTAAATTCTACCGGAAAATTTACGGTACCCGTAAACACAAACTTGTGGTGCTCAAAACTACACACACGACATTTTTTTTGAATTTTTTTACAAATGTGTTTATAATACACGCATCTACGTTTGTGAAAAAAAAATTTGGTCCACCTCGCCCCGGATCAAAAAGTTCTCACAGTTCTTACAACTCGAGGTGGTTCTCATTTTAGCGGTCCCATATATATATATATATATCAAATGATTTATAAAATGATTTTCAAGATGAGTCGGTTAATTGTATTTACCAGTGAAAAGTGAAAACTAACGTATTTTCAAAAGGTTAAGCCGCAGGTAACGGACCTTGATAATAGGCTGGAAAAGACTCGGTCAAGAAAAAGCTTTGGAATTTACGACTCCAATAACTTAAGGCCTATGATGTCCGAAGTTAATTTATTAGATCATACCTTGTGGGATATTTCTATAGTTCCGCTGCCTATTGTGATAACTATTATCCGATTGTCATGCATAAACCCCAAGTCTATACCCAATGGGAAATTATGGTGTGACATGCATATTGCCATACGAATTGTAATTTAACTTTTGCTACATGTTTTTGCCATTAAAACCTAGGTTACTCACCAGCTCTTTTGTGACAACCCTCATAACTACAGGTATCCGTACGATTAATTAATACTACCTCCGTCCCATTAAAAGTGTCATGTTTTGAATTTTCAAAGTCTTTATTTATAAACTTTGACTTTAATTATATATTTTTTGTGTTACATAAAACTTGATGAAAATTAACCCGATAAAAACATTTGTAAAACACACTCAAATCATATAACTTTCATCAAGTATTATCTAACACAAACAAAATTATTTAGGGTCAAAGTTTATAAATAAAGACTTTGAAAATTCAAAATAGGACACTTTTAGTGGGACGGAGGGAGTATTAAATTGTGCTTAATGATTGTGCAGAAAATTGACTAGATGGTCCTGAATTTTTTCCTAAGTGTTGGGAATTAATAGTGTCACAAAACGTTACATAAAAGACACTATAAAGAACAACTTAGCACCTTAACGAACCGGTATCTAACCGAACAACCGGACATTACCCGGGACACCAAAATTTTGTCAGAAACATTGTTTTATTATTTTTGGACTAGTTATGGTCCCCGAATACCCCAACACATTATATAATGCACCATACACATAATACACTAGATATTACATTTAACTTCCAACCATTTACCTACTTATCATAAAAATTTACAATTAACCCCCCCCTCATGCCATTTACGATCACCATGGACCCACCCCCATATCCCACTAGATTTTATCCTTTATTTTATTTAGATGTTGCTTGATATGGTGACCAAGATATTAGCTGAAAATCTTATAAGTATGGAGGCCAAGATCTTTCCATAGCATTTCATATCTCCAAAATCTTCACACCACTCCCTCATACTCACTCTCTCCCTCTCGGCTCTACTTAGAACCGCCACCACCACCACCACCTTGCCACCACCATCATTCCATTTTTAAGCTTAATTCAAGTACAAGAAGGTGATCCATGGAGCTTGGTGTTTGAGGAACTTGAAGAACCTTCATCCTTTGCATTCATTCATCATTTTCATCATCTTTTTCCCTTGTGTTCTTCCCTAGCTTAAAGCTAGTTGTAAGCTTCTTGTTAACTCTTGGTTACTTCCTATTTTTAGTAGTTAAAGGATGTGTTATGCTGAAATAACTAGAACACTAAAAGACTTGAATCTTGAATCTTGAATCATGAGATGAAATATGATGATACATGATTGTTAGCGAAGGATATTTAAACTTTATTATGATTATATTACTTATAAGTTTATGTAATAATTGATATGTTTACATTCGGTACATTGTGTGATAAGTGTGGGCATAGATCATAAGCGGGTAATTTCAAAACTGCCGATGACGGTTTTGCCGCCAAATATCAACCGCCATTTTCACACATATATATATATCTTGTCCGGTAACTGTTGGTGCATGCGTCTGTCCACTTCGTCTTGTATCGAGTCTTGCTTAGCACATGGCACAAAGTTCAAGAAATCAAGTCAAGAAGCAGATTTCGCTTGAAACTACTTTATTCCGCTTGAATTGCTTATTTCGCTTGAACTTGTTATTTCGCTTGAGATGATGATTTCGCTTGTAATGTGATTTCGCTTGAGACTTGTTCAAGCAAAATCAGAAGTCTATAAATAGGTGTAGTTCAGGTTCATTTGGAGCGGAATTAGGAAGGTTGTTTCCGACGGCGAAGCTCTGTCGAAGTGTCTTCAGAATTGTAATTGTTACCAGATTGATATACAAGACAGTTTAAAGTGATATCTTGCTGAATTCAACTCATTATGTCTGTTTCCGCCTTTCATTTTGAGTAGAACGCCTCTGAACGACTCATTTCGGGTCCGACAACGATCCTACATGTGGTATCAGAGCTCAGGAGGAGGAGTTCTGCAGATTTCAGCCTGATTTCATCTAGTTTTCTTACTTCTACACCTTCTTTTCTCAATTGAACAAGTTTTAACGGTTAAATTGGCCTGAATTTATCACAATCTAAGCGTAATGATGTTTTAACAAATCCTTGTGAAAACTGGACCTTAAATCGGACTATATCTGATAAATTTGGACTAAAAACCTTATTCCGTTTGAACGTAACCTCTGATTCCGCTTGAAAAGTTGTGGTAATTTCAAGCGAAATAAGTGATTTTGCTTGAAATACAACTGATTTCGCTTGAAAAGGTTGTTTCGCTTGAAAGTGCCTGATTTCGCTCGAAATCTGATTTCGCTTGAATCTTTAATTCCGTTTGAAGTTGTTGTGCAGGTAATCTCGATTGGAACCTAATCTCGCTTGAAAGTACCTGTTTTGTGAAAAAGTTTACCGAATCATGAGTGAAGAATTTTACAACGCTTTTGCAACATCCCCGACTACTCCGGCTACCATTGCTCAAAACATGAACTTGGAAAATGAGACTGGAACTACGCAAAAACCCCCCGAAGCTAATGAGCATTGAAGAGTATTATGGTTGGAAAGATCAGTTTGAAAACTGGGTTCAAGCAAATCACTTGAGATCTTGGGAGTGTATTTTGAGAAAATATATACTACCACGTACTGATCTGCAAGTTGAGAAAGAAATCTCTGAATTCACTGATAAAGAACGAGACATGTACAGAGCTGAAAATATGATGACAAGTCTACTTCAGCAAGCAATTAAAGAAGACATCTTTGTATTGCTTCAACATGACAAAACTTCAAAATCAATTTGGGATGCTCTTAAAATCAAATTTGAAGGAAGTGATAAGATGATCAAAAGTAAAAAGTCATTGCATAAGAAAGAATTTGTTCTATTCACAAGTCTGCCAGGGGAAGACACAAAGAAATTGATTGAAAGATATTGCCATTTAGTACGTTCTATGTCGTTGTTAAGCATAACCAAAGAACGAGAGGAATGGGTCGACAAATTAGCTGATGCTTTACCTCAAAAAGAATGGGGTACATTTTTGATGATCTTAAAAAATACTGGTGAATATGATGGTTTGATAATTTCTCAGTTCATCGAGAAGATTGAAGGTCAAGATCTTGAACAGCAAAAGATTGCGAGGATGAATAATCCGAGTGGTCAACAAGATGTGAAAATGTATTACAAAGGCAGTGTTCAAGAGGTTGAAACGAGTCCGAAGATTCAAACTGCTTTTAGTGCTGGGAACTCATCTGGAAATGTTGATCAAAGTTCAAATAGTAGCAGTGGATTCTCTTCATATCCAAGTGTTAATCCAAAGAGTTCAACTTCAAGCTTTCATTCTCAAAGTTCAAAAAGTGGGAATGGTTGTGTGATACAGTGCAACATTGCATTGAATCTTCCATATGGTCAAAGTTTTTCTAAAGAAATTGCAAAAGATCACATGGCATTAATTGCAACTGTGCTACAATCCTATGAAGGTTTGGTTGCAGGAAGGATCGGAAATCCTATGCTGACAAAAGAGGATTACGATCAGATAGACGCTGAAGAGATGGAACTCATGGACATCAAATGGTGTCTAGCTAGTGTCTTGAGGAGAGCAGAAAAGTTTAAAATGATCACAAGAAGAAATGATTTTCTGGATGCACATGTTTCCACTTTGGGTTTTGATAAATCTAAAGTTACTTGTTTTCGATGCAGGGAGAAAGGTCATTTCAAGAGGGAATGCAAAAATCGAGAAGCAAGTGAAGCAAAGAATCCATTTGGAAAAGATGATTACTATCGGAAAGCCATATATCAACAAGTCGGTCAACAACAACAAGAACCACAAGTGGCTCATGGTAGAAAAGTAATAGAAGATTCATCAAAGAGAGCATGTTTTGGTGAATCAAGATGATAAAAAATCTTCAACAAATTTCAGTTGGGACAAATATATTTCAGTTGATAGTAAAGCATGTCTAATAAACCAAGATGATGAAAAATTACCTGAAGGGTTCAGCTGGGATAAGTTTGTGGATGAGAATGGGGAGTTTAAAGCTTTCATTGCTAAAATAGTTCAAGAACCTGATTTATTTACAGAATGGATGAAAGCGATTGGTGTTCATGAGAAGAATCAAGAAGAAAAATCTGTTTCATCCGAAGAAGAAGCAACTATTTTTGATCAAACATCATCTGATTCTGGTTCTTCAAATGATAGTTCTGAAAAAACAATCGATTTTGATCAAACACCAACTGATGACAGTGGTGATGATGAGGAAGAAAGATATATTAATGTTGCAAAAACTCATCTATCTCCTGAAAGCTTTCAATTTTATTTTGCAGATTGCTTGGAGAAGCTGAAAGAGAGACGAGCAGCAAAAGAACAAAAGAAAATGAAATGTGAAAGTGTTCATAAAAAAGAAGAGACTGTTCAAAAAGAAGAAGTTAAAGCTGAAAAGGTAATTGAAGCTGAAACAGTAATTGAAGTGGAGAATATCATCGAAGTTGAAAAGATTGTGGAAGTCATCAAGCCTTGCGCGAAGTGTTTGGAATCTTGCAAGCAATGTGTAGAAAAAGATGAGAAACTGAATGAGTAAGAAAAGATGAAAGAACAATTATTGTTCAATCTCAACTACGTGAAAGAATCTTACGATGTGCTAAATAAAATGGTAATTGGCCTGCAAAAGACAAATTCTGAGAGAGAAGATGCGTTGACTATGATGAATGCTGTGATGATGACAAAGCAGAAGGCGATTAATCATTACATTGAAGAATGTGCAAAGTTGCAGCGAGAGTTGGAAAATGAAAGGATAGAAAATGAAAGAATCAGACGGTTATTACAGAGTTATTCTAGTTCTGATTATCTCATTGATCGAATTTATCCAACTGTTGCAGGTTTTGAAGCATTTAAAGATGAGAAGCCAAAGAAGAAGGATACTGGTAAGAAACAGAGTGTTAGTTATAACAAGTGTCCGCCTCCGATTTGGGAAGGATATTCTCCTAGAAAACCGAATGAGGAGCAAGTCGATAAAGCAGTCAATATAAAGTTAAAGTCCGATATAACCGATGAATTACCAGAAAACATTGACGTTGTTTTTACATCATCTGACACTGATCATGAGTCCGAGTTAATAAAAAAGGTGGTCGATCAGGTGTTGGATACATATGAGGAATCGGAGTTAAAGTCTGAGTCAAAGTCCGAGTCTGGGTGTTCAAGTTCGTCTGTCAAAAGTTCGAGTTCATCAGACAACAGTTCAAAGTCATCGGATAAACGGGTTTACAATAAAGAATTCCTGTTATCAAAATCTAATTTGAATGACGAAGCAATCAAAGTGGCATATACATTGATTGATTAAGACAAATTATATTCTGATGAGGAATTTCCAATAAGAAGTGTTAATTTTGAAAAGATCAAAAAGGTTTTCAAACTTACAGAAATCAATATTTCTGAAATAAAAGATGTAAATCTTACTGAAAAACCACAAAAATACACTTCAAGAGTTCAACAACGGTTAAACAAGAAAAAAGGTTATGGTTCTGGTTCTGGTTTTTAAAAGAAACCAAATCATAACGGTAATTTCAAAAAGAAAGGTCTTGGTTTTATTCCATCTGAAAATTATAAACATGAAAAAAATTCTAAAACAAATAAAAAATTTGTTGTAGGAACAAGCTGTGAAGAGGAATCAAAAAGTCCATTCTGGAAGCAATCAGACAGAGAATTCCTTGCCAAGAAGCAAGAGAATGTGAAGAATGGAGCTACTCAAAGAAAGGAGACAAGAACCTGTTACAAATGCAATGAAGCTGGTCACAATGCATGGAACTGTTCTCAAGCTACAAAAACAAAACATGAAGTCTCTAAAAAACTCAAAGAAAAAGTGGTTGAGAAAAATGAACCACCAACTGAAAAATTCAAAGTTTTTGAAAATTCAACATATGAAGTTGGTGAGTGTTCAAAGACACATTTTTACAAAAAGAGAGCTAAGAATGACAACCAAGTGTGGGTTGTTAAGAAGTTTCATAAGGATGATGTTAAAACTGGCGATGAACCTAACTCCACAAAGTTAGACGAGCCACAAGTTGAGTTAAAAGATGAAAACTCAGTACCTCCAATTGATGATGTTCATTTTCCACCATTGAGGGCTGAAAATTTTAAATCAAAAGTTGGGAAAGTTGAGATCTCGAATCAGTTCTATTCTGAGAAGAAAGAATTTGATGTCGAGAAAGCGTTTAATGGAAATGTGAAAAAGATTTTTGGAAAAATGATTGAGGGTAAAGTGAAAGGGGTAAAAGAATTCTATGAAACAAAGAAGGCAACATACACCCTGACTGAAAGTGAACTTGATAAGCTTACATCCAAGCTTGCTGAGGCTTGGATGTCTGTGTTTAATATGTAAAAATCTGGACTTGCTGAAGCTCCCAAGTTTGTAATCGTGGAGCAGGTATCGGCATCATTCTTGATAAAGTTTGTTTTAGTGAATGAATCTTAAAAATTGTGAAATTTTTACAGGTTGTGGAAGTGCCGGAACTCCCAGGTTGGTAAGTGAGGAGTAGGTATCGGCATTATTCTTACAAGTGATACTTAATTTTCAAGATTAACCAGGGACATTAAATTATACTTGATTTATCTTTTCTACAAATGGTTGAGAAAAACAATGTGATGAACCAAACCCTAACCTACAAGTGGTTTAAAATCAACAAAACTTATTTTCTGGAAAAATCATTTTGGTTAAAACAAACTTAAGTGTTTTGAGATCATAATGAGAAAATAGTTTGTTGTAAGGGGGAGTTCTGATTGTTTATGCCAAGTGGATGGCGAAGTGAAGTGATTTGATATCAGTTGTCAATTTTCTTGTACAATTTTTTTTTCAAATTTCTTTAAATGTATTTGCATTTTAGGGGGAGTAAAAATTTTCAGAAAATCCAAAAACATTAGAAAATTTGAAAAAGGCAAAAACATGATAAAATACAAAATGAGTTTTGGTGTCAAAGAAGAGGAAATGATAGTACATCAGTAGACAGTTACAGTATGCTAAAGAAATGTAATGATTAAATAGCGTTAAACGGTCTCACTGATGATATGCCGATAGGTTTTTACACATTAGTAAGCTTTTTCGGGATATAAACTTAAATTCAAACTTGCTTATTTTGTGGGGAACCCTACTTGGATATATAGGTAACCCCTGAAATCTCGTTTGAAAGGTCCCTCTTTCTGAGATACTAGGTCTTTATGCTCAGTGATATCTGGGGTATTATCCCGGGAGTTCTGATTTTGCGGAAGCAATGGCCAAGTCCCCGGAGAATACTTTACTGCTTGGTTGAAATATAGCGCCGCCCTCAGCATAAAATGATAAGACAATAAAATTGCTAATCAATGCTGTTGTAAAAAGATCCTCTAAAGGGGACCCACCAAAAGTCGAGCCGTCATCTCTCTGCTGAACGGAAGTTCTGACCTGAGCTCTCACGGTTTCGCATTTAACCCCTTACAGATATCATCTGTGGTATACTCACCTGTAAGACTGAATATTGGGATCTGGATACGGGAGTATATTCAAGAGGTGGGACACATGAATGAGTTTAAGTTCTTAAAAACACCTAACTCATATCCTGAATCAGTTGAAATTTGTGTGAAAATTTAAGTGGATCAGTATATCGGCAATCTAAGTGAACTGTTTAATTCTTAATGTGTAATTAAGCTCAACGGTACTTGTGACTGGTCATAAACTGATATGATTCTCTTACACAAACTCACAAAAATATTGTCTGTAAATTTTTCTTTACTGCATTTTTATTTCATTCAAAAATCCAAAAAGATTTTTAGTGTGTTTTAGCATAACTTTTGAAAAATACAAAATGATTTTCGACAACTGATGTTGGAGAACTGATTTTCAAAATTCCAAAGTGCTAAACATGATAAGCATGTGGTGAGGAAGAGTGTGTGTTTATATTTGAAAATGTTTTTCATATAAGTGGTTCATCAGAAATTATCATTGATAATTCATTCTAGTTGAATTTGAGGGGGAGTCTAGATATATAAATTTGTTAAATGTTAAATTTGTGAAATTTATTTCTGGGTTAAGAATGTGTAGGTTTAGCCAGGTTTTGATTCTGAACCTGAAGAAAGTGATAGATAGCCAGGTTCCAATACCTGAAGACTCTGTGATTTCAACAAGCCAGACTGCGATCCCAGCAAATCGAAAGGGGGAGTCTGAAGACATCCGAGTAGATAAGATTGTTCGAGGAGAGTCTGTTGATGCTGAAGAGGAGAAATAGATAAAGATTGTTGGTGCTTACACTTCAGAGAGTGATCAGACTGATAAAGACTGAAGACGTTGAAGACTCGACACTTTAAGACTCGTCAACATTCGAGGGGGAGTTTGTTGGTGCATGCGTCTGTTGACTTCGTCTTGTATCGAGTCTTGCATTGCTCAGGGCATGAAGTTCAAGAAATCAAGTTTATAAGCTAATTCCGCTTGAAGATGTTATTTCGCTTGAATGTGTTGATTTCGCTTGAACTGCTGATTTCGCTTGAGATGCTTATTTCGCTTGTAATGTGATTTCTCTTGAGACTTGTTCAAGCGAAATCAGAAGTCTATAAATAGGGATAGGTCAGTTTCATTTGGAGCAAAATCAGAAAGATTGTTTCCGACGGCGAAGCTCTGTCGAAGTGTCTTCAGAATTGTACTTGTTACCAGATTGATATACAAGACAGTTTAAAGTTATATCTTGCTGAATTCAACTCATTATGTCTGTTTCCGCCTTTCATTTTGAGTAGAACGCCTCTGAGCGACTCATTTCGGGTCCTACAACGATCCTACAGTAACTGTTTCCGGTACCAAGACAGTTTGTTTCATACTCATTCTGTCTATTCACTTGTTTCTTCATCATTCAAAACTCGCTCTTTCATTTCTGTATTCTTGATATCAATCACAAACATGTCCATTGATGTTCCGAAATCCTATTTATCCGCTGCAAACATAACCGGAGTCCAACAATGTGGTATCAGAGCCACATCAGGGACGTGTGCAGAGATCAGATCCACTTCTACAATCCTACCATGTCAACACTGTTTTGACGAACAAAATGAGAGGGAGAAAAGCAAACGATGAGTGAAATTATGTTACTATTGTCACCGGCCAGGACATCAAATTTATTCATGCAAATCCAAAGAAAATGACGAAGGAACACAACTTGTTAACCAAGCGGTTAATGCCGGAATCCAGACACAAAGGAGGGATGCTGATGATCGGGGTGAAATGATAGTGACTGGCTCGGAAGGCGGCTAGTGGAAGCACATATGGTATGTCAGTAACTCTTTCTCGCATCATTACGCCAGTAATATAAATGTTTTCAAAAGGATTAAACATTTGGTTGGTGTTGATACAAACAATGGGGAAAACAACTTTCTGTTCATCCGGGGTATAGGGACCGTTGAAATAAAGTCTAACAACGAAAAATTAATGATTCAAAGTGTCTTTAATACTCCGGAATTGGACAGAAATGTCCTGAGCATGAATCAATTAACATTACAAGGATTCACCATCAACAAAAACGGTGACACTTGTAAGATTTATCCGATGTTCTCTCCTCCCGTGATGAATACTGTGAATGAAGTTACTGGTTTGTCGAAAGAAGAAGAGTTAGGATTAAAAGAAATACAGAAAGTTATGAATCTGATGATGTGAACGAGAAGTATAAAGAAGATTATTTAAACTCATATTTCAAAACTTTAAATGTTACGAATGAAAGTGAATTTGATTGGAGTCGGATGATCTTAAGGGCGTTAGAATTTCATGAATTTGCTAACTGCAAAGCCCTGTTAGACATGATTGATGATCGAGACTTCGTATTCAAATACAAGCATGATCTTGAAATAAAATTCGAAAAAATGGTGGGTTGGTTTTTGAAAGAAAAAATGGGAATAACTTCAAGATCAATACCCCCACTTCTGGATGATGGGAGAAGAATAGATCTGCTTTGTTTGTATATTATGGTGGAAAGAGATGGAGGATATCAAAGTGTTACTGTTGATAATTTATGGCCGGCGATAGCGAAGGATCTGGGTTTCGAATATCAAGGCGGTGACTTCATAAGAGTCATTTATGCCATGTATTTGGACGTTTTGATATATTACTACAAGTTTAAATCTGTTCAAAAGAAGGTGCAGGACAAAGAGATGGTGGAACAAGGAAAAAGCTCAATGGCCGGCAATGATCAAGGAAGAAGCAAAAGTGCAGAACCGGTATCAGATGACGCTGCATCAGAGCATTACGCTCTTTATGACGGAAATAGCTGGGAAGGCTCTTGGAATCTGCACAAGAGGCGCCGCCGATTTAATTTCAACGAAGCTCGTAAAGCCATCGATGAAGCTAACAGGAGCGTGTTGATGTATGACGCCAAACATAATTGAGTTTAAGGGAAGGTGTTAGCGAAGGATATTTAAACTTTATTATGATTATATTACTTATAAGTTTATGTAATAACTGATATGTTTACATTCGGTACATTGTATGATAAGTGTGGGCATAGATCATAAGCGGGTAATTTCAAAACTGCCGATGACAGTTTTGCCGCCAAATATCAACCGCCATTTTCACACACATATATATGTCTTGTCCGGTAACTGTTTCCGGTACCAAGACAGTTTGTTTCATACTCATTCTGTCCATTCACTTGTTTCTTCATCATTCAAAACTCGCTCTTTCATTTCTGTATTCTTGATATCAATCACAAACTTGTCCACTGATGTTTCGAAATCCTGTTTATCCGCTGCAAACATATCCGGAGTCCAACAATGATGAAATATTGTTTAGATGATGTTGTTAGAAGGTGTTGTGATCATATGTGCGTGTTTTAGTAACGTTTAAGCGATTAACAGCATGCTGTGTAACATTTACAGCCAACTTCAGTTGGCTGTAAACGGACCGTTATAAATCGAAAAGAGTAAATTGCCATTTTAGTCCCTGAGTTTTGTCCAAATTTGCCATTTTGATCCAAATAGTTTTATTTTCTCCCCTGGGTCCCTGACTTTTCACTTTTGTTGCCATTTTGATCACTTTGCCTAACTCCATCCAAAAATCCAGTTATAACCAAGGGTATTTTAGGGATTTTTAATTTAAATCTTTCACTTGCTATTTTGATCCAGTTCTTAAAAAAAAAACAAAAAAATATATTAATAATGATTATTATTTTATTATATATAATATATATCATATATATATACACATACATCTTTAAAAAAAAAACAAAAGAACCATTCGATCTCTCTCTCTAATCTCTGCCACACCCACCACCGTCCACCTCCGCCACACACCACCGCCCACCTCCGCAACACACCACCACCCACCTTCACCTCCACCCGCAACCTTCACCTCCACCCGCCTTCACCTTCACCGCAACCTTTACTCTCTCACTCACTCTCTCTCTAGATCTATTACTGCTTGAATCTGCAGATCCGACGACGGCGGCAAAGCTTAGGGTTGCCGATCTGCAATTCCGGCGGCGGCAAGGCAAACCTAGGCATCACCTTCTCCCCGGAAACCCTAATCCCCCTCTTCTCTGTTCAATGGTTCTTTCTCTGGTGGTGGTAACAGGTGATGGAGGTGAACAGTGGTAACAGGTGTGGTTGCTAGATGGTGGTAACATCTAAATCTGAATTGGGTTTAATAGATGTGGTTGCTAGATGGTGGTAACAGGTGATGGAGGTGATCAGTGGTGGTCCACGGTGGAGGTTGGTTGGGGGTTAAGGGCGGAAGCGAGGTGGTGGCAGGGTGGTGGCGGTGGTGGTGGGGTTAAAGGGTTTTTTTTTATTAAATAGTTTAGTGGGTTTCTTGAAGACGGGCGTGGTGGGGGTGTCGGTGGCGGAGGTGGGTGTCGGTGGCGGAGGAGGGTGAAGGTGGGTGGCGGAAGTGGAGGAAGGTGAAGGTGGTTACGGTGGAAGGTGGTGATGCCTGCCATTATTGGAGGTGGAGTCAACGGTGGTTATGGTTTTAGAGAGAGGGAGAGAAAGTGAGATATAAGAGAGAGAAGGTCTGCAAGTGTGTGTATCTATATATTATATATATTTTAAAAAGGGTTAAATATCTGTAATAAAATAATGATCAAAATAGCAAGTGAAAGATTTAAATTAAAAATCCCTAAAATACCCTTGGTTATAACTGGATTTTTGGATGGAGTTAGGCAAAGTGATCAAAATGGCAACAAAAGTGAAAAGTCAGGGACCCAGGGGAGAAAATAAAACTATTTGGATCAAAATGGCAAATTTGGACAAAACTCAGGGACTAAAATGGCAATTTACTCAATCGAAAAACTGATTTTCTGAAGTCTAAATTATGTGTTTTCGAAAAACGAATCAAATGGCACTAGAATCATATTTTTTCGAGGCCGTTTACTATTTTTAAAGGTCCGTTTTGTACAGCAGCAAAAGCTGCGTTTGTACTGCAGAAAATTTGTGTTATGTTTTTCATCATAAGTTGAAATCTGTGTAGAATTATGTCATGAAATTTGTACTGTAGATGACCACTGATGTCATTGTAATTTTCCCACTGGAATTTCATCAATTGGACTTACGATGAGTTTTAAATGAATTTTTCCGTGGACTGCAGTCAGAAAGTGACGAATCTAATTGCAGCCTGGTAAATGATTTTTATAAAATAATGGGTAAAGAATTGGATCCCGAGATTTTTACAAAATAATATTTCGATTGTTTAAAACATTCTGTAAAAGTTTGGGAATTTTTGGAATAAGTTAACTATTTTATTAAATTACTCGAAAACAGCCCAGTTTTAGATGTTAAAGCTGAAACGATGTATGTGGTGATTCGCGTGTCTAAATGTCGGTTGTGTTGTCCGATAATGATCCAACTTGTTGTATGTCAATAAAAGTGTTATGTGAGATCTCGTATGCTTGCTCTTGAGTAGTTATAGGATGGAGGTATGTATGGGCATGATCAGTTAAAGTGAGTGCATATTATGCGATAGATACGTGTAGGAACTTTGTGCTTTAATTGAAATTATTAATAAACTAAATGGTAATCATATTAGGATGTGATTGACCAACCTCGACCGTTAGCTATTTTAAAGAGTTCAACCGAGCAAACCGAGGTGAGTTCACACTCTTTCTAAGGCATGGGATTCCCGGTGGTTGGGAATGGGTTAAAGAACTAAAACGGAACCCGCATATCCTTTTTGGGTAGGATATGTATCGCCATCCTCCATGGGTAGGATGCCAATATTAATCCTGCGTATTCTCCTTGGGTAGAATACGTACGTTCTTCCTCCTTGGGTAGGACAACAACCTTAAACTTACTAGACAAAACTCTATCATTAAGTCTCATTTTTATATCGACTTAATCCCCGGGCCAAAGGTGAGCGGGTCATTAGTTAATAACGTTATTGGGGTTGACAAGCCTCACACCGTGCCGGTAGGACGGGCGTGTACTAATGGATCTGGGCACTCAGTCAATGTTGATAGACATTGACTTAGGGCACAACTTACTTTCGTCAGTTGTCGATATGGTAACGGTCTAGTGGTTCACATGGGGAAGCCCCCACTGATTATGGATATGGTTTGGGAAAAAAACAAAGATACTGGTTAACTCGTTGTTTATGAAACAACTTATGGTTTTCAAAACAAACTTTTAAAACTAAACAACCAACTGTGAACTCGCTCAACTTCGTTGTTGACTCCTTGTTACATGCCTTGCAGGTCGTTAGGTACTTATGGAGCTTGCATGAGAGGAAGGAGTCGTTGTGGGACATGGACAGTGTGTGCCATGTTAAACTTGCTAAACTTATAACTTATGTTTTGGTTTTATGTTTTATGCTTCTGCTATTTAACTTGAAATTGATAACTTATGTTTTGAACACCAATTGTATTGCGTGGTTGGATTTTATCTATATTAAATACATTGTTCAATATGATTGGTGGCTTGATCCTGGTCATGTCACGCCTCCAAGCGGTGATACTCCGCTTGTGGATTTTGGGGGTGTGACAGATTGGTATCAGAGCCATTGGTTATAGTGAACTTGGTTTTAAAAAGGGAAAAGCTTTTTGACAAAACCAGACTATAACCTGTACAGTGCTCAACGATCCACAACGACGCTTCTCTCCACGTGCAAGACCCGACACAATAGGTGGTATGATTGATGTTTATATTATCTGTTTTATAGTTCACATAGTGCATTAGTTAACGTGATAACTGCTATTTGAACCTTGTATGCTTACTCTCTTCTGTCATCCCACGCTTACGCACCTTCGCGACACTTTTCTCACTTACGTTGCTTTGTTGTGAAGATGATGAGTGGATGCTTGAACTTGACTCAAGCTCAGCTGACGACTCTAATCAACAAACGAGTGGCTGAGGCACTCGCAGCTATCCCTACAGGAGGTCAACATGCTCAGCCTCCCGTATGTACGTTCAAAACATTCATGGATTGCTGACCTAGTACTTTCAGCGGCACAGAAGGAGCTGTAGGTCTTCTTCACTGGTTCGAGAAGATTGAGTCTGTTTTTGAGATGTGCGAATGCCCTGAAGCTCGTAGGGTGAAATTTGCTACTGGAACACTCAAAGGTGCTGCGTTAACCTGGTGGAAAGCACAGGTCCAAATGCTAGGGCTGGCGGTTGCTAATGCCACCCCATGGAACGAATTCAAAGATTTGATCAAGGAAGAGTACTATAGTCATGACGACATCCACAAGCTAGAGGTGGAATTTTTCAATTTGAAGATGGCGGGGTCTGAAATCGAGGCATACACAAAGAGATCGAACGAATTAGCTATCTTGTGTCCTACTATGGTGGATCCTCCTATCAAGCATATCGAGCTGTACCTTAAGGGTTTAGTGCCAGAAATTCAGAGCCACGTGACCTTAGCTAATCTTGGCACCATTCAGCAAATCATCCGGTTGGCTCATCGTCTCACTGATCAGGCAGTTGAGCAGAACAAGCTGCCCAAGCGTATTAGCGCTACTACTACTTCTGATGCCCCTAGTGATAACAAGCGCAAGTGGGATGGAAATTCGGGCAAGGGTTCTACTTCAGTTCAGTCTCAGTCCCAGCAGCGAAAGACAGATGAGTACAGGAGCCCCAGTCAGCAGTCTTTTGGGAATCAAGGTGAGGGTGGATACAGGGGAAATCACCCTAAGTGCAATCGATGTAATTTGCACCACAGCGGGCCGTACAACAAGGGTCGTTGTCAGAGATGTAACAAGATGGGTCATGAAGCCAAGGATTGCAGGAGCTCATGTCCTGTGAATCAGAATCGTCAACAGCAGCCACAAGCTCCACAGAATCAGCAGCAGCAACAGCAGGGTAACAGGGGATGCTATCAGTGTGGTGTTGAAGGTCACTTCAAGGGAAACTGACCCCAGTTGAACCAGAAACAGAACAACAACAACAGTCAGGGGAACGGAAACAATAATGGGGGAAACAATGATGGCAATGGTGCCAGGGGACGTGTGTTCGTGATTAGGCAGGGTGATGCAAGGAACGATCCCAACGTTGTGATGGGTAAGTTTCTTCTGGATGACTTCTTTGTTACTGTTTTATTCGATTCGGGTGCCGATATTAGTTATGTGTCCTTAAAAGTTGGTCAAATGCATAAGCGCACCCCAACACTTTTGAACACCAAACACATGGTAGAGCTAGCAAACGGTAAAAGTTTAGAGGCCACACACATAGTTAAGGGTTGTAATCTTGTTCTTGCTGATCAGACCTTTTCTATCGACCTTATTCCTATCATTCTGGGTAGTTTCGACGTTGTTATAGGGATGGATTGGTTGTCTCAACATCAAGCGGAAATTCTTTGCAAGGAGAAAATTGTCCGCATCCCTCGTTCTGATGAAGAACCCTTCGTGATCCGTGGTGATAAGAGTGGTGCAGTCGTAGGCATTATCTCTTTCCTTAAGGCCTAGAAGTGTTTGCGAAAGGGCCACACTGCCATTCTAGCTCTCGTTAATGATGCATCAATGGAAGAGAAGAGAATTGAAAACATTCCTATTGTACGCGATTTTCCTGAGGTATTCCCCGAGGAATTACCTGGTCTTCCGCCTCATCATCAAGTCGAGTTTCAAATCAAGCTAACTCCTGGAGCAGCGCCCATAACTCGTGCACCTTATCGCTTAGCTCCATCAGAACTAGAAGAATTGTCCACCCAATTGCAAGACCTCTTGGTCAAGTGTTTTATTCGTCCTAGCTCTTCGCCCTGGGGAGCTCCAGTCTTGTTTGTGAAGAAGAAAGACGGTACTTTCAGAATGTGTATTGACTATCGCGAACTCAACAAGGTGACTGTGAAGAATCGTTATCTCCTCCCACATATTGATGACCTATTCGACCAGCTGCAAGGGTCGAGCTTCTACTCTAAGATTGACTTGAGATCGGGCTATCATCAGCTGAGAGTCCGAGATGAGGACATCTCCAAGACAGCATTCAGAACTCGCTACGGGCACTATGAGTTTCTGGTCATGCCTTTTGGATTAACAAACGCACCTGCGGTCTTCATGGACCTCATGAACCGAGTGTGCAAACCCTACCTGGATAAGTTCGTTATCGTTTTCGTCGACGACATCCTGATCTATTCCAAGAGACAGGAAGAACACCAACATCATCTACGACTTATCTTGGAACTTCTTCGAGCAGAGCAGCTGTATGCTAAGTTTTCAAAATGCGACTTTTGGCTTCGTGAAGTCCATTTCTTAGGCCACGTGGTAAATGCGAATGGGATTCATGTGGATCCATCCAAGGTTGACTCGATCAAGAACTAGCCTGCACCCCGTACACCAACAGAAATCCGCCAATTCTTGGGTTTGGCAGGTTATTACAGAAGGTTTATCAAGGATTTCTCAAAGATTGCGCAACCTCTCACTTCACTGACTCAGAAGGGTGTCATATATCGTTGGGGTGATGCACAGGAGTTCGCATTTTAGCACTTAAAGGAGAGACTTTGTAGCGCGCCTATTCTTTCGTTACCCGAAGGCACAGACGAGTTTGTGGTTTATTGCGATGCGTCAATCCAAGGACTGGGTTGTGTGTTGATGCAACGAGATAAAGTCATTGCTTATGCATCACACCAACTTAAGGTTCACTAAAGGAACTACACTACTCACGACCTGAGCTAGGAGCAGTTGTTTTCGCTCTTAAGATATGGAGATATTACCTGTACGGTACCCAGTGCACCATTTACACCGATCACAGGAGTCTCGAGCATATCTTCAAGCAAAAGGAGTTAAACATGCGACAACGTCGATGTGTCGAGCTCTTGAATGAATACGAATGCGCGATCAAGTACCATCCGGGCAAAGCCAATGTTGTGGCCGACACCCTCAGTCGAAAGGATAATACACCTAAGCGCGCGCGAGCGTTACGACTTACCATCCAATCTAGTCTTCCGGCTCAGATACGAGATGCTCAGGTTGAAGCATTGAAGGCAGAGAACATCAGGGCTAAGTCCTTACGAGGATCGAGGAAACGGTTAGAACAAAAGGAAGACGACGCCTACTATGTAAACGGGCGCATCTGGGTGCCACTTCACGGAAACTTACGCGAGCTTGTGATGGATGAAGCGCACAAGTCTCGTTACTCAGTACATCCTGGTTTGGATAAGATGTACCACGATCTCAAGACTACGTATTGGTGGCCTAGTATGAAAGCCAACATAGCAACCTACGTCAGTAAATGCTTGACTTGTGCTAGGGTCAAGGTCGAATACCAGAAACCATCAGGCCTACTTCAACAACCAGAGTTACCTAAATGGAAATGGGAGAAAATTTCCATGGATTTCGTTACTGGCCTGCCTAGATCTCAACGCGGAAATGATACCATTTGGGTGATCGTGGATCGACTGACCAAGTCTGCACATTTTCTGGCTATCAAGGAAACGGATAAGTTTTCTACTCTAGCAGACGTCTACCTAAAGGAAGTAGTATCAAGGCACGGAGTGCCAACCTCCATCATTTCTGATCGTGACTCACGTTTTACATCTGAATTGTGGCAAGCTATGCACAAGTCCTTTGGCTCTCGATTAGACATGAGCACGGCATATCATCCACAGACGGATGGGCAATCTGAACGCACCATCCAAACCCTTGAAGACATGCTTAAGGCATGTGTAACAACAGTTACCACACCAGTATCCAGGCCGCTCCGTTCGAGGCATTGTACGGACGGAAGTGCCGATCACCTCTTTGTTGGGCAGAGGTTGGCGACAGTCAAATAACTGGCCCAGAACTTGTAGTAGATACAACTGAGAGGATTGCTCAGATACGACAACGAATGGTGGCAGCTCGTGACCGTCAGAAAAGCTATGCTGATAAGCGAAGGAAACCACTCGAGTTCAAGGTTGGGGATCGAGTGCTACTTAAAGTCTCACCTTGGAAAGGTGTAGTTAGTTTTGGCAAACGAGGCAAACTCAACCCGCGATATGTTGGACCCTTCGAAATCATTGAGAAAATTGGCAAGGTGGCCTACAAGCTGAATCTACCGGCAGAACTCAGCGGAGTTCACAATGTTTTCCATGTGTAGAATCTGAAGAAGTGTCTGTCAGATGAGACCCTCATAGTTCCTCTCAAGGAGCTCACTATCGACGATCAGCTGCGATTCGTCGAGGAACCAGTAGAGATTACTGATCCAGATGTTAAGGTTCTCAAGCGTACCAAAATACCTCTTGTTCGAGTTCGTTGGAACTCCCGTCGTGGCCCAGAGTATACCTGGGAACGAGAAGACCAAATGAAACTAAAGTATCCCCAGTTGTTTAGGAAAAGTGCAACCACTACTGAGGCTGAAGCTACTGCAGAATTTCGGGACGAAATTCCAAACCAACGGGGGGATGATGTGACACCACAGGAAAACCACGCAACTTAACTAGCTTCCTCAGTAACCATGTGCTAAATTTCGGGACGAAATTTTCTTAACAGGGGGAGAATGTGACAACCCTCATAACTACAGGTATCCGTACGATTAATTAATATTAAATTGTGCTTAATGATTGTGCAGAAAATTGACTAAATGGTCCTAAATGTTTTCCTAAGTGTTGCGAATTAATAGTGTCACAAAAGGTTACATAAAAGACACTATACGGAACAACTTAGCACTTTAACGAACCGGTATTTAATCGAACAACCGGACATTACTCGGGACACCAAAATTTTGTCAGAAACATTGTTTTATTATTTTTGGACTAGTTATGGTCCCCGAATACCCCAACACATTATATAATGCACCATACACATAATACACTAGATATTACATTTAACTTCCAACCATTTACCTACTTATCATAAAAATTTACAATTAACCCCCCCCCCCCTCATGCCATTTACGGTCACCATGGACCCACCCCCATATCCCACTAGATTTTATCCTTTATTTTATTTAGATGTTGCTTGATATGGTGACCAAGATATTAGATGAAAATCTTATAAGTATGGAGGCCAAGATCTTTCCATAGCATTTCATATCTCCAAAATCTTCACACCACTCCCTCATACTCACTCTCTCCCTCTCGGCTCTACTTAGAACCGCCACCACCACCACCACCACCTTGCCACCACCATCATTCCATTTTTAAGCTTAATTCAAGTACAAGAAGGTGATCCATGGAGCTTGGTGTTTGAGGAACTTGAAGAACCTTCATCCTTTGCATTCATTCATTATTTTCATCATCTTTTTCCCTTGTGTTCTTCCCTAGCTTAAAGCTAGTTGTAAGCTTCTTGTTAACTCTTGGTTACTTCCTATTTTTAGTAGTTAAAGGATGTATTATGATGAAATAACTAGAACACTAAAAGACTTGAATCTTGAATCTTGAATCATGAGATGAAATATGATGATACATGATGAAATATTGTTAAGATGATGTTGTTAGAAGGTGTTGTGATCATATGTGCGTGTTTTAGTAACGTTTAAGCGATTAACAGCATGCTGAGTAACATTTATAGCCAACTTCAGTTGGCTGTAAACGGACCGTTATAAATCAAAAAATTGATTTTCTGAAGTCTAAATTATGTGTTTTCGAAAATGAATCAAATGGCACTGGAATCATATTTTTTTGAGGCGTTTACTATTTTTAAAGGTCCGTTTTGTACAGCAGCAAAAGCTGCGTTTGTACTGCAGAACATTTGTGTTATTTTTTTCATCATAACTTGAAATCTGTGTAGAATTAGGACATGAAATTTGTACTGTAGATGGCCACTGATGTCATTGTTATTCTCCCATTGGAATTTCGTCAATTGGACTTACGATGAATTCTAAATGAATTTTTCCGTGGACTGCAGTCAGAAAGTGACGAATCTGATTGCAGCCCGGTAAATGATTTTTATAAAATAATGGGTAAAGAATTGGATCCCGAGATTTTTACACAGTAATATTTGGATTGTTTAAAACATTCTGTAAAAGTTTGGGAATTTTTGGAATAAGTTAACTATTTTATTAAATTACTAGAAAACAGCCCAGTTGGTGATTCGCGTGTCTAAATGTCGGTTGTGTTGTTCGATAATGATCCAACTTGTTGTATGTCAATAAAAGTGTTATGTAAGATCTCGTATGCTTGCTCTTGAGTAGTTATAGTAGGGAGGTATGTATGGGCATGATCAGTTAAAGTGAGTGCATATTATGTGATAGATACGTGTAGAAACTTTGTGCTTTTATTGAAATTATTAATAAACTAAATGTTAATCATATTAGGACGTGATTGATCAACCTCGACCGTTAGCTATTTTAAAGAGTTCAACCGAGCAAACCGAGGTGAGTTCACACTCTTTCTAAGGTATGGGATTCCCGGTGGTTTGGAATGGGTTAAAGAACTAAAACGGAACCCGCATATCCTCATTGGGTAGGATATGTACCACCATCCTCCATGGGTAGGATGCCAATATTAATCCTGCGTATTCTCCTTGGGTAGAATACGTACGTTCGTCTTCCTTGGGTTGGACAACAACCTTAAACTTACTAGATAAAACTCTATCATTAAGTCCCTCATTTTTATATCGACTTAATCGCCGGGCCAATGGCGAGCGGGTCATTAGTTAATAGCGCTATTAGGGTTGACAAGCCTCACACCGTGCCGGTAGGACGGGCGTGTACTAATGGATCTGGGCACTCAGTCAATGATGATAGACATTGACTTAGGGCACAACATACTTTCGTCAGTTGTCGATATGGTAACGGTCTAGTGGTTCACATGGGGAAGCCCCCACTGATTATGGATATGGTTTGGGGAAAAACAAAGATACTGGTTAACTCGTGGTTTACGAAACAACTTATGGTTTTCAAAACAAACTTTTAAAACTAAACAACCAACTGTGAACTCGCTCAACTTCGTTGCTGACTCCTTGTTACATGCCTTGCAGGTCGTTAGGTACTTATGGAGCTTGCACGAGAGGAAGGAGTCGTTGTGGGACATGGACAGTGTGTGCAATGTTAAACTTGCTAAACTTATAACTTATGTTTTGGTTTTATGTTTTATGCTTCCGTTGTTTAACTTGAAATTGATAACTTATGTTTTGAACACCAATTGTATTGCGTGGTTGGATTTTATCTATATTAAATACATTGTTCAATATGATTGGTGCCTTGATCCTGGTCATGTCACGCCTCAAAGCGGTGATACCCCGCTTGTGGATTTTGGGGGTGTGACATCTTTGTAGTTGACCCACATTTTACACATATGATTCAGGTGCTAATTCGTAATACTATCCAGGTTTGCTTAACATAGGAACGTACTGTTGCCTTAGTTTCTTTAATAAAAATAAATACCATGTGATGTTCTGAAACAAGTTGTTTTGTGTCATTTGAAAACAATAAACTTTGGATAATTAATATATCGCAAATTTACTTAGTGCCGCGTGTTTTGAATAATCTACTTTACGTGACGCTCCGACATTACCGCTGTCGGTTGGGGTGTTACAACAAACAAGCATTCATAAACAGAACATATAATACATTGACACTTATTAAATATTTTATTGGTCGCAGTTTTAAGTATTTAAATAACATATAAAAACTAAAAACACTAATGAACTATCGAACACAAACGAAAACATTACCGAACGTTCACGAACATAAATGAACGAACACGACCTCTGTTCATGTTCTTTCATTTAACTAAACGAACAAAATTTCTCATTCGTGATCATTTATTTAATAAACAGAAGGACACAAACGAACTTCCCGCCGAACGGTTCACGAACGGTTCGCTAAACATTTGTTTCATTTGCAGCCTTATTTGGCATAATGTTAAATGGTTAGCGTTTGGTAAATAGGTTTAGATTTTCGATAGTGGTAAGGATTGTTTCTTTTATCTAATAGGGGAGCTCAAATTTAGTAAGCTACATGTAGGGTGGTTTATAGGAACAAATTAGGAGTCAGTCTAAAATTAAAAAAAAAAAAAACAGGTTTGGATTATAAATGTGTCTGCATATAAAAGATATTGTTATGACATGCATAATATGTTTAATTTCTTGTGTTAAATAAGTTAATAAGTAAGAAGACACATTTTGACCTCTTTATTAAAACGACGTTGTTTTATAGTATTACACGTAACTATATATATATATATAGGGTCAGGATTTAGAGAAAACGGTGAAAAATGTGAGAACAGTGAGAACGCTTATGGATCGTCAGATCAAAATAATCTATGGACAAGATTGGCGCGGTGGCGTTTTCGTAAATAACATCAATTTTATCACTTGGAACGTGCTTCATTAAGGGTAAAAGGGTAAACATCGTTTCTCCCATAAAACACCATTAAATATAAAACGCCAACTAAATACAAAACACCAATTACTAAAAAATATTTTTCCTGCGTGGTTTTTTCTGTGTTTTAGTTGGTGTATTTTATAATCTTAGCCTACAAAAACGCTATTAAATATAAAATGCCAAACTTGAAAGATGGGACGTGTTACAGACTTAACAGATAAAGCTGAGCAAAACAGGAAGTACAAACAGTAACTGAAACGACGGATATTTTATTAATTGCACTTATTAATAATATCCTGCCTAAACTACGCGTTAAAGACATCCTATAAACAAAAACGTCTCAGCACCTTCCATTGATCAAACCAAAAAACAAACGTCATGGTTCCTAAATACAACTCACTGTAAAACGCCAAAAAGTTAAAAAAATCAAAGATTTCAAACACTGTTTCTTGAATATTCAGTATAGTTCTGTGTGAAGTTTCACTGAATGGATTGTTAGGTGAGGGGGTAACTCAATAAGATTTTGCTGCATGAGATGGACAAATATTCAAGAAAAAGAGACGGATGACAGTCATATGTTGTCATCTTTGTTCTTGAAGAAGGCTTGGATGAGAAGAAGAGACCGATGACACTGAAGAGTGGGATGAAGATAAAGATGACGACCAGACAAAAAACCCACGTCATTTTGTCTCCAACATCCACAAAAAGCCACTTCAACAACAAACAACAATAAATTGCACCAAAGCCAAAACGCCATATATTTGTGATAGTTCTATAGTTTCAAAGAAGAAAGAGACTATTGACACTGAAGATTTGGAAGAGAAATTTGATTAGGATTTTTAATTTATTTTTTTCGCTTTTATTTTTTTTAGTGGTTTGTTATTTAATTTTCCACTAAAAAATACATTATTTCTCTAAAAAATTGCTTGTAAAACGCCAAGATGCCACAAACGCCAAACTCTACAACTATAATAAAATTTGTGGCATCTTGGGGTTTTACAAGCATTTTTTAGAACAAATGTATAAAACAATATGCAAGAGAACAGAACAATGTGCCATCTTTGTCTAAACGCCATTAAAATTACAAAACGCCAAAATCTAAAGATGGGACGTGTTACAGCCTTAACAGATGAAGCAGAACAAACAGTAACTACAAACAGTAAACTGAAACGACAAAAACTTTATTACTAACATTATAATTAAAACCCACTACATCGGTACTTGAATTTATTTATCTTTTCAAAAACGCCATAATTACCTGTCACGTTATAGGACTGCATCCTACATGGCGGCAAAAAAAGTCATTATATAAGTAGAACAGGTAAACAAAACTTAACACTCCATGTATTCTCTAACATGTCACACCTTGACTAAAACGCCATAAAAACTTAAAAAAACGGCTCAACTTATTGCATGGAGGTTTGATAGGTCGGGGAGACGTTTCGTCCTAGAATTCTCTAACAGGAGAAGGGTGAAGATCAAGACAATCAAGGCCATACTTAGTATGGATGAAGCCGTTTAGAGGGATATTCTGGCCCTTGGGGTTCCAATGTCCGACGACTGTGAAAGAACTCGAAAGGTAATAAGAAGATTGAAGAGAAAATTTCCAGCAGATGATGATGATGATATTGACGATACTGGTCTACCAACAGTTAGCAGTTGGGTTTGGATGAACAAGCAAGAATGGTTAAAGTGACTTATCGAAACGGGGTGGAATATTCATTGCCGATGGACGAAATGCTGAAGACAGAGAGACTACATCTTCTTGAACAACTCTGTGATTTAGTACCTTCGAATAATGCAAGATCCAGGGTTGTCATGATATTTAAGTATAGGCTGCAGCAAAGACGAGACGAGATAATGGTGTTATATGCCGATGCACAACATGATGATGATGATGATGAATCTGAAGAAAGTGATGGGTACATCTCTGATGTAATCCCATACACAAAAGACTATTAGTTTGTTTTGATTTCGTCTTATTGTAATCTTTTGAATTATTGATGAATTATAATGAATTATTCAGAACGCCATGAACGCTAAAAAATTTACCTTTATAAGATATATATGGGATTAATTCAACTGGTAAAATCTACAAAACGCCAAAAAATGTAAAGTTTGAATTATTAAAGATATATAATGAATTTGGTAATACCATGGACGCCAAGATGTTAGAATTATTAATTAATTTTAATGAATTTGGGAACGCCATAAACGCCAAACTCTTATATATGTGACACAAAAACGATTAATTGAACGAGTCAGATCTAAAAAAGACCAGTAAAACGCCAGATAGTTATTGAATCTAAATAAACGCCAAAAAAATCTTAGACGCCAAAAATGAAGCAGTATTGTGACACATGAAAATGGAAAAAAAGGGAAGATAAAAAGACAAAAAAGCCCCCCCCCCCGCCCTAATAATATCACGCGCCACGTGTTCGACCAGGATCCGTTCTCACACTTTAGGGCGTTCTCTCCTGATCCCGTCTCTCTCTCTCTCTCTCTCTCTATATATATATATATATATTAATAATCAGACGTGGGATGTAATTTCTAGTAAATTTTATTTATCATGTTATTTAAGTCTTATTTTTTCTTAATTGTGTTTTGTGAGTTGTGTAATAACTGTGTTAAATGTGTCGTGTGATTCAAGGTATTGAATTGCTTTTATTTAATTGCGTTAAATATGTTGTGTCTTGTTATTTATGTTAGTGAACCTATCACATTTAACATGTTTAATTGCGTTAAACATGTTGTGTCTTGTTATTTGTGTTAGTGAACCTATCACATTTAACATGTTAAACGTGTCATGTAAGCTAATTATTAAATATGTACATCTAACTGTTTAAAAAATAACATATTTAGCTAAACAAGTCGTGTCTGACTTCAATAAGTGATCGGACATGACTCGTTTAAATAACACTTGGAATTACACTACACAACTCAAGTCTTACCTTTAATAATTCAATAACTTTACACATCATATCAAAAACTAAAGAATGACCATGATTAGTCTTTTCAAAAAGCACAGGGAAACATAACGGCAGTAAGGCTGCAAGGTATGAGGGGCTCCATTGTGACATCATCGACACGTAAGTGTCATGTGATGAAGTCTGAAGAGGCTCTATTGCATCTCCTCAATAACAATCATGGTATGGGATGAAGTTCCTTCAATCATTACCTAATATTTTTTAATTTTTTATTATAAATAACTTTTTAATAGATAAATATAAAAATAACTTTTTATAAAAAAGGCATAACATATAAATAAAACCTCCATTAAAAAACATCAAATTAAAAAAAAGACATAGCATTTAAGAAAAAAGGACATAACATCTCAAAAAAACATAGTTTTAAAACATAATGAAGTTCTATTTGTTTAGATATTTTGCTGGATGGCTTGTTTCTCCATTTCGATTATCACACGATCCTCTTCGGATACATGAGGTGGAATCAGTTCTTTGAGGAACTGAGTGTCGACCGCCTTTTGCATACTCTTTTGCAACTTGATCTCTTGTTCCTTTAGCGATAGAATTCGAGCAAGTTTCTCGTCTAACATGGACGAGCGACTGGATCCACCTTCAGTATTTGTTGCTGTTGTAGAAGTAGATTTGCCTTTTGATCTTGCTCTTGCGACCGCTACCTTGCTTTTGTCTCTACCTGGTGGGCCTGACAATTCTTGTGGTTCCTCAAAGTCTAGGTCGATGTTGGCGTCATTTAGGTCTAGGTAAGAACGAGTATCAAATGCACATGCGGACGAGAGCGGCTTCCTGAACTAGCTCGGAGTGCTTTGATGTTTGGCCGGGTTTGACTGGTGGCACAAGATACCACTTTGGCGTATTTTTTAGCACCTCCCAAGGTTTAACCATGGTAAATGCACAACCGTATGTTGATCGTCGAGTGCGGCAGACATGACACCTGCATTGCTTGAACCACTTGGTCTATTTTTATTGTTAATATGGCAGTTGACAATGCTGTTGAAGTTGCTACATTTCGACCTCATTGACGAGCACTTTCCCGAGAACGAATTGTTTGAACGATACAGTTTGCGATTCATGGTAGCAATAAAAACTTTTCTTGGATCTGCCTCATAAAAATTGGCGCCTCTTGATCATTGCCTACGTTAACATTTATAACAATTATATATTTTAAAAACACTTTTAAAAATTATATACTTTAAACTTTTTTTAACACTTTTAAAAATTTTATACTTTAAACTTTTTTAACACTTTTAAAAATTATATACTTTAAACTTTTTTTAACACTTTAAAAAAATATATACATTAATTTTTTTTAACACTTTTAAACTTTTCTAACACTTTTAAACATTATATACCTTAAACATTTACAACAGTTATATATTTTTTAAAAGACATATGCTTAAAAAATAAAACATTAATATTATTTAATTTTAAACATTTAAAATACAATTAAAAGAGTAAATAAACACTTTAAATATTTTTACCAACAGTGGGGTCTTCGGATATGTTGACCCATGCTCGTGTTAAGGCTAACTCATCTTTTATCGTCCACTTGTTGTAACTCTTTTTTGCTCGTGGCTCGTCGGGTTGCTTTCTACGATGTCTCTACAAGGATGATGTCTCATGGATTTCACTTTCAGGATCAGGTTGGCTATCGGGTACTACGGTTTGGGTATCGGGTGGAGACAAGCGAAATTGGAGACATAGGAGACAAGCGTTGTGACATGCATTTGCCAAACTTGGGAGGATATATGTAAAGACTCGACATTTGAACCGGTGGAGGTGTGTGTCAAGGTAGCAGTCGGTATTCGCCTTCTCCGGTGTTGGCGGTGATGGTCCACATGTGTTGTTGAGTTGATATGTAACGTGGATTGTTTGGGGAAAACGCATTCGAGTCGTTATTGAATGGAAACATGATGAAGTTATGGGTGTTATGGGTTGTAAGAGATGATTTTTGAGTTAAAAAGATGGGATAAATTGGTGAGTTGTGTTAAATAATGGGTTGATTCGGTATATATATAAGGTAAAAATTTGTTTTTAATTTCTTTTTAAAAAGAGCTGTTGGTAACGGCTAGTCAACCAAGGGCCCCATCATTCAGCCTCCCGAATGCTTGTTGATTGTATTCGTTGGCCATTAATAGCGCCCCCCAATGGTGCCTATAGTATGGTTAGTTGGGGGGAGGGGACACTATTGTTCAAAATCTGAAATCTGCTGAGGTGGCTAGGGCATGGTGCCACATACCGCTTAGCCTGACAACGTGTTGAAGAAAATTTCATATATTTTTTTGAGTCTTTTCTTTTGTAATCACATCTACTTCATTGCTATTAAAATCATTTGTTTTTCTTTATCATTTTAGTAAACTGTCAATTTCGTCCTTGTGGTTTGGCTATATTTTGTTACTTTCACCTAGAAAGTTTTCTCGCTTATGGGTCCCTTTAGTTTCAAAGTCTTGTCATTTTTATCCACTTTGTTAACCTCATTCATTTTTAATGTCAGATGAGGGATATTTTTTTTTTCATTTTACTTAATATATAAGTTTTTGAGCAGTGCGTAGAAAATAAAAGAGATAAACAAAAGATAAAAGTAAATCCTACCCCGTTTTTTAAACCATCACTTCAACCCTGACCTCAACCACATCCTCATCCTCCTCCTCCCCCATCCAACATCGTTATCATCACCACCACCTCCTCCATCCACCACCACCACCGTCATCACCACAGGTGTTGTGTTGCTGGGTTGATATGCAACGTGGATTGTTTGGAGAAAACGCATTCGAGTAGTTATTAAACGGAAACATGATGAAGTTATGAGTGTTATGGGTTGTGAGAGATAATTTTTGAGTTAAAAAGATGGGGTGAATTGGTGAGTTGTGTGTTAAATAATGGGTTGATTGGGTATATATATATAAGGTAAAAATTTGTTTTTAAAATATGTTTTTATTAAAAAGAGCTATTGATTACGGCTAGTCAACCAAGGGCCTCGCCATTCACCCTCCCGAATGCTTGTTATTATGTCCGTTGGCCATTAATAGTGCCCCCCAATGGCGCCTATAGTATGGTTGGGGGGTGGCGCTATTGTTCGAAATCTGAAATCTGCTGAGGTGGCTAGGGCATGGTGCCCCATACTGCTTAGCTTGACATGTTGAAGAAAATTTCATATATTTTTTTGAGTCTTTTCTTTTGTGATCACGTCTACTTCATTGCTATTAAAATCATTTATTTTTCTTTATCATTTTAGTAAACTGTCATTTTCGTCCTTGTGGTTTGACTACTTTTTGTTACTTTCACCTAGAAAGTTTTCTCGCTTATGGGTCCCTTTAGTTTCAAATTCTTGCCATTTTTATCCACTTTGTTAACCTCATTCATTTTTTAACGTTAGATGTGGGATATTTTTTTCATTTTACTTAATGTACAAGTTTTTGAGTAGTGCGTACAAATTTAAAAAGATAAAATTAAATCCTACACCATTTTTTAAACCATCACTTCAACCCTAACCTCAACCATATCCTCCTTCTCCTCCATCCACCACCGTTATCACCACCACCACCACCTCCTCTATCCACCACCACCGTCATCACCACATCCTTCGTTGCTCGCCGACAGTCATCCTATCACCATTTCAATGATAATGACAACTTTTAGATCCACATCAAACCGATATATTACCCGGATGTGAGAAAAAAACAATGTTAGATGAAAGTGACAAAATTGGTCAAACCACAAGGACATAAATGACAGTTCATTATTATCACTTTTAAAAACAACTATTGTTTACACCCGCACATTATGACGGGGGAAACGAATAATCAACAAACATGAGACTGCAAACTCATATAACTATAATATCATCTATTACATCTAATTATCAAAAGTATACTCTTATTCACCTTCTTGATGGTGGTTGGGCACTAAGAAACACATTGATGACCTAAATAGTGGGAGCAATGCATTGTGTTTGTGTTTGTATTTTCCGAACATGTTCATGACAACATACAGAAGTGGATGCAACAACTAACTAGTAATAGAAATTAGTACGACATATAAAATCAAATTATCACAAATAGTCATCATACTATAAGGGCATAGCGAAATACAGATACTTAAAACTTTTGTAAGCAGAATGAATAAAATACAACAAACCATCTTTGTAAGAATCCTCGCCAAGTGTGCCTAACTCAAAGACGGCTTCATCATGTGCCTGTAATAGAGCACAACCATGTTAAAGGAAAAATAATTATTAATATAATTAAAAAGAGAAAGTTACTTTTTGAGTCCTTATGTTTTAGGGGTGTTAACCACTTGAGTCCAAAATCCTATTACGGTTGGGACTTGTAGAAGTGTACTAACTTGTCCTAACAACTTACATTCATGTCTTGATTCATTTATTCATGTTTATGCATTGTTTGACCTGTTTGGAACAAAATTGCCAAAACAAACCAAGACTCCAAACTAGCCAAATGTTTGGATGTTCTGTGTTAAGGTAAGCATATGTAATGATTTAGGATGCAAATCCCACCATCTACACACTTGCATCTTCCTTCTGTATCAATATTTCCATTATTGCATGTTTTCCCTGTACCGGACTCAAATCCCACTAACCAAATAGATGATGATTTCATGTTATTGTAAAACTCTTATGAGGATTTTTGAGAAGATTATTCCTTATTTTATTTTCTTCATTTTTTGGATTTTATTAGGTTTAGATTAATTTTCACCATTGAAAGGTATTATATTAGTCTTGAAAATCTAATTAAATTCAACTAAAATATAATAAATATATTTGGGCGGAAAATAAATATTAAAATCATAAAAACTTTCTGTTTTAATTTTATTATTTATTTTTCTAAAATTTATTTATTTATTATTTATCTATTATCATAAAAACCTAGTTTCAATGATTTAATATAAATACATATCACATTACAAAATGACGAATATAATATTTTAATACTTAGAAATCCTTTATTTTACATAGGCCTTTTCACCCATTTATCATTGCATACAACACTAAATAGTAGTTTTACATGTAATCATATAATAAATTTATATGATTATTAAAACAACTATATATAAACATTTCGTTTAATCGTTTTTATGAGGTTTTATCATATACTTTTACCTTTACGTTTTCATATCCTTTTTACATTTCTTTTACACCGAGACCTAAATCTCGAGACTCGTACTTTATTTAATCTTTTTTTATCATACTTTATTCCTATACAAATGCATTTATACCTTTACCCTTTTATGCTAGTCTTCGCCTTACTTGCCTTGCTCTTACACTTATTCGTGATCCTTCTCAGATTAACTTCGCAAGACTGTGAGTATTACTTATCTCTTTTTCAAAAAAATTTGGGATAATTCATGTACAAATATACAAAATACACTTTCACTTACAAATTTATTTATGCACAATTACAATTTAATTACATGTTCTTAGTTACCTATGTGTTCTTGTATGTTTAAACATGCATAGTTACAATTGTTATTCTGTTAAAACCATTAACTATGTACAAAACGACCTTAATAATGTATAGCGGTATATGATTGACGATCACCTAAGATTCATTTTACCCTTTTCGAAGGGAATGCATGGTCATTATTAAGTACTTTCTTGACCCAACGTTTTACAAGTTTAGGTGTGCATAACGTCTTACATGTAGGTTTGGTTTTGCCTTTTGTACTACGTTGGAGTGTTTACATGATTACGTATGGTACTTCTTTAGACATGTGAATTGTAAATTTCAAACTTACAATATATACACATACATATACAACCCTAAGTATGCCCCACCAACAATTCTTTGTTGTCATTTTTTTCGTACAATATATGAAGCTCTATTCAAGATTGAGATCACATAGGAATTCGAACCTAGACTATCAACATAAACTAATGTTGTGCTATCGTTTACTTTAGTTGAACAATGTGTTTCCTTTTCGTGTATTGTACAACAATTTAATTTCAATGATTAATATATATCAATTTAGTACCATGAATCTTTGAACAATCTATTATCTATATATCTCATTGTGTCACATGAGTTTATATGAACTTACGGAGGCCACAATAGCGTATTTTATAGCCACAAACAAAAATTCAATAAACCTACACATCTAAAGTAAAGGTTTAGGATCAAATACAAAGGCTCCAAAAAATAAACCCACTACACCAAAAAAAAAACCTAAACACCCACCCCCCATATATATTTTTTTCCCGGGGGGGTAGTTTTTTTATTAGGTTTTTGGGGGGTGGGGTTATGTTTTTTTTTTTGTTTTTTTTTTTTGGGTTAGGGGGGGGGGGTGGTGGGGTGGGGGTGGGGGTGGGTGTTTAGGTTTTTGGTGGTGGTGTAGTGAGTTTAGATTTTAGGTTCTCGGAAACTTGTCGCTCTATAATGTCTTCTTGCACTTTTTACTTTTAGCAGCCTTTGTAGAATAACTTAACCCCTAAATTAAAATGAAAGCATAAACGAAGCATGCAAATAAGATAAACCAGAAAATATGATGATGTTTTAATTGTGTCACCAACCAGTATGTTATATAATCCTAAAGAATTCAAGCGTTTGAAGAACAACTGTATCATCAAATACCAACAAGTAATACAACATTTCCTGCCTAATGTAATAAAACACATTTCCATCAATACTTTTCAGTTAAGTAAACAATCAGCTAATTAAAAAAGGAATCAGTTATATAATCTCTTAACATATAGGTGAATGGGCATTTGTTGTGACCTTGCAGGTAATCTTTAAACTTTTCATTGCTACATTCTGGATCATCACGAGTCTTTTAACGGGTTACTGTAGGTTGAAGTAAAAAAAGTTATATGATTAGAATAGGTAGGATATAAATAATGGACACCTTCTTCTCATCAATCGCAGCTTTAATCATGTTAATCTTCTTACCAAATGCCTTTTGCTTTTCTTTATTCGCGCGAGTTGCACATTACCATCGCAACTTGCACATTTCTTCACTAAAGAATCATTGTTCGTCACTGATGACGTGGGTAGCTCAAGCTTAATAAACTAATTATAAGTGCAAAATAGCTTAAAGGGTTCGAGTAAGCTACTAGTTGTAATGAACAGCAAAAACATTACACAGTGTCGTGTCCCATCACACTTTACGTGTGACTTCTCTCACTCAGCTGCAAAAGGGGCACGTGAGAAGAGGCAGTCTTTTTCCCGCAGGTCCGAAGCCTTCAACCTACCAAAACGGGTAACCCCCTCACCGAATCACTAGTTAAAGGTTTATACTCTTGGCTTCCTCTTTCCCTATAAATGACCACCCTTGGTCATTCAGCCAAACATTCCAAAATCTCACACTCTCTCTAAAACTTGCACATTGCATGTTCTATTCTTCACATTCAATAACACTATCACATTGCATGTATCGGATTCGGGTTGAGTCTCTCTCAACCTTGAATTCTAAGAAACTGATAAAAGAGTGATCCGACCCTATGTATTGCATACGTAGGGGGACTCGCGACCTGCGTTAGGCAAAACGAGACTCTGAAACTCTTTTGCCTAATCAGTCCATCCACTATCCCTGGTTTCATATTTGTCGTAGCAACAAGTTGGCGCCCACCGTGGGGCTACGCCACTAAGTTCATCTTTGAAGACGAGTAGTGTAGCTCCAACTTCGTTGAAACCATCATGTCTGAAAGCGAATCTCCGGGTGAGGTGAACCAAGTACCACATACTTCTACACCTAGTGCCAGCCAAACTCCACCGGCTATGCCCACCTCGTTCTCAACTCCGGGAAACATCCCAAAAGGAGTCACATATCCTATCCTGAGTTTTCTTCCTTTCAGACACCAACCCCATCTCGTTCAGGGGTTCCATCCCCTCATATCGGTGCAACAGGCACACCGACACGCATCGATCTAACACCAGATGGGGTAGCAAGCAACTTTCTACAGTTAAGGTATCTTCTTAACCAGTAAGTGAGTAGAGAAAGGGATAAAGGAGTAAGAATCATGCTGGATTATGACGAACCCGAGCCCTCATTGTCACCTGGACCACCCCTTCCTCCTTTTATAAGCTCATAACCCACCATATCCAGAAATGAAGCTGGTCCTAGTCACCCTCCACCAAGACCCTTGAAGAGGCCCTTGAAAGGGCTGAGGCTCACATCCAGGGGGACGAAGCTGTCGATATCAAGGAACAAAGAAAAAGGGATCCTAGCTGGAGGAGTAACATGCCAAATAGAAAAAAAGAAGCAACTATGGTTCTTATGATAAACGCTCCAGGAACTTAGATCCACGAAGGTCTGAAAGCAGGAACCCTTCAAGCAGGGAAAAGACTGTGAACTTCACAGCGTTAACCAAAACTCCACAAGAAATCCTTGCCACCGAAGAGGTAAAGCATAGCTTCCGACCACCCTGACCTTTACCCAAGAGTAAGAGGAATGAAAACTATACTCAATTTTGTGAGTTTCATGAAGAAAAAGGTCATCACACCGACTGTTTTCAACTCAAGAAAAGAATTGAGGAAGTTGTTAAGTCTGGAGAGCTTGCCCACTTGGTCAAAGGGGTAAAAGACAAAATGGCTGACGGAAAAGGCAAAAAGGTGAACATGGTGAACCTTGATGGAGAAACCTCCCACAAACGACAATGCTTGGAGGCTTGGGAGCTTCAATGTGTATGATTCCCACCACCTGAAAGGGGCATTCTGTCGAACCCTTTGGTGGTGAAGGCCACTGTGGGAACCATTAAAGCAAGCAAAGTTGACATTGATACGGGGGCAACAACTGAGATAATGTTCGAGAAGTGTTTCAACCGACTCAGCAACGATGAACATTCAAGGCTTCAACCAGCTGAGTCCTCTATTAAAGGTATTGTTGACATCCCCATCAAGTGTTTGGGCCAACTAACACTTGATGTTTGCTTTAGAGAAGGAAAAATGGAAAGGACCAATCCGCTCACCTTTGTCGTGATCAACATGCCTTCCAACTATGATGTTATCATAGTAAGGCCGGGGCAAAGTGAGTTTGGTATATGGCTGTTTTAGTTGGTCAAGGTGTGGTCAACTTCCCAACCGAAAGAGGAATTGCAACCCTTCAACCTACCCAGGAAGCCTTCCTGGTTGAAGGGGATAACTCAACAAAAAATGAAGGGGAGCAAGGTTGGATCATTAACCCTAAGTATCCCCAACAAAGAACAAGGGTAAACACCAACCTCACCGAAGACACTCTCTCGTATCTCAAGAAGCTATTGTTGCACAATATGGACATCTTTGCATGGTGTCCCGAAGACATGACCGGTATCCCTCGAAATATCGCTAAACATGAGCTCAAAATCCCACCCAACCTGAAGCCAATTGTTCAGCAGAAAAGGAGTTTAGCCCCATATAGAAGCCTGATAGAATGAAAAGAGGTTGAAGGGTTGGTACAAGCTGGCATTCTCCAAGAGGTTAAATACCACTCTTGGATAGCCAACCCCGTGATGGTCAAAAAGCCTGATGGATCCTGGAGAATGTGCATTGATTTCAAAGACTTGAACAAAGCTTGTCCAAAGGATTGCTATCCTTTGCCAGAAATTGATCTAAAAGTAGATTCGCTCACATGTTTCCCCTTCAAATGCTTTCTCGATGCTTATAAAGGCTATCATCAAATTCAGATGAAGAAAGATGATGAAGAGAAGACAGCCTTCCATACCAACAAGGGAATTTTTTGTTATAAAAAAATGCCTTTTGGCTTAAAAAACGCTGGGGAACCTACCAACGATTGGTGGATAAAGCATTTGCTGAACAAATAGGCAAGAACATGGAAGCTTATGTGGATGACTTGGTGATCAAGAGCAAAACTGAGGGCCAAATGCTCGATGATATACAGGAAACGTTCTGGAATCTTAGGAAGATCAACATGAAGCTTAATCCAGTAAAAATGCTCATTTGGTTTTGAAGAAGGCAAGTTTTTGGGGCATATCGTGGGCAAACAAAGCATAAAGGCCAACCCCAACAAGGTTAAATCCATCCTAGATACAAGGTCCCCACAGAGCAAGAAGGAGGTTGAAAGCTTGAATGGTAAGCTGGAAGCCTTGAAGCGTTTTACGTCCAAGCTGGCTGAGAAGTCCTTACCTTTTTCCAAAACCCTTCAAGAGTGCACAAACAAGAAGGACTTCTGATGGACTGAGAAAGCTAAAGAAGCCTTTAACCAAATGAAGCAGCACCTAGCTAGATTACCAGACATTGCCGCTCCTGAGACTGTGGAACTAATCTTTGTCTACCTCTCAGTTGCTGAGGAAGCAATTAGTGCATTCCTTACCATCGAAAGAAACAAGGCTCAGGTACCCGTTTACTTCTTTAGTAAAACTTTAAAGTTGGCAGAGACCAAGTATCCCCCATTGGGAAAACTTGTTCTTGCATTGGTGAAAACAACTAGAAGGCTTCGAAGGTATTTTCAAGCAGACCCCATACAAGTGGTCACTGATCAACCAATGAAAAATGTGCTTGAAAAACCCGAAACCTCTGGATGTCTAGCCAAATGGGCAGTGGAACTAGGTGAACACAACATCACTTACGTTCCAAGAAAAGCTGTGAAGGCCCAAATTTTAGCTGATTTCATTTTGGAAATTCCAAAGGAAACAATAACGGAAGTTAACACAACCTCCACTGAACCTTCCGACCTCGACACCTAGAAGCTTTTTACCGATGGAGCTTCCAGGCTTGAAGGGTTAGGGGCAGGGCTAGTCCTGATCAATCCTAATGAATTGGAATTCACATATGCTCTTCGGCTTGAATTTCAGACTACCAACAATGAAGCCGAGTTTGAAGCACTGATTGCAGGACTCAAGCTAGCAAAAAAGATGGACGTCAAAAAGCTTCAAGTCTTCACAGACTCTCTAATTGTTTCAAGTCAAGTAGATGACAACTACATAGTTAAAGAACCCAACATGAAAAAGTATCTAGAAAAGGCAAAGGAACTCATGGGCACATTTGAATCATGCACCATCAAACAAGTCCCAAGGTCACAAAACAAGAAAGTTGATGCACTAAGCAAGCTTGCATCTCACAAACAAAGTGTTGGTTGAGGTGTTGAAGAGATCGTCCATTCAAGAACTCGAGGTACAAGATGTGATCAGTGAGGAGGGGCCGAGTTGGATGACCCTTTGGTTAAGTTCCTTACAAATGGTGAGCTGCTATGGATCAGACGGAAGCTGAAAGGGTTCAGATCAAATCAAGATAGTATGTGTTGCAAGGAGATATCCTCTACAAAAAGGGATACCTTGCACTACTGCTTTGATGTGTTGGCCTGGAGCAAAGGCAATATCTGATCAAGGAAGTTCATGAATGGATATGTGGGGCTCACTATGGCCTAAGATCAGTGGTTTCTAAGTTGATGAATGTTGAATATTTTTGGCCCACCATGCATCGAGATACAACCGAGCAGCTGAAAAAGTGTGAAGCTTGCGAAATACATGCTCCAGTGCCCAAAAGCCCAAAACATTACTTGGTTCCCATCTCATCAGCCTGGCCATTCCATGAGTGGGGAATGGACATCGTTGGCCCATTCCCACCGGCTAAAGGAGGAGTCAAGTTCCTACTAGTAGCAGTGGACTACTTCACCAAGTGGCCAGAATTGAAGCCATTGGCAAAGATATCAGGAAAACAAGTCATTGATTTTGTATGGGAAAACATTATCTGTCGATTTGGGTTGCCAGGAGTGTTGGTCATAGATAACGGGAAGCAATTTTCCGAGAAGCCTTTTAGCACCTGGTGCAAGGAGTTCAGGATAACACAAGTGTTTAGCTTGGTAGCCTACCCACAGTCCAATGGCCAAGTGGAAAGAACGAACTGTAGCATTGTTGAAAGTATTAAAACTCGTTTGGGAAGGCATGACAACTACTGGCTTGAAGAACTTCCCAACGTATTGTGGGCAATTCGAACAACCGAAAAACAAGCCACAAGAAAACACCATACAGCCTAGTGTTCGGATCTGAAGCTGTAATCCCGACAGAAATAGGAGTTACAACGAAGAGGACGCCCAACATTGATCTAGAATCAAACAAGCAAGAGACGATGTTGAATTTGGAACTCCTTGAAGAAGCCCGAGACCAAGCAGCCATACAAGAAGCAAAATACAAGCAAAAAATGGATTCTTACTACAATGCACGGGTAAAATATGAACGATTCAAGCCTGGTGATCTCGTTCTTCGAATCAATGAGGCAAGCAAAAAAGAAAGCCAAGGAAAGCTTGACCCTAAGTGGGAAGGGCCGTATACCATCCTTAAAGCCCACAAAGGGGGATCATACAAGCTGGCAGACCCACAAGGCAAAAAGCTTCCCCTGCTTTGGAATGGTAAAAACCTTAAAAGGTTCCATGTCTAGTCAAATGTGTTAGAAAAATAGCAAAGTGTTGTTTTGTTCCCTTTGTAACCCATGCACTTTGAGATGAATGAATGATGAAGTTCTTATCAAAACTTGTCTTTCTATCCTAAAAACAGGTTGAGAACCTAGCAAAAAACTCCATGACAAGGGTCATGTAAGGGGATGAGCTCCCAGGCCACATTGCTCAATAGGTTCAAGGGTTTATATAGACCTATATAAGGGGTGAGTTCCTAAATCAATACAACTCCATGAGACTTAGAAATTTTTTCAAAAAATATGTCTCATAGACAAGTTTGAGCAAAGTACATCAAATGTTCCTTAAGCTTTAGCACTGGCTTACGAACCAAAATCAGACTAAGTAAAGTCATAAATAGGATAGGTATGACATCTTCTTATTAAAAATATCCTAAGGCTAAGTGACTGCAGCACTGAACCCTTTAAGGTATAAATAACATAAGGTAAACACACCATCAACAAGGACAATAAAAAAAAACACAAAGGAATAGGCGAAACAACAATGCAAAATATAACAACTCAAAGCATAAAAAAGTTAAACATAGCATAGAATAATCTAAGTTAGAGTATCAAGGGCCATAGAAGGCCATAAACATAGAACATTGTTCAGGAAGCCTCCAAAGCTTTAAGCAACAAGGGACCTAAACAGTTCCCTTGGATAAAAAAGATGTTCAAAATACACAACCACAAACATTGTTCAAAAGATGCTAAGAAAGCTATGAATCAAGATACCTTCTTCACTTCGCAGAATCCGACACAGTGGGTTTTGCTGCATCATCTTTCTTGCCTCCATCAACCTGATCTTTCTTCGCCTTCCTCTTCTTTCTCCCAGCTGCGGCCACCTCGGAGGCTTCAAGGCTTGAATCCTTCGAGCCATCCCCACCTTCAGAAAAAGTATTCTCACTATCTCCAGAATGAGGACGTTTCTTGGAAATGGATTTAAGCACTTCATTACACACAACCTCATTAAGACCTCGAGGTTTCAAGCCCTACAAAACGGAAAGAGGTTTTCCATAACACTCGGATACCTCACCCACATAAGGGTAAGTCAAACAATCCATCTTCACAACGGTGTTCTTAAACACCTCGAAGGCTCTAAGCTGAAAGAGAGGAGATTTATCTTTTGGAGACCTAGCTGCACCAGCATCATATCCAGCAGTATAACCTTGATGTCTTCCATGAATAAGAAGTTTTGAATAGACATCACCTAGGGCACTGTTAAACTCGGATGAATGAAGGAGGTAAGTAACAACATGTTGGAAGCCATGCTCAATAAGCCACTTGTTATCTTTGGCCAATTGTGCCAAGGAAGCCTCCAAATCCTCTTTCTCCTTCACAGAAGCTTCAGCTTGTTGTTTCAGTTCACTAACCTCAACCTCATGCCTCTGAGTAAGTTCATGAACTTTCTTCTGCCAGGCCAACTCTTTCTCAGCAAACCCTTTTGCCTCTTTCTTCAAAGCAACCATATTTGCCTTCATGGCCTCCCTCTTCTTGGAAAAAAAAACTCATACTCTTACATCCATTTTCAAAAACGGGCAATACCTTCATGAAGCAAGTCACAAAGGTTGCAAGAAGCCATGATCATCTTCGAAATCATTTGATCATCAACCATGGAGGATGAAGAAGCACGAATAGCTGGAGGGGCAAAATGGTTGAGAACATCTTCATAAACGGCAGGGGACTTGAAGCTATTGTTTACAGTAACCTTCCAATCAGGCACGTATATCTCCTCCGAATCATCATTTGAAGAACTCTCAATAGCCTTACCCGAAGGCTTTGACCCTCCAACCTTTTTACCCAATGCCTTGGTATCCTTACCCACCGCCAAAGGCAATCTCCCTACTTCCCATCGGCAGGAACCTCTGTATCTTCAACATCCAAATCATCACCAAGATCAATCGTCTCAGAACTTGAAGCTTGTCCAGCACCTTTACGTCGAGTAGAACGATGAGTAGACTGCTTCGAAGCAGGAACCTTCACAAAACCCTTCACATTTGGAACACTAACATAGCCCGATCCTTCAAACCTATGCTCAGAACCCCTAACCACAACATCCTCACCCTCAGCAGAAGCAACATCAGCAAACACAACATCCGATGTATCATCATTCTTGATAAAGTCCAAAGCAGACATGACTGCAATTAAAACAGGAAAAAATAACATAAGTAACAAACATTATAAAAATAAGAAAAAGAAGTTAGAAAAGCAAAATTCATACCCTGGCCATCCCTCATGAGTACAGGATCCCGGTCCGGTTTATCCCATAACTTGCTTATCCCCATTAAAACGAACAAAGGTTCAGGAAAAGGGTGAAGCCTAGAAGGGCATGCCCTGATAGATTTTAAGATCCAACTGTCTAACTCAGAATCGGAGGGTTCAAGTTCATTGAGGACAATTGAATTTGAAACCCAAAAGAAACAGTCTTTCCATGAACCAAGAGTAGTTACCATAGACAAAATCAGACAAGCATCAACTAGGGACGTCTCAAACGTAAACCAATAGCCATTCTTAGCCAACCGGAAGAAACGGCGAAAGGAAAGTAGAGACGGGTCATACCCTGCAGCCCTGCACAAAATTTTGAAGTGAAAAACCCTAGTAAGGCCTTGAGGGTGCAACTGACCATAACAAACTCGATAACACTCTAACACATTAAAAACGAAAGTGGAAAAAGGTTGACGGAGGTTTGAAATCTCAAAGTGTCTGTAATATAAAGCAATGGAACCAGCCGGACAATGGTCAATCGATTTGTCCAAGCCCGGAGCCTCTGGTTTAAACCGTGAATCAATCCCCCCACTGAAGACAAAATGCCTCAACCTGTTCTTGTGTGAGGCTAGAAAAACTAGTGGATTGATCGAAAGGAAAAAGTGAAAGAGAAGAAACTAACCTGAACGGAAGATGTGATGAAACTTGGAAGGATGGAGAGAGATTAGTAAAGTGGTTATCCTTGATAAATGACAAAATAAATAGGCCTCACGGTTACCATAATTAACCTATGGGCTAATAACTGACGTCTGCAAGAAAACTGTCGTGTCTGTCAAATCAACTGTCTTTTAAAATTCAAATCTCAGCGGTTTCGCCGCCCAACACACGAAGCTTGGAACCTTTCAAGCCTTTAAGCCTTTAAGCTAGTTAACAAAAATTGCACAAAAGAAAGAAGCCTTTGGGCTTACAACACAAATACCTCTGACTTGGGGGGCTGATGACGTGGGTAGCTCAAGCTTAACAAACTAACTATAAGTGCAAAATAGCTTAGAGGTTTAAAGGGTTCGAGTAAGCTACGAGCTGTAGTGAACAGCAAAAAGCATTACACAGTGTCATGTCCCATCACACTTTACATGTGACTTCTCCCACTCAGCCGCAAAAGGGGCACGTGAGAAGAGACAGTCTTTTACCCGCATGTCCGAAGCCTTCAACCTACCAAAACGGGCAACCCCCTCACTGCATCACCGAATCACTAGTCAAAGGTTTCTACTCTTGGCTTCCTCTTTCCCAATAAATGACCACCCTTGGTCATTCAGCCAAACATTCCAAAATCTCACTCTCTCTCTATAACTTACACATTGCATGTTCTATTCTTTACATTCAATAACACTATCACAGTGCATGTATCGGATCCAGGTTGAGTCTCTCTCAACCTTGAATTCTAAGCAATTGATAAAAGAGTGATCCGACCCTATGTATTGCGTATGTAGGGGACCCGCGACCTGCGTTAGGAAAAACGAGACTCTGGAACCCTTTCGCCTAATCAGTCCCTCCACTATCCTTGGTCTCATATTTGTTGTAGCAACAGTCACTCAGTATTTATGAATCTTCTCTTAGCTATCATCCAATCATGTTTCTCTTTTGATTTTTTTGGTATAGTTTCTTACATGGGGTGTCCGAATATCTTGGTTTGAATAAGATTTTTGATTCATAGTTTCTAATTAACTATATTGTTGATTCATAGTTTCTAAATAACTAATCGTCGTTGAAGAAGGAGATGATTAAATGGGGTATCCCAATTTTTTTTACCGTGCAATCATACAATATTAAAAAATGATAATAAATAAATAAAGTAAAACAAATACCTAATAGTTTTGTCCACTTCTTTTTTTCATAGTTTGAAATCGTTTTATCACATCGTCGTCTTTTACTTTATGAAAAAAAATCATTTTCGACCGCACGAACATGGCAATGTTAAAAAATTCCGGGCCCATTCGATTGCGCAAATCCGTCTTGACAAGCTTTAATTTAAAAAGACATCTTTCAACGGTTGCGGTTGCAACCGGTAAAACCGAACCTAGCTTCATTACTCGTTAAACCAAAGGACAAGAACTATGTGTTCCCATTTCAACCATAAGACACGCAAAATCACTTATTATATTATTTGGGCTTTATTAGTTATTATAATTTGAGTTTAATTATCATAAAACTAATTATTTGGGCTTTGTTACCAACCAAGTTCTGGGCTTAATGAATAATATCAAGTTTCATAATTTTCTCTTAGGGGTATACTCGTATATGTTTTGGGGTATGCTATGATAAAACCGAAAAAAAGTTACACCGCGAATATGGGGTTGCGTTGTAGCCGGTGCTACGACTCATTCTACATTGGTTCCGCCCCCAGTAATGGGTTTTTTTTAATAAATGGGGGTAGATATGGTAGCACAAACAAGATTTGACTAAAATACTTCTCATGTGGTGGCATGTGACTTAATTTTAACGAATAACATGGATGAAGTTAGTGCTATGGGACAAAAAGGTTAGAAAAAGTGACATTGGGGGTTTAAATTTAAAAAATTCATTTTTAAGCTGCTATGGTTAAAGTAACTTAACCAAAGAGGCTAAAAACTGTAATTTTTTACTTTTCATTAAGAGGGTAAAAAATCCAATTTGCCCTAATGTGCAAGACACGTGACCGGAGTTAACTCCCGTTAAATGAAAAGACGTAAATTGTCACAACATATGATCACAAATGATCAACAGTGTTAATTCGTTATTTTGAGGATGAAAAATGAATATACCCAAACTAGTAAAAGAATAACTTAATTTGCATCAAGATAAATCAAAATGATATTTTCTATAATAGTCGGGTTCTATTTAGAAAGCTCTTAAAATGAAGAGGGTGGTTATAGTAAAATCCGAATTAGGGTAACCTCACACTTTCTATTTAAACAAGTCTATTCCCATTTCCATTATAACCATCTCCGCCGCACCCTTTCTTCTATCATCCATCTCCACCGCACCATTTCCATTTCCATTTCCATTAAACAGCCGGGTTCCATCTCCGTCGCACCCTTTCTTCTTTCATCCATCGACATCTCGACCCTAAAGATGGCATCTCTTATTCAATACCAATGTGAGAGCTTTTATTTTCATTTTATATAAATTGATTTGTCTCATAATATTTCTTTACATTTTTTTAAATCATTGCTTGTTTTCAAGAGGACCAGTTTGGGAATTTTTGGTTTAACTAAATTTATGGACATATATGCTTTGATTTTGTTGGTGTTAATATAACATATGTGTGTACTAACTCATATTGGTTTGAAAAATGAAGAAATTTATTATCAAATACATTTTTAGGATTTTTTATTTTCTACAAGCATGTTCTAGCAAAGATCTATAAACAAATGAAGCAGAAATGGTAATGGATTTTTTGTTCCTTATTTGACATATAATTTTGAGGATTTTATGTTCTCTACTTGTTTTGTTGGAATTAAATGTAAGGTTTGATGTTATTCACCCATCTCACACTAAAGATGGATTTTGCTAATCATTTTGGTGGAGACTTTCATGGGGTTTCAAGGATCTCAAGTGATAAAGGTAAAACCCAAAGCCATACAAATTAATTTAGAAAGTCATAAATGCAAATATAAATAAATAAAAAATAAAAAATTGGATAATCAAGCCCTGTCATAAAATTAGAAATTAAAAAATATTGTGTTAAAAAATCGTATAGAGATTAAAACAAAAGTAAAATATTAAGATGTGATTTTAAGTTACTAAAATGGAAAAATGTCAAAAGAGAAATAGAAACAAAAATTGTGGTGAAAGGTAGGGGTGTTAAAAAAAATCTAGATCCGAAACCGAATCTGAAATATCTGAAAATCCGTATCCGAAATATCCGAAATTTCGGATATCCGAAAATCGGATAATCCGAATTTTCAGATTCGGATATTAATTTAAAAAATTTCGGGTAATCCGATTATCTGAAAATTAATTTGTTTTTATAAATATATATAGAATACGAGCATTATTTTTAGTTTGAAATATAGTAAAAAATAGTAAATAATCGGATTCGGATGTTGATTTATGAATATTTTTAGTTTTCAATGTTGGAAATTTGGGAAATCGAATATAGGTTTAGTTTTAATCTCGGCTAAATTACACTTTTCGTCCTTTATGTTTCAATGTTTCGACAGACGCTGTCCTTTAACTCTAAAAATTACACTGTATGTCCTATATGTTTGCAATCATTAACGGGCAGTTTCCTTTCAGCTAAACCCAGTTAACTTTTTTATGTTAAAAACCCTCACGTGTAACTTTGTAAAACTCCTTAACAGCAGGGACCATATGTGCAATATTCAAATTCTGTTTTAAATGAAACAACTCCGGCAAAACACCTAATTCTTCGGTCATCTTCTCCGGTGACCTAAATTTTCATCTTTCTCCGGCCATCTTCTTCGGTCATCTTCTCCGGTGACCTAAGTTTACAACTTCACATGATCCAAAAGCTTCTTCCGGTCATGTTAAAGATCAATCTGGAAAAAAAATCGAGTTGGACATGGAAGCTCGACACACAGGTATATGATGGCAAAATTGGTATTTTTTATTGTTTTTTCTTTAAATTATATATATATAGGGGAAGACTATAGAGAAAACCCACTTGAGTTGTGTAAACTCAAGAAACCTTTGAAAAAAATCCATGTAACATTTTTATTTCTTCTAAAAAAAAATAGGTAATGTAATATACATATATTTGAACATTTTTATAAAAGAAAAACAAAAAAACATTGAGTAGTTTTTTTTTAAATGTTAAAAGTTTCATGTTACATAATATATATGTCAAAAAAATGTAGCATACAAATTTTGAACATTTTTTTAAAAAAAAAGTAGGCGTTTTTTTCATAAAAATGTTCAAGTACATTTATGTTACAATCCCTATTTTTTTAGAAAAAAAAATGTTACATAGGATTTATTTGGGTTTTCTCAACTCACGTTGGTTTTCGATTTATCTTTCCTCTATATATATATATATATATATAGTTTTACAAATAGTTGATTTGTATATATGATTATAGGGATATGTCACAAGGGGCTAAAGTTTCAAATTGCTGGATATACTGAAAGGGAGTGCAGGTGAATTTCAAACGTCATTTATGAATATTCTTCATCTCAGCACTCAGTTTTAATTAGATTTGTTTTTATTTTGTGCCTTACATTCGGTTTTAATTAGTCTTTGCAAGGCTTGCATTCCATAAATTCACAGAAGTTGTGATTATTGTTCTTTTGTACTGTTCTTAGCTTGTTATCACGAGATGCATGACAGATACTTGCATTTGAAGATCGAAAATTTGAAAGAGACAAAAATGATTTAAGAACCAAACGTTCAAAAAACAAACCTTGGAGATTTTTATCCGATGGACGTATAAGATGTCCACCTAAGCATATCTGTGGCAGTGACAGAGGTCTTTTGTGTTTAACGTCTTTCTACCGGTTATATCTCATGAATGATCCAGAAGAAAGCGCACAACGTTTATTTTGCCGTATTCACCTCAAGAAACTGAACGGGCTATCCTATTCTTCCCCATGTTCGCTATGCCGGAGAAGATGATCGGATAGCCCGTTCAATTTCTTGAAATGAATACGACGAAGTAAACCATGTCTGCTTTCTTCTAGATCTTTCGTGAAATATAACCGGTAGAAAGACGTTAAACGCAAAAGGCCTCTGTCACAGCCACCGATATGCTTAGGTGGACAGCTTATACGTCCATCGGATAAAAATCTCCAAGGTTTGTTTTTTGAACGTTTGGTTCTAATCATTTTTGTCTCTTTCAAATTTTCGATCTTCGAATGCAAGTATCCGTCATGCATCTCGTGATAACAAGCTAAGCACAGTACAAAAGAACAATAATCACAACTTTTGTGAACATCTGGAATGCAAGCCTTGCAAATACTAATTAAAACCGAATGTATGCCACAAAATAAATACAAATCTAATTAAAACCGAATGATGAGATGAAGAATATTCATAAATGACGTTTAAAATTCACCTGCATTCCCTTTCGGTATATGCAGCAGTTTGAAACTTTAGCCCCTTCTGACATATCCCTATAATCATAAATATATAAATCAACTATCTGTAAGACTATATATATATATATATATATATATATATATTGTATAAACTAAAGAAACCATTGTAAAAAACCCACGTAACATTTTTATTTAAAAAAAAAATAGGATATGTAATATACATATATTTGAACATTTTTATAAAAGAAAATCAAAGAGTAGTTTTTTTTTAAAATGTTAAAAATTTAATGTTACATAATATATATGTCCGAAAAATGTAGCATACAAATTTTGAACATTTAAAAAAAAACAAGTAGGCGTTTTTTCATTTTTTTTTCATAAAAATGATAAAGTACATTTATGTTACATTCCCTATTTTTTTAGAAAAAAAATAAAAATTTTACATAGGGTATTTGGGTTTTCTCAACTCACATTGGTTTTCGATTTATCTTTCCCATATATATATATATATATATAGTCCTACAAATAGTTGATTTGTATATATGATTATAGGGATAAGTTACAAGGGGCTAGAGTTTCAAACTGCTTGATATACTGAAAGGGAATGCAGGTGAATTTCAAACGTCATTTATGAATATTCTTCATCTCATCATTAGGTTATAAATATACTATCTTTATTTTGTTGCTTACATTTGGTTTTAATTAGTCTTTGCAAGGCTTGCATTCCAGATGTTCACAGAAGCTGTGATTATTATTCTTTTGTACTGTTCTTAGCTTGTTATCACAAGAAGCATGACGGATACTTGCATTCGAAGATCAAAAATTTAAAATAGACAAAAAAGATTAGAACCAAACGTTCAAAAAACAAACCTTGGAGATTTTTATCCGATGGACGTATAAGCTGTCCACCTAAGCATATCGGTGGCTGTGACAGAGGCCTTTTTCGTTTAACGTCTTTCTACCAATTATATCTCATGAAAGATCTAGAAGCAAGCGAACATCGTTTACTTTGTCGTATTCACCTCAAGAAACTAAACAGTCTATTCAATCCTTCCCCATGTTCGCTATGCCGTAGAAGATGACCGGATAGCCCGTTCAGTTTCTTGAGGTGTCTACGACGAAGTAAACGCTGTGCGCTTTCTTCTAGATCTTTCGTGAGATATAACCGGTAGAAAGACGTTAAACGCAAAACACCTCTGTCACAGCCACGATGTGCTTAGGTGGACAGCTTATACGTCCATCGGATAAAAATCTCCAAGGTTTGTTTTTTGAACGTTTGGTTCTAATCATTTTTTTCACTTTCAAACTTTGGATCTTCAAAGGCAAGTATCCGTCATGCATCTCGTGATAACAAGCTAAGCACAGTACAAAAGAACAATAATCACAACTTCTGTGAACATCTCGAATGCAAGCTTTGCAAAGACTAATTAAAACCAAATGTAAGCCACAAAATAAATACAAATCTAATTTAAACCGAATGATGAGACGAAGAAAATTCATAAATAACGTTTGAAATTCACCTGCATTCCCATTAAGTATATCCAGCAATTTGAAACTTTAGCCCCTTGTGACATATCCCTATAATAATATATACAAATCAACTATTTGTAAAACTATATATATATATATATATATTGTGTAAACTCAAGAAACCTTTGTAAAAAACCCATGTAACATTTTTATTTTTTCTAAAAAAATTGGAAATGTAATATACATATATTTGAACATTTTTATAAAAGAAAAAAAAAACACCAAGTAGTTTTTTTTTATAAATGTTAAAAATTTCATGTTACATAATATATATGTCCAAGAAAATGTAGCATACAAATTTTGAACATTTAAAAAAAAAAAACTGGTAGCCGTTTTTTTTCATTTTTTCATAAAAATGTTCAAGTACATTTATGTTACATTCCCTATTTTTTTAGAAAAAAAATAAAAATGTTACATAGGGTTTATTTGGGTTTTCTCAACTCACATTGGTTTTCGATTTATATTTCCCCTATATATATACACATATCTATAGTGTCACAAATAGTTGATTTGTATATATGATTATAGGGATATGTCACAAGGGGCTAAAGTTTCAAATTGCTGGATATACTGAAACGGAATGCATGTGAATTTCAAACGTCCTTTATTAATATTCTTCATCTCATCATTCGGTTTTTATCAGATTTATATTTATGTTGTGGCTTACATTCGGTTTTAATTAGTCTTTGCAAGGCTTGCATTCCAGATCTTCACAGAAGTTGTGATTATTGTTCTTTTGTACTGTTCTTAGCTTGTTATTACGAGATGCATGACGGATACTTGCATTCAAAGATCGAAATTTTGAAAGAGACAAAAATGATTAGAACCAAACGTTCAAAAAACAAACCTTGGAGATATTTATCCGATGGACGTATAAGCTGTCCACCTAAGCATATCGGTGGCCGTGACAGAGGTCTTTTGCGTTTAACGTCTTTCAACCGGTTATATCTCATGAATGATGTAGAAGAAAGCACACAACGCTTACTTTGTTGTATTCACCTCAAGAAACTGAACGGGCTATCCGATCCTTCCCCATGTTCGCTATGCCGGAGAAGATGATCGGATAGCCCGTTCTGTTTCTTGAGGTGAATACGAAGAAGTAAACGCTGTGCGCTTTCTTCTAGATCTTTCGTGAGATGTAATCGGTAGAAAGACATTAAACGCAAAAGACCTCTGTCACAGCCACCGATGTGCTTAGGTGGACAGCTTATACGTCCATCGGATAAATATCTCCAAGGTATGTTTTTTTGAACGTTTGGTTCTAATTATTTTTGTCTCTTTCCAATTTTCGATCTTCGATTGCAAGTATCCGTCATGCGCATCTCGTGATAACAAGCCAAGCACAGTACAAAAGAACAATAATCACGGCTTCTGTGAACATCTGGAATGCAAGCTTTGCAAAGACTAATTAAAACCGAATGTAAGCCACAAAATAAATACAAATCTAATTTAAACCGAATGATGAGATGATGAAAATACATAAATAACGTTTGAAATTCACCTGCATTCCCATTAAGTATATCCAGCAATTTGAAACTTTAGCCCCTTGTGACATATCCCTATAATAATATATACAAATCAACTATTTGTAAAACTATATATATATATATATATATATATTGTGTAAACTCAAGAAACATTTGTAAAAAACCCATGTAACATTTTTATTTTTTCTAAAAAAATTGGAAATGTAATATACATATATTTGAACATTTTTATAAAAGAAAAAAAAAACACCAAGTAGTTTTTTTTTATAAATGTTAAAAATTTCATGTTACATAATATATATGTCCAAGAAAATGTAGCATACAAATTTTGAACATTTAAAAAAAAAAAACTGGTAGCCGTTTTTTTTCATTTTTTCATAAAAATGTTCAAGTACATTTATGTTACATTCCCTATTTTTTTAGAAAAAAAATAAAAATGTTACATAGGGTTTATTTGGGTTTTCTCAACTCACATTGGTTTTCGATTTATATTTCCCCTATATATATACACATATCTATAGTGTCACAAATAGTTGATTTGTATATATGATTATAGGGATATGTCACAAGGGGCTAAAGTTTCAAATTGCTGGATATACTGAAACGGAATGCATGTGAATTTCAAACGTCCTTTATTAATATTCTTCATCTCATCATTCGGTTTTTATCAGATTTATATTTATGTTGTGGCTTACATTCGGTTTTAATTAGTCTTTGCAAGGCTTGCATTCCAGATCTTCACAGAAGTTGTGATTATTGTTCTTTTGTACTGTTCTTAGCTTGTTATTACGAGATGCATGACGGATACTTGCATTCAAAGATCGAAATTTTGAAAGAGACAAAAATGATTAGAACCAAACGTTCAAAAAACAAACCTTGGAGATATTTATCCGATGGACGTATAAGCTGTCCACCTAAGCATATCGGTGGCCGTGACAGAGGTCTTTTGCGTTTAACGTCTTTCAACCGGTTATATCTCATGAATGATGTAGAAGAAAGCACACAACGCTTACTTTGTTGTATTCACCTCAAGAAACTGAACGGGCTATCCGATCCTTCCCCATGTTCGCTATGCCGGAGAAGATGATCGGATAGCCCGTTCTGTTTCTTGAGGTGAATACGAAGAAGTAAACGCTGTGCGCTTTCTTCTAGATCTTTCGTGAGATGTAATCGGTAGAAAGACATTAAACGCAAAAGACCTCTGTCACAGCCACCGATGTGCTTAGGTGGACAGCTTATACGTCCATCGGATAAATATCTCCAAGGTATGTTTTTTTGAACGTTTGGTTCTAATTATTTTTGTCTCTTTCCAATTTTCGATCTTCGATTGCAAGTATCCGTCATGCGCATCTCGTGATAACAAGCCAAGCACAGTACAAAAGAACAATAATCACGGCTTCTGTGAACATCTGGAATGCAAGCTTTGCAAAGACTAATTAAAACCGAATGTAAGCCACAAAATAAATACAAATCTAATTTAAACCGAATGATGAGATGATGAAAATACATAAATAACGTTTGAAATTCACCTGCATTCCCATTAAGTATATCCAGCAATTTGAAACTTTAGCCCCTTGTGACATATCCCTATAATAATATATACAAATCAACTATTTGTAAAACTATATATATATATATATATATATATATATATATATATATATATTGTGTAAACTCAAGAAACATTTGTAAAAAACCCATGTAACATTTTTATTTTTTCTAAAAAAATTGGAAATGTAATATACATATATTTGAACATTTTTATAAAAGAAAAAAAAAACACCAAGTAGTTTTTTTTTATAAATGTTAAAAATTTCATGTTACATAATATATATGTCCAAGAAAATGTAGCATACAAATTTTGAACATTTAAAAAAAAAAACTGGTAGCCGTTTTTTTTCATTTTTTCATAAAAATGTTCAAGTACATTTATGTTACATTCCCTATTTTTTTAGAAAAAAAAAAAATGTTACATAGGGTTTATTTGGGTTTTCTCAACTCACATTGGTTTTCGATTTATATTTCCCCTATATATATACACATATCTATAGTGTCACAAATAGTTGATTTGTATATATGATTATAGGGATATGTCACAAGGGGCTAAAGTTTCAAATTGCTGGATATACTGAAACGGAATGCATGTGAATTTCAAACGTCCTTTATTAATATTCTTCATCTCATCATTCGGTTTTTATCAGATTTATATTTATGTTGTGGCTTACATTCGGTTTTAATTAGTCTTTGCAAGGCTTGCATTCCAGATCTTCACAGAAGTTGTGATTATTGTTCTTTTGTACTGTTCTTAGCTTGTTATTACGAGATGCATGACGGATACTTGCATTCAAAGATCGAAATTTTGAAAGAGACAAAAATGATTAGAACCAAACGTTCAAAAAACAAACCTTGGAGATATTTATCCGATGGACGTATAAGCTGTCCACCTAAGCATATCGGTGGCCGTGACAGAGGTCTTTTGCGTTTAACGTCTTTCAACCGGTTATATCTCATGAATGATGTAGAAGAAAGCACACAACGCTTACTTTGTCGTATTCACCTCAAGAAACTGAACGGGCTATCCGATCCTTCCCCATGTTCGCTATGCCGGAGAAGATGATCGGATAGCCCGTTCTGTTTCTTGAGGTGAATACGAAGAAGTAAACGCTGTGCGCTTTCTTCTAGATATTTCGTGAGATGTAATCGGTAGAAAGACATTAAACGCAAAAGACCTCTGTCACAGCCACCGATGTGCTTAGGTGGACAGCTTATACGTCCATCGGATAAATATCTCCAAGGTATGTTTTTTTGAACGTTTGGTTCTAATTATTTTTGTCTCTTTCCAATTTTCGATCTTCGATTGCAAGTATCCGTCATGCATCTCGTGATAACAAGCCAAGCACAGTACAAAAGAACAATAATCACGGCTTCTGTGAACATCTGGAATGCAAGCTTTGCAAAGACTAATTAAAACCGAATGTAAGCCACAAAATAAATACAAATCTAATTTAAACCGAATGATGAGATGATGAAAATACATAAATAACGTTTGAAATTCACCTGCATTCCCATTAAGTATATCCAGCAATTTGAAACTTTAGCCCCTTGTGACATATCCCTATAATAATATATACAAATCAACTATTTGTAAAACTATATATATATATATATATATATATATATATTGTGTAAACTCAAGAAACATTTGTAAAAAACCCATGTAACATTTTTATTTTTTCTAAAAAAATTGGAAATGTAATATACATATATTTGAACATTTTTATAAAAGAAAAAAAAAACACCAAGTAGTTTTTTTTATAAATGCTAAAAATTTCATGTTACATAATATATATGTCCAAAAAAATGTAGCATACAAATTTTGAACATTAAAAAAAAACTAGTAGGCGTTTTTTTTTTTAATTTTTTCATAAAATCATTCAAGTACATTTATGTTACATTCCCTATTTTTTTAGAAAATAATAAAAATGTTACATAGGGTTTATTTGGGTTTTCTCAACTCACATCTGTTTTCAATTTATCTTTCCCCTATATGTATGTGTATATATATATATACATAGTGGAGAGTTCAAATGAGAAGAAATTTTTTGTAAGAATAAAAAAGAAGAAATTTCAACCAATAAGAATCCTTCATTTTACTTCATTTAATTTTTGTATTTAATATTAATTTAAGGGTATATTGGTAAACTTAGATAGATCATTAATTGGTAGTCCTCCTTTTTAATAGCTAACTACATTAAATTTGTAACTTATTTTAAATAAATATATTTTTTCGAAGAAGAAAAAAATTATTTAATGTTTGGGATGAATTACGAGGTGTGTAAGATAAATTACGAGTTGTGTAAGATAAATTTCAATACGTGTAGGATAAATTTCAAAACGTGTAGGATAAATTTTGATGTGTGTAGGCAAAAATTTTAGTGTGGAGGATGATAGTCTTTATGACTAATTAATTAGTCAAAGATAATAATAAATGAAAGGAGAGAAAAACTATTTAATGTTTTACAATTGTACCCTTTGTTCTTTTTCAATTCAATTTAATTTTATTCTCAAATGAACCTCCCCTATATATATATACATATACATATAGTTTTACAAATAGTTGATTTGTATATATGATTATAGGGATATGTCACAAGGGGCTAAAGTTTCAAATTGCTGGATATACTGAAAGGGAATGTAGGTGAATTTCGAACGTCATTTATGAATATTTTTCATCTCATCATTTGGTTTAATTAGATTGGTATTTATTTTGTGGCATACATTTGATTTTAATTAGTCTTTGCAAGGCTTGCATTCCAGATGTTCACAGAAGCTATGATTATTGTTCTTTTGTATTGTGCTTAGTTTGTTATCACGAGATGCATGACGGATACTTGCATTCGAAGTTCGAAATTTGAAAGAGACAAAAATGATTAGAACCAAACGTTTAAAAAACAAACCTTAGAGATTTTTATCCGATGGGCGTGTAAGTTGTCCTCCTAAGCATATCGGTGGCTGTGACAGAGGTATTTTGCGTTTAACGTCTTTCGACCGGTTATATCTCACGAAAGATCTAGAAGAAAGCGCATAGCGTTTACTTCGTCATATTCACCTCAAGAAACTGAACGAGCTATCCGATCATCTTCACTGGCATAGCGAACATGGGGAAGGATCGGACAACCCGTTCAGTTTCTTGAGGTGAATACGACAAAGTAAACATTGTGTGCTTTCTTCTACATCTTTCATGAGATATAACCGGTAGAATGACGTTAAACGTAAAAGACCTCTGTCACAGGCACCTATTTGCTTAGGTGGACATCTTATACGTCCATCGGATAAATATCTCCAAGGTTTTTTTTTGAACGTTTGGTTCTAATCATTTTTGTCTCTTTCAAATTTTCGATCTTCGAATGCAAGCATCCGTCATGCATCTCTTGATAACAAGCTAAGAACAGTACAAAAGAACACTAATCACAGCTTCCGTGAAGATCTGGAATGCAAGCCTTGCTAAGAGTAATTAAAACCGAATGTAAGCCACAAAATAAGTATAAATCTAATTAAATCCGAATGATGAGATGAAGAATATTCATAAATGACGTTTGAAATTCACCTACATTCCGTTTCAGTATATCCATCAATTTGAAACTTTAACCCCTTGTGACATATCCCTATAATCATATATACAAATCAACTATTTGTGACACTATATATATATAAGGGAAAGATAAATCGAAAACCAATGTGAGTTGAGAAAACCCAAATAAACCCTACGTAACAAATTTATTTATTTTTTCTAAAAAAAAGGGAATGTAACATAAATGTACTTGAACATTTTTATGAAAAAAAAAAAACGCCTACTAGTTTTTTTTAAAATGTTCAAAATTTGTATGCTACATTTTTTTGGACATATGTATTATGTAACATGAAATTTTTAACATTTAAACAAAAAACTACTCGGTGTTTTTTTTCTTTTATAAAAATGTTCAAATATATGTATATTACATTTTCAGTTTTTTTAGAAAAAATAAAAATGTTACATGGGTTTTTTTACAAAGGTTTCTTGAGTTTACACAATATATATAAGAAAACCACCTCCTTCGTTGCTCACTGAAAATAATCCTATCATCGTTTCAATGATAATGAAAACTTTTAGATCCACATCAAACCGATATATTACCCGGATGTGAGCAAAAAAAAAAAAAATGTTTGATGAAAGTGACAAAATTGGTCAAACCACATGGACATAAATGTCAGTTCATTCTTATCACTTTTAAAAACAACTGGTGTTTACACCCACACATTATTACGGGGGAAATGAATAATCAACAACACGAGACTGCAAACTCATATAGTTATAATATCATCTATTACATCTAATTACCAAAAGTATACTCCTATTCTCCTTCTTGATGGTGGTTGGGCATTAAGCAACACATCGATGACCCGAATAGCGGGAGCGATGCATTGTGTTTTCCGAACATGTTCATGACAACATACAGAAGTAGATGCAACAACTAACCAGTAATAAAAATTAGCATGACACATAAAATCAAATTATCACAAATAGTCATCATACTATAAGGGCATAGTGCAATACAGATACACATAAAATCAAATTATCACAAATAGTCATCATACTATAAGGGCATAGTGCAATACAGATACTTAAAACTTTTGTAAGCAGAAAGAGTAAAATACAACAAACCATCTTTGTAAGAATCCTCGCCAAGTGTGCTTAACTCAAAGATGGCTTCATCATATGCCTGCAATGGAGCACAACCATGTTAAAAAAAATAATTATTAATATAATTAAGAAGAGAAAATTAGTTTTTGAGTCCTTGTATTTTAGGGGTATTAACCACTTGAGTCCAAAATTGTGTTAGGGTTGGGACTTGAAGAAGTGTACTAACTTGTCCTAACAACTTACATTCATGTCTTGATTCTTTAATTCATGTTTATGCATTGTTTGACCTGTCTAGGACAAAATTTCCAGAACCAAACTGATGACGTGGGTACTCGGAGATCCCAGTCAACAAGGTCAAAGTCAACGACAATAATAAAAATAAATAAATACTGAAGCACAAAGCAAGAAGCTGAAAGTCAGAAGCTAGAAGCTCCTATTTTTTTTAGTAAAAATAAAAATGTTACATGGTTTTTTACAAAGGTTTCTTGAGTTTACACAATTCAAGTGGGTTTTTTCTATAGCCTTATATATATGTATATATATATACACACACACACATATATATATAACTTAAAGAAAAAACAACAAAAAATACCAATTTTGCCATCATATACCTGTGTGTCGAGATTCCGTGTCCAGCTCGATTATTTTTTCCAAATTGAAATTCGACATGACCGGAAGAAGCTTTTGGATCATGTGAAGTTGTAAACTTAGGTCACCGGAGAAGATGGCCGGAGAAGATGGCCGGAGAAAGATGAAAAATAGGTCACCGGAGAAGATGACCGGAGGAGATGGCCGGAGAATTAGGTGTTTTGCCGGAGTAGTTTCATTTAAAACAGATTTTGAATATTGCACATATGGTCCCCACTGTTAAGGAGTTTTACAAAGTTACACGTGAGAGGTTTCAACATAAAAAAGTTAACTGGGTTTAGTTGAAAGGACACCGCCCGTTAATGATTGCAAACATAAAGGACATACAGTGTAATTTTTAAAGTTAAAGGACAGCGCCTGTCGAAACATTGAAACATCAAGGATGAAATGTGAAATTTAGCCTTTTAATCTATGTACGAAACGATATTTTTTATTTTTTTATAAATTCGGATATCCGTTTGGATATCCGAATCCGCTTCTGAAATTTAAGATACGAATATCCAAAATTTTGGATACGGATTTAGATATTAAGATGCTGTTTGTTTTTTGGCCAGATATGTCCGCGTCGCGCAGACGCGCGCAGACCTTTGGGTCCTGCAGCTTGTGTGTTTTCTCGCATACCTTTCATTAAAAAAGGTCTGCGAGTCCTCTTCCCCACGCAGACATCAACCCATGTCTTCTAACCTCTTCTCACCTCTTCTAAACACCCCTCTTCACATCACCACAACATTCCCACTTTCCACCCTCTGGCTCTCTCTCAATCTCCGGCCACCACACTCCTCTTCTCACCTTATCCTTCCTTCTCTCTCTCTCGGCCTCTACCTGCAAACACAACCACAACATTCCCACTTTCCACCCTCTGTCTCTCTCTCAATCTCCGGCCACCACACCCACAACCACAACCACAACCACCCACCGCAGACCTACATCAGCGGCGGCGGTGGCATGGTGGTGTCGTCAGGGTTGCCGGTTCGAGTGTGAAAGACTGGAATGAGAGACGAGAGATAAAGCTAAAGAGTCGGAGGGGAAATCAGAGAAGAAGGAGGAAGCGGCAGCGGTACCGCCACAGGCGGCGGCGGTGGTGGTTCACGGTAGATGAAGGCAGACGGGGGTGGGTTGTTGTGGTTGTTCTTGGCGGTAGATGATGACGGTGGTGCTATGGCGGATGTGGTGCGGTGGTGGTGGTGCTATGGGCGGTGGTGGTGACAGATTGTAGAGAGAGAGTTTGTAGAGAGAGAGAGTTCAAGGCAGAGAGAGAGAGAGAGAGAGTAGTGGTCTGTGTGTGTTTGTGTGTGAGAAGAGAAGAGAAGGGTTTTTGTAGAAAAAAGAAAACAAACCCTCTTCTCCTTGCAGACTGCAGACATTTGGTCCACCTCTTCTCCTGCAGATGCCTGCAAATGTGGCCAGACTGCAGACCTTTTCCTGTAGAAAAACAAACAGCACCTAATATTCACTATCCAAAATTTTTGAATATCCGAAAACCGGATAATCCGATCTTGAATACCCTAGTGAAAGGCGGCCTCATGGCTTTGGAAAATAAGTGTGGGCGCATCCACCACCATTATAACCACCACCACCACCTCCTCTTCCATCCACCACCACCGTCATCACCACACCAAAGGTGTTGTTGGGTTGATAAGTAACGTGGATTGTTTGGAGAAAACGCATTCGAGTCATTATTGAACAGAAACATGATGAAGTTACGAGTGTTATGGGTTGGATAAAATTAAATCCAACCGCATTTTTTAAACCATCACTTCAACCCTGACCTCAACTACATCCACCTCCTCCTCCTCCATCCACCACCGTTATTATCACCACCACCACCTCCTCCATCCACCACCACCGTCATCACCACCTCCTTCGTTGCTCGCCGAAAATAATCCTATCATCGTTTCAATGATAATGAAAACTTTTAGATCCACATCAAACCGATATATTACCCGGATGTGAGCAAAAAATAAAAAAACAAAGTTTGATGAAAGTGACAAAATTGGTCAAACCACAAGGACATAAATGTCAGTTCATTCTTATCACTTTTAAAAACAACTAGTGTTTACACCCGCACATTATTACGGGGGAAACGAATAATCAACAACATGAGACTGCAAACTCATATAGTTATAATATCATCTATTACATCTAATTACCAAAAGTATACTCCTATTCTCCTTCTTGATGGTGATTGGGCATTAAGCAAAACATAGATTACCCGAATAGCGGGAGCGATGCATTGTGTTTGTGTTTTCCGAACATGTTCATGACAACATACAGAAGTAGATGCAACAACTAACCAGTAATAGAAATTAGTATGACACATAAAATCAAATTATCACAAATAGTCATCATACTATAAGGGCATAGTACAACAAACCATCTTTGTAAGAATCCTCACCAAGTGTGCTTAACTCAAAGATGGCTTCATCATATGCCTGCAATGGAGCACAACCATGTTAAAAGAAAAATAATTATTAATATAATTAAGAAGAGAAAATTAGTTTTTGAGTCCTTGTGTTTTAGGGGTATTAACCACTTGAGTCCAAAATTGTGTTACGGTTGGGAATTGAAGAAGTGTACTAACTTGTCCTAACAACTTACATTCATGTCTTGATTCATTTATTCATGTTTATTCATTGTTTGACCTGTTTGGGACAAAATTTCCAGAACAAACTGATGACGTGGGTACCCGGAGATCCCAGTTAACAAGGTCAAAGTCAACGACAATAATAAAAATAAATAAATACTGAAGCACAAAGCAAGAAGCTGAAAGTCAGAAGCTAGAAGCTCCTATTTTTTTAGTAAAAATAAAAATGTTACATAGGTTTTTTACAAAGGTTTCTTGAGTTTACACAATTCAAGTGGGTTTTTTCTATAGCCTTCCCCTATATGTATATATATATATATAAGTATAACTTAAAGAAAAAACAACAAAAAATACCAATTTTGCCATCATATACCTGTGTGTCGAGATTCCGTGTCCAACTCGATTATTTTTTCCAAATTGAAATTTGACATGACCGGAAGAAGCTTTTGGATCATGTGAAGTTGTAAACTTAGGTCACCGGAGAAGATGACCGGATATGATGGCCGGAGAAGATGGCCCGAGAAAGATGAAAAATAGGTCACCGGAGAAGATGACCGGAGGAGATGGCCGGAGAATTAGGTGTTTTGCCGGAGTAGTTTCATTTAAAACAGAATTTGAATATTGCACATATGGTCCCCACTGTTAAGGAGTTTTACAAAGTTACACGTGAGAGGTTTCAACGTAAAAAAGTTAACTGGGTTTAGTTGATAGGACACCGCCGTTAATGATTGCAAACATAAAGGACATACAGTGTAATTTTTAAAGTTAAAAATCAGCGCCAGTCGAAACATTGAAACATCAAGGACGAAAAGTGAAATTTAGCCTTTTAATCTATGTATGAAACGATATTTTTTATTTTTTTTTATAAATTCGAATATCCGTTTGGATATCCGAATCCGTTTCCGAAATTTCAGATACGAATATCCAAAATTTTGGATACGGATTCGGATATTAATATTCACTATCCAAAATTTTCAAATATCCAAAAACTGGAAAATCCGATCTTGAATACCCTAGTGAAAGGCGGCATCATGGCTTTGGAAAATAAGTGTGGGCGCATCCACCACCATTATAACCACCACCACCACCTCCTCTTCCATCCACCACCATCGTCTTCACCACACCAAAGGTGTTGTTGGGTTGATATGTAACGTAGATTGTTTGGAGAAAACGCATTCGAGTTGTTATTGAACAGAAACATGACGAAGTTACGAGTGTTATGGGTTGGATAAAATTAAATCCAACCCCATTTTTTTAACCATCACTTCAACCCTGACCTCAACTACATCCACCTCCTCCTCCTCTATCCACCACCATTATCATCACCACCACCACCACCTCCTCCATCCACCACCACCGTCATCACCACCTCCTTCGTTGCTCGCTGAAAATAATCCTATCATCATTTCAATGATAATGAAAACTTTTAGATCCACATCAAACCAATATATTACCCGGATGTGAGCCAAAAAAAAAAATACAATGTTTGATGAAAGTGACAAAATTGGTCAAACCACAAGGACATAAATGTTAGTTCATTCTTATCACTTTTAAAAACAACTAGTGTTTACACCCGCACATTATTACAGGGGAAACGAATAATCAACAACATGAGACTGCAAGCTCATATAGTTATAATATCATCTATTACATCTAATTACCAAAAGTATACTCCTATTCTCCTTCTTGATGGTGGTTGGGCATTAAGCAACACATCGATGACCCGAATAGCGGGAGCAATGCATTGTGTTTTCCGAACATGTTCATGACAACTTACAGAAGTAGATGCAACAACTAACCAGTAATAGAAATTAGTATGACACATAAAATCAAATTATCACAAATAGTCATCATACTATAAGGGCATAGTGCAATACAGATACTTAAAACTTTTGTAAGCAGAAAGAGTAAAATACAACAAACCATCTTTGTAAGAATCCCCGCCAAGAGTGCTTAACTCAAAGATGGCTTCATCATATGCCTGCAATGGAGCACAACCATGTTAAAAGAAAAATAATTATTAATATAATTAAGAAGAGAAAATTAGTTTTTGAGTCCTTTTGTTTTAGGGGTATTAACCACTTGAGTCCAAAATTGTGTTACGGCTGGGACTTGAAGAAGTGTACTAACTTGTCCTAACAACTTACATTCATGTCTTGATTCATTTATTCATGTTTATGCATTGTTTGACCTGTCTGGGACAAAATTGCCAAAACCAAAGCAAGAAGCTGAATGTCAGAAGCTAGAAGCTCCTATTTTTTTTAGAAAAAATAAAAATGTTACATGGGTTTTTACAAAGGTTTCTTGAGTTTACACAATTCAAGTGGGTTTTTTTCTATAGCCTTCCCCTAATGTGTGTGTGTGTGTGTGTGTATATATATATATAACTTAAAGGAAAAACAACAAAAAATACCAATTTTGCCATCATATACCTGTGTGTCGAGCTTCTGTGTCCAACTCGATTATTTTTTCCAGATTTGTAATTCGACCTGACCGGAAGCAGCTTTTGTATCATGTGAAGTTGAAAACTTAGGTCACCGGAGAAGATGACTGGAGATGATGGCCGGAGCAGATGGCCGGAGAAGATGACCGGAAGCAGCTATTGGCTAACTCTTTGTCCAATAGTAACACTTGATTAGTTGTGTATACAAAACCCCACATACCAGCAACATTTGTAGAATACAAAGACTCAATCACTATTAAGTATAATTGAAAACATTTGAGATTTTGTACCACAGTTTGGTAGAAAAATTGAATGACTCACATTGTAGACTTAAGTATTTTTATAGCTTCCTGTTGCTTTTCCTGATTATTTTCTATTAAAAACATACAATGCACACTTGTTAGTAAGATAACCCAAATCACATTAGCCATACAACACGAGACAGAACCCCAATGAACTTAGTCAGGCAGAGCCTCGACATGCGTTACGGGGCCCTAGATCAATCGGGTAGGGTAACGAGCTATTATACTTGCACTATAGGGATATAGAGAAAGAAGTTTGAATGAGTTGCAACTGATGCTGAGAGGCTCCTTTTATAGGTGAAATCGGCACTCGCTCGCGCCCCGCGACCCCCTATGGTCACCCTCTTGTGGCCCGCGAGAGAACCCTAGCTACGGCTAGGTGAGGCAGATCACCACCGTAGGTTCAACAATATATGCGACATGTGTCACATTTGTGTGTCCGGCAAGTATGAGCCATCACGCCTCGCAAGACACAGGGGTAACCCTATCGCAGCCTGTGAGAAATGTAAAATGATTATTTTATTTGATTTTTATAAAAACTTAGGTTATACGAGTCTAGTTTAACGTAGACGGGGTATTTTAGGAGTGTTTTTCGAGGGTTGTTATACTTATCCCAGCCAAAGGTTAAGTAACTCTCTCATTCTCTCACTCTAAACTCTTATCCTTTCTTTTGTTAAGACTCTCAAAGAACATTCTTCTGATTCTCACACCAGAGTCCAAACGCGGGAGGCCCCCTCCCGCGTTAAGGCTAACGATGTTCTTTGGTTGCAGATTCTGATCAAGGAGCTGTCTTTTGGAGTGGATCTTGGACCTTCCCCCTGCCATACTCTTGTTGTTTTAACAAGTGGTGCCCATTGTGGGGCTGCGCTACTTAGAACAGTTTTCCGGTAGTACAGACCTGTTCCTAAGTTACCTTCCTTTATAGCCGGAAGGGATCCTCAACCAAAAGAAGTCTCAAGTAGTTCTATGCCTCGGTCTAGCCCTCCTGCTACTCTGGGGATAAATAGTTGTTCCACCAACCCGGACGGACCTCATGTCGCACCGGTGATACAAGATGCACAACAGTTCCAAACTCCTCCCTCTACACGAGTTAATCCATCTTCACCGAGTGAAGTTCTCTTCCCGGTTGAAACCATGGAAATAACCCCAAAGGGAGTAAGGAATAATTTCATAGTGTTAAGAGAACTTTTGAACGAGTATGTTTGAGAAGAACCGGAAAAAGGGGCAAGAGTACGCTTGTCTTACGACAAGCTTGATCCGATGAGGGTTTGCATGACCATATGACAACATTCGGCGTTATTCCAACGCTCAACCATAGCAACTCCTGTGAAGACTTGGAGATGATCCTCAGGATCTTCCAGACCATCGTATGTCTTAACATTAGATGGCATCTTAACTATGTCTTCCAAACAAAGATAAAGATGCCATCTAATGTTAAGACATACGATGTTCTGGAAGATCCTGAGGATCATCTCCAAGTCTTCACAGGAGATGCTACGGTTGAGTGTTGGAATAACACCGAATGTTGTCATATGTTCATGCAAACCCTCATCGGGCCAGCTAGATTATGTTTCTGTGGGCTCCCCACTAGAAGCATAAAATCCTTCGATGACCTTTATAAAAACTTCTTTGCCAACTTTACCCTTCAAAAGAGATATACCAGAGATGCTACTGTTATGCATCAGATCCAGCAAAAAGATGATGAAGACCTTCGGGCATTCATAGAAAGATTTAACAGGGAGGGTCTAATGTATAGCAGGGCAACTGAGAAAATGAGGGTATCTGCCTTCATGAACGCTATAAAGCCTAAGAAGCTTCTCAGAAGATTCCATGAAAACAACCCTCAGACAATAGAAGAAGCCTTTGAAAGGGCAGAATCATTCTTGAAGGGTGAAGAAGCTTTGGAAAAACAAGCATCAAAGAAGAGGGAGCAGGAAAGCTGGAGGGAGCTACCTCCTCTGTCCAAAAGGTCAAGGTTTCAACCCTTCGTCAACCGACGACCCTTCAGGTCTTACGAAGGAAGAAGATTCGAAGTAGAAGAAGATCTCCTTGCCCGAATCGAAATCTGGACAAAGATAAACAGATCTTCACCCTCCTCACCAAGACGCCCCAAGAAATCTTATCAATTGAAGAGGTCAAGTACAATTTCCGACCTTCCCGACCTTTGTCCAAAGCAACCAGCAAAAGAGATGCAAGTAAGTTTTGTGCCTTCCACAATGACACGGGGCACCACACTAATGATTGCTATCAGTTGAAAAAGAGAATATAAGAAGCTGTCAAGTCGGGGGAGCTCGCTCACTTGGTGAAGTAAATAAAAGATAAGAAGGAAGGAAAGAAGGAAGTTAGCATAAACATGGTTTGGTCAGAAAGCAAACAAGAAGGGAAAAGATGAAGACCATACCATGGAATCAACAGTTCATTTGCTTCCCCTCTATGGATCCAAACGATAAGCAGGAGCACCTAATCATCATGGAAGCCGAGATAGAAGGGGCTTCCCTTGACAGGGTGTACATGGATCCAGGAGCATCCTCCAATATTATGTATCAAAGATGCTTTAACTTACTCAGAAGTGAAACAAAAGCTCGTCTGCAAGCTACTGACATGTCCCTCAGAAGCTTCACTTGGGAAAAAGTACAACCTTTAAGGAAGATAACACTGAACCTATGTTTCAGAGATGGAGACTTATCCAGAACAGAGGAGCTTACTTTCGTCATTGTAAGTTCCCCTTCAAACTATAACTTGTTGATAGGAAGGCCGGGGTTAGTAGCATTTGATGTTGTGGTGTCAACAACACATGGAATGATGAAATTTCCAACAGACAAGGGTATCGCTTTGTTGGTACCTACACAAGAAGCCCTTTTGATTGCCTCCATGGAAATAGAGGAAGGGGAATGTAGCAAAACAAATGAAGGTCCAGTTGAAGAATAAGCATCAATGATTCCTACCCGGAACAGAAGATAAGAATCAACAATCACAATCCTGATACCATCAAACAAAGGCTGATTGACCTCCTCCGAGGGAACACAGACGTGTTCGCTTGGTGTTTGGGAGACATGGTTGGATTACCAAGGGAAGTAGCAGAGCATGCATTAAACATAGCTCCCACCTACCAGCCTGTCACACAGAAGAAAATAAGTCTAGCACCTAAACATAGTCAAGCTTCATGTCAGGAGGTAGAGAGACTAGTGGAAGCTGGTATCCTAAGGGAGGTAAAGTATCAATCTTGGCTAGCAAACCCTGTCATGGTAAAGAAGCCAGATGGCTCTAGGAGCATGTGTGTTGACTTCAATGAACTTAACAAAGCGTGTCCTAAAGACTGCTACCTGTTGCCCGAGATCGACTGGAAGGTGGACTCGCTCACTGATTTTGAATACAAATGCTTCCTAGATGCCTATAAAGCGTATCACCAGATCAAGATGGCGAAAGAAGACGAGGAGAAGACAGTGTTCCATACTAATAAGGGGATCTTCTATTACAAAAAGATGCCTTTTGGATTGAAAAACGCCGGGGCAACATATCAATGTCTTGTGGACAAGGCTTTCGCCGAACAAATCAGAAGGAACATGGAAGCATACGTTGACGATCTTGTAATAAAGAGTCACACGGGAGAAGACATGCTCCAAGACATCAAGGAGACTTTTCACAATCTCAAAACAATCAATATGAAATTAAACCCAAACAAGTTCTCCTTTGGGTTTGAGGAAGGAAAGTTTCTCGTCACATTGTGGGGAAACAAAGCATAAAAGCAAATCGGACAAGGTCCGAGCGGTTATAGAAATGAAGTCCCCAAGAACCAAAAAGGAAGTTGAAAGACTTAATGGGAAAATAGCAGCTCTCAAGCGCTTACTCCCCAAGTCAGCAGAAAGATCACTACCATTCTTCAAGACACTAAAGAACTGTGCAGATAAGAAAAACTTTATGTAGACGGAGGAAGGGGTGGCAACCTTCATAGCACTCAAGGAGCTCATAGCTTCCCTGCCAACCATGGCAGCACCCATGAAAGAAGAAACAATCATAGTCTACCTGTCATTAGGTTCGCTGACTATAAACATCTCATTTACTTTGTGGTCCACGAGCCCTATGCTCACGACCATCTTTGCTGACAGTTCCTTATAACTGTGTATCCGCAGGACAAGAAGCAATAAGATCTGTGCTTGTGGTGGAAAGTGGGAAGGAGTAGATACCTGTATACTGTGTAAGCAAGGTTCTAAAGGCAGCTGAGGTCAATTACTCCCCAATCGAGAAGCTGGTACTAGCACTAGTAGTTTGTTCGTGCAAAGATGACGATGTGGTGAAAGAGCTAATAGAACAGTACAAAGTACTGAACTATTTATAGGAACTTGCAAACCACTGAGCATCTTAGCTGACGTCACCATGAAAGTGACATCTAACCTCCTAACAAACTCTAACCTCTGATCAATACAAACACTGATGTACTAACTACTACTATTACATTTCTTTACATAAAAGACACTTAAACAGCTGCTGCATCCTTCCACTGCTGTGAACCCAGCAGTGCCTGTCCGGATCAGCAGTACTTGACTCAAGGCAGTAGATTGAGTCAGCAGAGCTTTGGTCTTCCATCAGTCTTTGACATTGGGCAGTAGATGCAAAGCAGCAGTTGTAGGTCAGCACTTAGTATGATCAGCAGATAGGAGGTCAGCAGATATAAAAGCACTTTCAAGGAGAGAGATTTGCATGAACTATCTGTAATCGTCTGCTTATTCTGGATCCACTGCTCTGATCCAGTTTTGGCTTTAATTATCTGTTCCTCTGATAGGGTTCAATCCCAACAAAGTTCTTAAAGCAAGATCGATTGAAGAAGCTGAAATCCAAGATGTGGTGATAGAAAGCGAAGATACATGGATGGCACCTATCCAACAATTCCTGCAAGAAAGGAAGCTCCCTCCCACAGAATCAGTGGCCGCCAAGATAAGGACGAAATCCAAGCAATATGTCCTAGAAGAAGGAAAGCTTTACAAGAAAGGTTACCTCTCCCCTTTGCTATGATGTGTAGGCCAAAACCAGAGCAATTACTTGATAAAAGAAGTCCACGAGGGCATCTGTGGATCACACGCGGGGGTAAGAACAATCGTGGCAAAGCTAATGAAAATGGGTTACTTCTGGCCCACGATGCATAAAGATACAGCTGAAGTCATTTACAAATGTGAAGCATGCCAACTACATGCCCCAGTCAAAGCAAGTCTGAAGCATGACCTTGTCCCGATATTGGCTGCCTGGCCATTCTATAAGTGGGGAATGGATATCGTAGGACTTTCCCTTAGGCAGCTGGACAAGTAAAATTCCTCCTGGTGGCAGTAGACTATTTCAAAAAATGGCCAGAAGTTAAGCCATTAGCGAAGGTCTCAGGAAAGAATGTTATCATCTTCGTCTGGGCACAAATAATATGCAGGTTCGGATTGCCGGGGAGATAGTAACCGACAATGTGAAGCAGTTCGCAGAAAAATCATTCAGCACCTGTGCCAGGAGCTTCAAATCAAGCAGGTCTTTAGCTCTGTCTGTTATCCACAATCGAATGGACAAGTGGAGCGAATGAATCGCAGCATTGTAGAGGGATTGAAGACTCGGCTAGGGAGATATGGCAAACAGTGGGTAGAAGAGCTCCCCAGTGTACTATGGGCCATTCACACCTTAGAGAAGACAAGCCATCAAAAGAACCCATACAGCCTTGAATACGGCTCAGAAGCTGTGATACGTGGTGAGATCGGAGTTAGAACGTTGAGAAGTTCCAAGAAAAACACCACTACAAATGATTCGGAGATACTATTAAACCCTGACCTACTTGAAGAAGCCAGGGAAAGCTGCCTTAATCTGAGAAGCGAGGTACAAACAGAAAATGGAAGCCTACTATAATGCAAGGGTCAAAAAGGAAGCCTTCAAACCTGGTAACTTGGTACTCAGAAACAACGAGACAAGTAGGCAAGAAGACCTTGGAAAAATGGGCCCGAAGTGGGAAGGCCCATACATTATCAGCGAGGTGCACAAAGGAGGTTCCTACAACCTTGAAACACCTGAAGGCAGGAAGGTACCAAGACATTGGAACAGAAAGCACCTCAAGAAATTCATAGTCTAGACAACCGATGTAATGACAAAAGCAAACTTTTACTTGGCTAGATCAGTTTAATGAAAACAAAGATAGCACTTTTGTTAAAAAAATATTTTATACTCATTTGTTCTATCCTAAGGGTGACTCCTCCAAACAAAGCTCCATGGGATCCGACGTTATATCTACCCATGAAACAGGGATGAGCTCCTAGGCCATATCGCTCAACAGGGAACAAGGCGCTATACCTTCCTGTATACAGGGTAAGTTCCTAAAACAATACAACTCCATGGACTCAAGGAAGATTCTTCCAAACTCATGTATGAAAAGTACAAGTACACACAAAAAACTACAAACTTGTTCCTTTGCAAAAATGCAAGTGAACACAAAGTTACAAGTATAAACAAATCAAACATTATGAAACCAATAGTAAGTCCATGAAAGAGGGTGAGCACCTCACACCAATTATGCTCCATAAGCTAACATTATAAAACATAATAAGCTTATGTCCAATATACCACTATAACAAAATAGAAAGTGGACTAGAAAAGAGATATAACCATAACAACTTGCATTGATTCTCTCTAAAAACACTTGAACTAGGTGACTGTAGCACTTAGTTTGAAACCTTTACGGAAAAGAACATTGCAAAAAACACAACTAACAAAAGGAAAATTAAGACACAAAATTTCCACCACATAAGCCAAACACAAGTTTGACAATAAGATGATAGAAACAAAAAACCAATAAAATGCACAAAGTATGAAATACTAAAAAACTAAATACCCCCAAGGGGGGCAGCTTTCATTCGATCAAAACCATAAAGTTCAAAACATCATAAGCCCTAATAGGGGCACAACATACAACCATAAACAGTTAACATTGTTCACATTACAATCACAACAAACTAACAAAGCAAATTAAACCGAACTAGAACCACCAGCATCAGTGAAGAGGGGACCCTTGTCCAAAGGAAGATTCTCGTACAAGCCATCCAGATCATCACCTTCATCATTACTAGAAGCCACAAAAGCCATCTCAACCCTCACAGAGGACAAAGGTGGAGCATTAATAGGAATAGACATGTTAGAAACCGGCTCAGGATCTGGAAATACCTTCAGCTTCTTTGAAGATGTACCAACATTATCACCCTCATCATCACTGGTCTTGAACAAGGCCCGCTTAACAGAAGCTACTGAAAGTAACTGCTCACAAAGCTCCTTGTTCAAGCCTGTTGGTTCCAAACCCTCAAGTTTGGCCACGGGATGATCAACTATTCGAGAAAAAGATTCAACATAAGGATAGGAAAGGGCCTCCATCTCCTTCACAGCAGCAACAAAACCTGGGAGAGAATTTGGGTTGCAAGAAGGGAGGTTCTCTATAGCTTTCCCTTTTGAAGCTGCATCAAATCCTGCAACAAGACCTGTATGACGACCATAGGCCATCGCTTTGGAATAAATACCTGCAAGATGTTGATTAAACTCCTGGTTGTGAAGAAGGTAAGTTGTAAAACGACGAAGACCAGAACCAATCAGCCATTTCCTATCTGCTTCCAACTGTTTCACCCATTGCCTCAGCTATTCCGTAGCTGCTTCATCGGCAACACACTCCTGCCTGAATTTTGCCCTTTCAATACCAAAGTCCGCCCTCTCCTTAGCCAACTGATTATTAAAGTCTGAAAGCAGCCCAACATAAACTTCAACCTTTTTCATTTCCTCATTCATTTTGGCTTGAGATGAAAGCAACTGACCTTCAAGCTCGGTTACCTTTACCTGGAAGGCTGCCAAATCCTCTTGAGAAGTCTTGAATTCTGCTTCTTTCTTCTTCAAAGCAGTAGTAACATCGTCAATTCTGTTGGCAGCGGTAACCCAAGTCGGGCAGCATCAGTAATAGCTCGATAAGCAGAATCCTCATCGGACAACTTGGATAAGAGCTTTTTTTCAGCATGAGTGGCCATGTTCCTAAGCATGTCATGGAAATTCTCGTTACTGGCAGTAGTGTCACAAACACGAACGTTCCACTAAGGAAGAAACACAGGAAAATTAGCCTTTACAGGCCCCTTCCCCTTAACCACCTCCGGTTTCTCCTTCAAAACCATCTCAATCTTCTCTTCAACCTTTTTCTTCTTCTTCTTCTCATCAACCAACACAGAGGAAGTAGCTTCCTCAACACCCCCAGCAGAAACCCCTCCCCTAGGGGAAGTAGGTTTAGAAGTATCACTCTTAACCTTCTTCTTCAAAACAGCTTTCGATTTTTTAACCACACCAACAGCTGGAATAGACCTCTCAGGAACAGTCCTTTTGGACTCATTCAACTTCTTCAAAACACCAGATATCTTGTTGGTCCATGCATTCAAGCCCAAAAGAACAGATGATAAGGAAAGCCAAAACTGGTTCAGAATAGTTGATCCTCATAAGCAGTGCTTGTTCTAGATTCTCCCCATAACAGTGGTTATCTATCAGCTAATGGCTTCTAAGTACTGATCCTTCTCAATATCTGTTCATCAAAGATCTGATCTGATATAAAGAACTGAAGCCTAACTACTGATGTCTCTCAAGTACTGATGAAGACCAAAGCACTGTCCATTCAAGGATTGATCACCCTTTGAAGAAAGCACTGATTCTCAACATTAGTGCTTAGGCTACAACAGTGGAAGCTTGTTGGGATTGAACCCTACCAAAGGAACAGTTTTTTAAAACCAAAACTGGATCAGATCAGTGGATCCAAAATAAGCAGATGTTTGCTTCAATCTTTCCCCTTGGAAGTGGCCCTAACAACTTATGACCTCCATCCACAGTCCTATTACAAAAACTGATGACCTTCAACAACTGATGAAGACCTAAAGACTGTTGAAGGCTAAAGCACTGATGCTCAATCTACTGTCATGATTCAAGTACTGCTGAAGACAAAAGCACTGCTGGGAGTATAACAGTGGAATGAGAAGCAGTAGTTTAATTTCCTTTCTTGTAATGTAATGTAATCAGTAGTTAGATAACAGTGCTTGTATAGATAAGTGGTTGTAGGTTGTTAGGAGGTTAGATGTCACTTTCATGGTGACGTCAGCAAAGATGCCACAGTGGTTTGCTCATGTCTATAAATAGAACAGTACCCTGTACTGTTCTATTAGCTCTTTCATCCCAAGTCATTCTGTACGAACAAACCAGTGTGAGCTCAGGCTGAGGGGGAGATTGTATTGCATGCATGCATTGTTATTGAAGATTGTAATAAATATAATCATTCGATTTCATGTTAAACATGTGTGTTGAAAGCATTTCTTCCATTTGATTGTGTTGAAAGTTTATTTCATTTAATTTCACTGCAAATTGTTTGTCATTCATCTTCACTTTAATTAAACAAACACAATCATAAGAAACTCAGATCCTAACAATTGGTATCAGAGCTAGGATAGTCAAATTTGATCTAACAATCATTTTGATGTAAAAGTTCTGCTCACAATCGTTGATACTTATAATTGTTCGTTTAGTTGAAAAACAGAGTAAGGTTTAATCATGAGCAAAGTTGATTAATCAGTATCTGTAAAACAACCAGGATGATGTCACAATCACAAGATGTTAACAATAACATCGGTTCACTCTTCAAACCACCCATGTTGAAGCGAAATGAGTACAACATCTGGCAGAGAAGGATGGGTCACATCCTTGCTCAACAAAATACCGGATGTTGGAATCGGTTATCTTTGGACCACATGATCCAATGTTGTCAAGTGCTGTCACACCCCGATATTTCCACATATTACCGGTGGGCCCGGTGGGGAGTATCGTGACGTAGTTGATATCATCATGGTCAAATATACACAGAATAGCACAGCGGAAGACTTGGAATATAAAATATTATTACAAACTTAAATGTCTGAAAATATTAAAGTATTTATTATGGACGAGCATGTAATATCAAATCCACAGGTGGATCTAAACAAAATGTATAAAATGAAGTTTAGCAAGACTTTATGGCATCTTTAAGGATTTGCAAGATCCTCTTTTTCGACACCGAGCAACTCCCAGCCTATTACGAGTAGTACCTGCCACTTAGTCTTTTGAAAACACGTCAGTTTTCACTGGTAAATACAATTAACTGACTCTTTTGAAAAGAGTTTACGGAAATTGATTTAAGTGCACAAGGCACAAAACATTTGTAACTTGGGACAATCTTTAATAAAATCTTGTATACTGTTTCACATGTTTGTCATACAATTGGGGCCGGTTTGAAAGCCGGTCATGATTAACCGACTCACCACTTATAGAACCCATAAAGGAGTTATCCCCAACACGTGGGTTTATATTTTAGCATTTGCATCTGTCAGGTGTATGCCTACACCCCGTGCATAGGTCATGGACATTTTCAAATGAAATGAGCCGAGGATATCCAGGACACGGTCGTATTAACCCCCAATGTTCATGTTATCAAACAAGACAGATTAAAACAGGTTATGTAAATTTATTAATCACAATCCGATTAAACGATTTCATACCCGACCAAGTGGTATTATTATAATACCATATCCCAAGCCCGTATAAGGGAAAATAAGTTAAAAGTATTTACTAGTGAAAACTGACATATTTTCAAAAGACTAAGTGGCAGGTACTACTCGTAATAGGCTGGGAGTTGCTCGGTGTCGAAAAAGAGGATCTTGTAAATCCTTAAAGATGCCATAGAGTCTGCTAAACTCCTTTTTATACATTCTGTTTAGATCCACATATGGATTTGATATTACAGGCTCGTCCATAATAAATACTTTAATATTTTCGGACATTTGAGTTTGTAATAATATTTTATATTCCAAGTCTTCCGTTGTGCTATTATGTGTATATTTGACCATGATGATATCAAATACGTCACGATACTCCCCACCGGGCCCACCGGTAATAGTTGGAAATATCGGGGTGTGACTGGTTGGTATCAGAGTCAACATTGAGTGAATTAAACACTAGTCTTTTGTTTTTAATCTCAATGACACAGTAGCATATTCCTTAGACCATTTGAGTCTAGACTTAACATAGGAATGCTCTCATCCCTATTAAGTAAACATTATTTTTGATTTTATGTATTTTGAATAAGTCGCCAAGCAAGGAAGCCGTTGATGTAATTTCTCCTCATCCGAAGCCAAGGAATGCCAAGCTTCATAATACAGCTAGAATAAGCATGTGACCAGTGTGGAAGAAAGACCTTCATGGACTCATTCCTAAAACCAAATCTATTGAATTGTATTCAGAATTCAAAGCCCATACCGGATGTCCCTGAGGCTCAAAGTTTTGAAGTCTGTATCAATGGAGTCTGTAACAATCCTAAATAAACTGACCCCCACGAATATTTTCTGACACCCCCAATATATTTTAAAATATCCCAAAATGTCCTAAAATACACCCCATACGCAAAAACGGGCCCCAAATACATTAAATAGTATTAAAAATAATTAGAAAACTGAATTTTTAAGTTGAGGCGGGCCGCATAAGCCCCACCCCAACCTTCACGCGGACCGCGTGAACTTAAAACTTAGCGCGACCCTGGGCCGCCACGTGGGCCAACACCCGGCAGACCTATACATCGACTCAGCCCAGCAACACGTTGACCTGGAGTCAACAAGGGCCACGTAGGCCCTTCTCTTGTGTTACGCAGGCCGCGAGAGAACCAGACTCAGCAACTATAAATAGATGGCCTCGGATCTCAGTCGAAATCGTTTAAAAATCATTTCTCAATCTCAATTTCTGAATTGTAGGCTTTATATACGGGTATTATACCCCCCTAAATAGCGAAGTTCTGCTCCGTTGTAAGTATTATAACCTCTGGATACGTATTAGATACGTTGCCCGATTGATCTAGGGTTCCGTAACGGCTGTCGTGGTTCTGCCCGACGTATTCGTTGGAATGCCGTCTCGGGGAGGGTATTACTAATGTTAAAATGGGTTATTATACTAAAGCGTGTGCTTATGTGTAAATTATAGATTGTCACCAGAAAACCCTTACGGAAAATCTAAGACAGCAATGTGAGTTGATCCACTTTTTGTTAACTGTTTTTACAAAACCTCACTTAATTAATTATATATAAAACATTTATTGAGTATTTGTAAGAATAAAATTATCATGAGTATGTTGGGGTTTTGTATACAAAATTTGTTACCACCTGGTCAAGGAGTAACATGTCCACAAGTCGGGTTCGACAGTACCATGGATGTTAATTGTGATGTCTTGGAAACAAATATAATTGCGGGATCGCCCTCAATACTGTGAATTGGTTTTTATTTAAACTTGATTAAACTGGGATTCACTCACCAGTATTTCTCATTGACAAATGTTTTTAAAACGCGTTTCAGGTAACACAATGTGAAAGCCAATTAGAAGCCAGCTGGATAGCACTGAAGGCTTGGAAAAGTGGCTATAAAAGTTACCTAAATAAAGAAGGCGTTTTAATTTAAATAAAATGGGATTTATCCCTGTAAATTAGCTTGTAATAAAAACTTGGGTTTCATCCCAATATGTTTATTTATATATAAATAGTGGTTTTACTCTGATAAACATTTGCTAACTACGGTCCTGATGAAAATTTCCGCTGCCAAATTAGACAATACGAGATACCACCGAACTGGCTCGCGGCCGCCCGTTCCCGGGAATCAGGGATCGGGGGTTGCGACAGAAGGTGGTATCAGAGCTAAGCCACTGATTCAGCCAAAGAAGTGTTCTGTTGACATCAAAATTCAAAGTGTTAGGAAATAAATTACGGAAATACGTGCATAATTGTATTTAATTGTTATGTTTTATTTGACTATTTGTTAGTTTACAGTATGAGCGACCAAGGACCATCTGACGCGTACCGTCAATTGTCTGATTCGCCTAGAAGTGAAGGCACCTCCTCTTCTCAGCCTGCCCTCTCAGGGTACTCTGCTGATACTGAAGAAGGAATCTTTGTGTTTAAGGCTCACTCAGAAGAGCCATTTCCTCAGAAAAAGAGGGGATGGTTCAGTCGAGGGGAACATGAGCGTAGAAAACATATGAAAAAGTTACAAGACCAGAGGGTACTAGCCGCAGCCATGAGAGAGACAGATGACTATGCCTCGGATATGAAAAATAGGGGTATAGCTAATATTCACATCCTAGCAACCACTGCAGCTGACCCTAATCTGGAGCAAATAATAGCACCCCAACCACAACTGCCAATCCCTGACCAACCCATGGAGATAGAAAACCCTGAAAAACCAAGTAGAGATGCTTGACTTCAATCCGGAAGAAATACCGAGCGTACCAGCACCAAACCCCCTAGACCCAAATTACGACCCCTGGTGGGACGATAATAGGGACTATGTGCAACGTTACCCGATCCATGAAGACATGCCCATGCCAAACGTAGGAGCCTACCTAGGTTTAGATCCTCTAGATCCCTATTTCCACGATGAATACATTAGGGAAATTTTAGAAGATCCTTACCAATTCCAGGCACCTACACCCCCATACCGTGAACCCGCACCCCAGATTCTGAACCCAGTCCTAGAACCTGCACCCCTAATGAGTGCAGAAAACGTACAAGAACTTAGGACTTTTGGTGAGGAAATTGTAGAGAGTAGTGAACGGATGAGACAGGTGGAGAGCGACTCGTCTGGAAATACGACGAGCGCAATATGGATTTCTGGATGAATCCATATCCTTGAATGTGATGGTAAAACGGTAGTAATAATAATAATATAATACAAATAAAATAAAATATGTGTGTACGGATGCCTACTAGTATTAGTGTAATTTCATTTCAGTCGGTATTGTAATTTTTATTTCATTACTAGTGTGTAATAGACGCATAGTATATGAATAGAGTAAAGTCGCAATGATCGACGCTTTTGGCTAAATTGCGTGTCATGTGATTGACCATATTAAATATTATTTTGTGATATTAATACGGGGTAAATGTTTAAAATTCAGATGACCGACGAAGGAAATCAAGGAAATCTGAATAACGATAACCAGAGTAACATTAACTTGGTTAATGATTATCCAAGCGTCAATAACAATGGAAACCAAGTAGATAATAGCGCTATCCAACACATAGTGGCACAAGGAATTATAGATGCAATGCCATTTATTCTTCAAACGGTTCAGGAAGCGAATAATAAAAGTAAACATAGCAGTAAGCGACCAATTGAACCAGAACACAGTGTAAACAATTGCCCTGTACTTCAAGCGCCCATTCCCAAAAGAAGAAGAACAGTGTCTTACGGTTGTTCTTACAAAGAATTCTGGTCCTGTAAACCGATAGAATTCTCGGGCAATGAAGAACCTATTGCAGCTCTACGCTGGATAGAAAAGACTGAGGCTGTTTAGAAAATAAGTAAATGTGCGGAAGAGGACAAGATAATGTTTGTTTCCAATCTATTTAAGAATTCAGCCTTAGAATGGTGGAACACTATCCTTCAGTCTAGAGGAAGTGATAGGGTTTATAACATGGAATGGGAAGAATTTAGGAACATGGTAGAAAGGAAATTTTGCCCTCCTAATGAAAAAGAGCAAATAGCAAATAAATTCCTAAACCTTAGAATGAATGGAGTGGATAGTAAGGGGTACACAAAATTATTCTTTGAATATGCCAGAATAGTACCAACCCTTGCATCACCAGAGCCGGTATTAATCTCCCGTTACATCTGGGGATTAATTGGAGAAATTAGACATGTAGTCAAGGCAACTAGACCTCAAACTATAGAACTAACCAACACCTTGACTGATGAATTGGTACGTACTAGAGAAGAAGACCGGAAGAGAAACCTAGCACAGAGGCTTACCCAAGAATTCCGTTCTAGGAATTACAATCGTAGGAATATAGGTTCTACCTCTGCACCATTCTGCAAGGTCTGCAAGAAAAAAACATTCGGGAAAATGCTCCACTCTTTGCAATTTCTGCAAGATGCCAGGACACAAGGAAGAAGATTGCAGAAGGAAATCCAGTAATGGACTGTGCTTCAACTGTGGAGAAAAAGGTCATATCCGGACAAACTGTCCAAAATTGGCCACAGCTGTGAACAACAGGAACACTAAAAATGCTAGAGCATTTGTTCCGACTGCAGATGAAGCCAAGATGATTCCGGACGTCATAGCTGGTACATTTTTAGTTAATGATGTTTTTGCTAAAGTATTATTTGACTCTGGTGCAAACCAAAGTTTTATTAATACTTCGTTTTGCAAACTTCTAAATCAGTCATTAACTAAACTACCACAAGAATGTCTAGTAGAGACAGCTAATGGTGAAACCGTTAGAATTTCTGAAATCTTGCAGGGAGAAAGAATAGAAATTTTAAATGAAAAGTTTATGGCAAACCTTTACCCAATGAATCTGGAAGGATTTGATGACGTGTTAGGAATGGATTGGTTAATAGCCAATAAAGCCAGTATATTATGTGATCAAAAGTCAATCCAAGTAAATTCACCAAAAGGTCAAACGATCACAATTAAAGGAGATAAACCATTTAGATCCACAAAATTCATCTCTGTGATGAAAACTGCAAGCTATATAAGAAAAGGTTTTATAGTGTATTTGATTTCCATAATCACTAACACTAAAGGAAAAGAACAAAAGGACATTCCAGTAGTGTCCCAGTTTTCAGATGTATTTCCAGAAGAATTACCAGGACTACCACCAGACAGAGAAGTTGAATTCAGAATTCATCTGTTACCTGGAACCGCACCGATTTCCAAAGCACCTTACCGTTTGGCACCCGCCGAAATGCAGGAATTGAAGAAACAATTAGATGAATTGCTGGAAAAGGGATTCATATAGCCAAGTTCGTCGCCATGGGGAGCGCCGATACTGTTCGTTAAAAAGAAAGAAGGATCAATGCGTATGTGCATTGATTATCGTGAATTGAACATGGTCACGATTAAGAACCGGTATCCATTACCGAGAATCGATGATCTGTTCGATCAACTACAAGGAGCTCGATTTTTTCTAAAATCGATTTAAGATCAGGATATCATCAATTAAAGGTACAGGAAGAGGACATTCCTAGGACCGCTTTCAGAACAAGGTATGGTCATTATAAATTTACTGTCATGCCATTTGGTCTAACCAATGCCCCAGCCGCATTTATGGACATGATGAACTGAATATGTAAGCCATATTTGGATAAATTCATAATTTTCTTCACAGATGATATTCTAATTTATTCTAAGAATAAAGAGGACCATGCAAAGCATTTGCACGCACTTTTAAGTCTATTAAGAAAGGAAAAACTTTATGCAAAGTTTTCAAAGTGTGAATTTTGGTTAGAACAGGTACAATTTCTTGGACACTTAGTGAACCATGAAGGAATTCATGTGGATCCCACAAAAATGGAGGCGATTACCAAATGGAAGACCCCTGAGTCACCAACCGAGGTTAGAAGTTTCTTAGGATTGACCGGTTATTATAGAAGATTTATTCAAGATTTTTCTAGAATAGCCATTACTTTAACTAAGTTAACCTGTAAACCCATTAAATTCGAATGAAGAAGCATTTAGAATTCTTAAGCAAAGATTAACCCATACACCCATACTAGCATTACCAGAAGGAACGGAAGACTTTGTAGTCTATTGTGACGCTTCTAAGTTAGGTTATGGATGTGTAATAATGCAACGTCAAAAGGTTATAGCATACGCCTCTAGACAACTTAAGAATCATGAAGGGAATTATTCAACCCATGATCTAGAATTAGGAGCAATAATTTTTGCTTTAAAAATTTGGAGACATTATCTTTATGGTAGTAAGTTTACCATATTTACAGATCATAAGAGTTTAAGATATGTTTTCGAGCAGAAGGAATTGAATATGAGACAAAGACGTTGGATGGAATTACTTAGTGATTATGATTGTAATATCCAGTATCATGAAGGAAAGGCAAATGTAGTTGCTGATGCTTTAAGTCAAAAGTATCATGAAAAACCAAAAAGGGTACGTTCACTTAAATTAAATCTGCAAGTAGATTTAAATGATCAAATTAGAAAAGCACAAGAATCAGTAATCAAGGATGATACTGAAAAATTAAAAGGAATGATTAAGGAATTAGAACAAGGAACAAATGGAATTTGGAGATTCCATGAAAAGAGAATGTGGATACCTAAACTAGGAAACTTACGTCATCGTATATTAGAAGAAGCCCATAAGTCTAAGTATACGATGCATCCAGGAAATGATAAAATGTACCAGGATTTAAGGAAAAATTTCTGGTGGATAGGGATGAAAAAGGACATAGCAGCCTATATTTCCAAATGTTTAACTTGTTCGCAAGTAAAAGCTGAACATCAGAAACCCTCAGGATTGCTACAACAACTAGAAATGCCAGTGTGGAAATGGGAATTGATAACAATGGATTTTGTTACTAAATTACCCAAAACAAGAAAAGATAATGATACAATCTTGGTGATTGTAGTTAGGCTAACCAAGTCAGCTCATTTCCTACCAATGAAGGAAACTTTCAGTATGGAACAGCTAGCTAAATTATATGTAAATGAAATTGTTTCATTACATGGAATTCCTTTATCAATTGTTTCTGATAGGGATAGCCGATTTACCTCTCATTTTTGGTCAAGTTTCCAAAAAGCAATGGGAACCAAGTTAAATCTAAGCACAACTTATCATCCTCAAACGGACGGACAAAGCGAAAGGACAATTCAGACAATGGAGGATATGCTTAGAGCTTGTGTAATTGATTTCGGAGGTAATTGGGATGATCACCTACCTTTAATAGAATTTTCTTATAATAATAGTTATCACACAAGTATCAATACTGCACCATTCGAAGCACTTTATGGTCGAAAGTGCCGAACCCCAGTCTGTTGGGCAGAAATTGGGGAGAAGCAACTATCTGGACCTGAGATAGTACAGGAGACAACTGACAAGATTATTCAAGTCAAGGAACGACTGAAAGCAACACGAGATCGACAAAAGAGCTATGCCGATAATCGACGCAAGCCATTGGAATTTCAAGTAGGAGACAAAGTATTGTTAAAGGTTTCTCCTTGGAAAGGAGTAGTAAGATTCATCAAAAGAGGAAAGCTAAGTCCCAGGTATATTGGACCTTTTGAGATTATTAGAAGAATAGGACCTGTAGCCTATCAGCTACAACTGCCAGAGGAAATCGCAGGAATACATGATGTATTTCATATATCAAATCTCAAGAAATGCTTAGCTGATGAATCAATAGTACCGCTTAAGGATATAGAGGTAAATGAACAACTCAAGTTTGTAGAAAAGCCTCTACAGATTAAAGACAGGAAAGTCAAGAATCTCAAACATAAGACATTAGTTCTGGTCAAAGTGAAGTGGGATTTCAAAAGAGGATCTGAGTACACATGGGAGCTTGAATCTGAAATGCAAAAGAAATATCCACACTTGTTCCAGTAGATCTCGAGGACGAGCTCTAAAACAAGGTGGGGAGGATGTAACAATCCTAAATAAACCGACACCCTCGAATATTTTCCGACACCCCCAATATATTTTAAAATGTCATAAAATACACCCCATACGCGAAAACGGGCCCCAAATACATTAAATAGTATTAAAAATAATTAAAAAACTGAATTTTTAAGTTGAGGCGGGCCGCGTAAGTCCCACCTCAACCTTCACGCGGGCCGCGTGAACTTAAAACTTAGCGCGACCCTGGGCCGCCACGTGGGCCAACACCCGGCAGACCTATACATCGACTCAGCCCAGCTACACGTTGACCTGGAGTCAACGCGGGCCGCGTAGGCCTTTCTCTTGTGTTACGCGGGCCGCGAGAGAACCAGACTCAGCAACTATAAATAGATGGCCTCGGATCTCAGTCGAAATCGTTTAAAAATCATTTCTCAATCTCAATTTCTGAATTGTAGGCTTTATATACGGGTATTATACCCCCCTAAATAGCGAAGTTCTGCTCCGTTGTAAGTATTATAACCTCTGGATACGTATTAGATACGTTGCCCGATTGATCTAGGGTTCCGTAACGGCTGTCGTGGTTCTGCCCAACGTAGTCGTTGGAATGCCGTCTCGGGGAGAGTATTACTAATGTTAAAATAAGTTATTATACTAAAGCGTGTGCTTATGTGTAAATTATAGATTGTCACCAGAAAACCCTTACGGAAAATCTAAGACAGCAATGTGAGTTGATTCACTTTTTGTTAACTGTTTTTACAAAACCTCACTTAATTAATTATATATAAAACATTTATTGAGTATTTGTAAGAATACAAATATCATGAGTATGTTGGAGTTTTGTATACAAAATTTTTTACCACCTGGTCAAGGAGTAACATGTCCACAAGTCGGGTTCGACAGTACCATGGATGTTAATTGTGATGTCTTGGAAACAAATATAATTGCGGGATCGCCCTCAATACTGTGAATTGGTTTTTATTTAAACTTGATTAAACTGGGATTCACTCACCAGTATTTCCCACTGAAAAATGTTTTTAAAACGCGTTTCAGGTAACACAATGTGAAAGCCAATTAGAAGCCAGGTGGACAGCACTGAAGGCTTGGAAAAGTGGCTATAAAAGTTACCTAAATAAAGAAGGCGTTTTAATTTAAATAAAATGGGATTTATCCCTGTAAATCAGCTTGTAATAAGAACTTGGGTTTCATCCGAATATGTTTATTTATATACAAATGGTGGTTTTACTCTGATAAACATTTCCTAACTAAGTTCCTGATGAAAATTTCCGCTGCCAAATTAGACAATACGAGATACCACCGAACTGGCTCGCGGCCGCCCGTTCCCGGGAATCAGGGATCGGGGGTTGCTACAGAGTCCATACCAGGTGGTCACTGAGGCTCCCGTATTGAAAATAATACCAATAGATCCTAATGATCCCTATTTCTTACCTCCAAGTTTTGGAATCCCAGACTTGGATTATATCACTCAAAACCCAATCCATGATCCATATCATTCCTTAACCATTGAATCCTTGAATTCTACTTCTATAACGGATCCTGATTGGAATACTTACCTTATTCACTGAGGTCTTCAGTGTCCCTACCGTATATGGTAAACAAAGAAGAGAAACAATCGAAATGGAGCAAGGAAGACGTTAGAAGATCCTTCCTTCATAATATTCTTTGTCTTTTAAGTCCTTATAAGGACATATCTCTTCTATTTAGTCCCTGTGTGGACATACCTTTCGACTTAAGACCCTATATGGGCATTTGCTATTTAGTCCTTCCATGGACGTATTATTTCATCATAGTCCCTTCGTGGACATATTATTCCAACAAAATCCATTGTGGATATGATATTTTATTATAGTCCCTTTAAGGACATATTGTTTCATTAATAAGTCACATTGAGGACGTATCTTCCGATATAAAGTCCGCACGAGGACAATTGTTTATTAACGTCCCTTCATGGACATGTTATATTATAATAATCCCTATGCGGACATATCTTATAGTCCCTTTACGGACTATTATTTTCTTTTAGTCCCTGCGTGGACTAGAGTTATTTAAAGTCCCTGTGGGGACATCTGTACAGCAAAGCCCTTTTGTGTGCACGCTGTACCAATAAAGTCCTTTCATGGACATGTTATTTCATTAAAATCCCTTTGGGGATATGCTTTTTCAAAATAGTTCCTTTGAGGACATGATATTTCATTATAACCCCTATATGGACTTATAATATTTATAGTCCTTATATGGACATATACTTTTCCTCTTAGTCCTCTGTGGACAAACATATTACTAAAAGTCCTGATTAAGGCACTATTGTAAATTCCTAATAACTTAGGAAAGTTTCGAAAATTTTATGTAGGTATTCATTTCGTCCTTTATCCAACGATAGTTCTGAATTTTACTCGAGCTTTATCGATCAGCCGAAAATTTTCAAAAAGATCCTCTTAATGGTATAACTTAGCCTATATGTCTATGAACATGGCTATGATGGTAAAACCCTCTTAAGATAATTAATCTTTGTTAACATCTAAGAACATGTTAACACTCCTGGCAGTGTGGCGTGAGAAACCACACCAGCCGTCAAGGTATTGGATTACGTCCAAGCCTTAAAGTCTATATGTTCAGAGTAGATCATGGCAAGTATCATCAATGTGATGATCATACCATAAACATCTGTTAGTAGTGAAGTGCCTACGGGCTATATTTGTTGTCTAATAAGACAATGACAGTTGTGGTCTATGACCCCCTGTCTACAAATGTTGGACTATGTCCAAACACAATGGTCTATATGATTAATGCAATCATGACTTATATCATCTAATATGATGAACCTATTAAAAACATCCATTAGTGATGTTTCGCCTACGGGCCATATTATATTGTCCATTTGTCACAAAGACATTGTGATCTTTATGATCCCCTGTTTAAGGTAGTGAGCTGTGCTCAAGCCTAATGGTCTATATGATCAATGCGATCTTGACTAAAATCTTCAGTACGATGATTAAAATTTAACATCCTTAATGATGTTTTGCCTAAGGGCTATATTATTGCCCAATTGAGACAAGGCAATTGTAATCTTTTGTGATTCTTTGCCCAAGGGGGTGAGCTATGCTCAAATCCCATAGTCTATATGATCATTGCGATCCTGACTAGTATCATCAGTATGATGATCATAATATTAACATCCCTCGTGATGAAATGCCTACGGGCTATACTTTATTCTATTGTTGATAAGACAAAGATAGTGGTGGTCTTTATGATATGTCGGCGATGAATCTGGTTCCACAAAGCCAGAAGAGCCACAAGGTGAGGTGAAAATTTCAGTAAATGATGATGAGTTTCCATCACTGAAATTTGAGGAGGTTAAAAAGAAAGTTGGTAAGATTGATATCTCGAATCAGTTTTACAAAGAGAATACTAAGTTTGATGTCGAGAAAACATTCAATGGAAGTGTTAAGAAAATTTTTGGGAAAATGTTGAATGGGAAAGTTAAGGGGGTTAAAGATTTTTATGCAACTAAAAAGGCAACTTACAACCCTACTGCGCAAGAATTGAAAGCCATCAAGTCTGAAAAGACTTGGATGGAAGTTTGTTTCCCTTGAAGTCTTAGGACTATGCCGGAGATCCCAAGTTTATATCGTGGATCAGGAATCGGCATCATTCACATTTTAAAGTGTTTGTATGAAAGTTGTTAAAATTGTTAAAATTTTTACAGGTTAAGTGTGACTTGCCGGAGCTTCCAGGTTGGTAAGTGTGAAGCAGGAATCGGCATTTTGATTGGTAAAATGGTTTGTGTAGATGTTTTATTCCTACATGTGGTTATATGTTTTGAATATTCTTACAAGTGGTGAGAGGTTGATTCTGACAAAGTGATTACTCAAGGTCATTAGTTTGAACTTGATGTAATCCTGATACAAGAGATTGAATGGATAAAATGATGAACCAAACTCCTAACTTTACAAATGGTAAAACCAACAAAACTTATTTTCCGGAAAAATCATTTTGGTTAAAACAAACTTAAGTGTTTTGAGATCTAAATAAGAAAATAGTTTTGTGAAAGGGGGAGTTCTGACTGTTTATGTCTAGAGGATGGCGATTTGATGCGATTCGATATCGGTTGTCAAGTTTTGTACAGTTTATTTTCAAAATTCCTTTAATGTGTTTGCATTTTAGGGGGAGTAGAAAATTTCAGAAAATCCAAAAACATTTGAAAATTTGAAAAAGGCAGAAACATGATAAAATGAAAAATGAGTTTTTGTGTCAAAGAAGAGGAAATGATAGTATATCAGTAGACAGTTACAGTATGCTAAAGAATTGTATTGTTTAAATAAGCGTTAAACGGTCTCACTGATGATATGCCGATAGGTTTTTACACATTTAGTAAACTTTTTCGGGATATAAACTAAATTTCAAACTTGCTTATTCGTGGGGAACACTACTTGGATATATAGGTAACCCCTGAAATCTCCTTTGAAAGGTCCCTCTTTCTGAGATACTAGGTCTTTATGCTCAGTGATATCTGGGGTATTATCCTGGGACTTCTGATTTTGCGGAAGCAATGGCCTAGTCCCCGGAGAATACTTTCTGCTTGCTTGAAATATAGCGCCGCCCTCAGTAAATTGATGAAACAATAAAATTGATAGTCATTGCTGTTGTAATTCAAAAGATTCTCTAAAGGGGACCCACCAAAAGTCGAAGCCGTCATCTCTCTGCGTAACGAAAGATCGACCTGAGCTCTCACGGCCCTCGCAATTTAGCCTCTGACAGATATCATCTGTGGTATACTCACCTGTAAGACTGAATATTGGGATCTGGATACGGGAGTATATTCAAGAGGTGGGACACATGAATAAGTTTAAGTCCTTAAAACATCTAACTCATATCCTGAATCAGTTGAAATTTGTGTGAGAGTTTAAGTGGATCAGTATATCGGCAATCTAAGTGAATTGTTTAATACTTAATGTGTATCTAAGCTGAACGGTACTCGTGACTTGTTTTAAACTGATATGATCCTCTTACACAAATCTCACAAAAATATTGTCTATAAATATTTCTTTACTGCATTTCTTTAAATTCAAAAATACAAAAAGATTTTCGGTGTATTTTAGCATAAACTTTTGAAAAAATCAAAAAGATTTTCGACAACTGATGTTGGAAAGCTGGTTTTCAAAGTTCCGAGTGCTAAACATGATGACATTGTTGTGAGGGGGAGTATGTTTTAAAATGTCAAAATGTATTTTCTAAATCAACAAGTGGTTCATCATGAGTTTGTGATCTGAGGGAGAGTGATTGTTGATGCTTATGTTTATGAGAGGGAGTCATCTGATTATATCAGAATGTTGGTGCATTTAAATTGGTAAATTTAGAAATTCATTTCTGGGTTAAGAATGTGCAGGTCTAGCCAAGTTTCGATCCTGGAAATTGAAGATTTTATAGAGTGTCAGGTTTCGGATTCTGAATACAAAGAAAGCCAGACATTGATCCTGAAGCAGATATTGCTGAAGAACAAAGGAATGCCAGCAAATCGTTAGGGGGAGTCTGAAGATTTTCAAGTTAAAGAGAGTCTGTTGAAGAAGATAGAGAGAGAAAAGCCCAGAGACTGATCAAGACTGAAGAAGTGAAGACACAGCTTTGTCGTGACTCGATAGTCGACTCGTCAACATCTGAGGGGGAGTCTGTTGGTGCACTACATCTGTCAACTTCGTCTTGTATCGAGTCTTAGTTTTAGATTGTTAAATCAGGGCACGTTTTACGAGAAAATAGGATAGCATATTGGTCTAAACTGATAGATCCGCTTATATGGACATAGGAGGTTAGCTTATTTGTCAGGTTCGCATATGTGTCACTAGGAGGTCCGCTTATGTGTCAGGTCCGCTTATTCGTACATGTTCGTATATGGGAACCTACCTGGTCCGCTTATATGTACATGTCCGTATGTGGGAACCTACCAACACTATAAATACCACATAAGCGAACTCATTTGTAACTTTGTCAAATTCCATACCGAAGTGCTGCCGGTGTGAAGATCGAGCTGTAATCATTGTCAAATTAATAAAACAGTAGATTAAGTGAAGAACAAGCTATTTCTACCTACGTTTCTTATTATTCCGCACCTGAAACATAGAAGAACGCCTCTGAACGACTCATTCGGGTCAAATCACGATCCTACAATTATACCCAACCCTAATAGTCTATATGATCAGTGTGATCATGACTAATATCATCAAATGCGATGATGAGATATGAACATCCATTAGCGATGTCAATTGGTTACCTTTGTGCCAAATAAGTCATCTTTAGAGACAAAGACAGTTGTAGTCTATGACTCCCTGTCCAAAGGTGAAGAACTATGTTCAAAACTGGAAGCCCCTAATCCAATAAGATTGTGGCTTATAAACTAATGTCCTTGGTGACAAATCAACGAGTTATGATTTAAAGTCATTCATGACAAGACAATGTGCTATAATTTGTCATTCGTGACAAGTTAACATATTAAATGTTAACAGTCCTAGTGACAGGCCTTTTGTGCCAGAATTGATAAATGTCCTCCATGACAAGCCTTAGTGCCATATCTTATAATTTCCTTGTAACAAGGCCACTTTGAGCCATATCTAAATGTCCCTTCCGACGAGGCCTTCGTGCCGTATAATCATTTATGTCCTTCATGATTAGGCTTTATTCCATATCTTTCTACGTCCCTTGCGACGGGCTTTTATGCCATATATGTATATATATAATAAAAGTCATGTAAAGCTAGCCTTCGAGCTATTCATAATCATCCTTGTGACAAAGACAGTTGTGACATTATGATCCCTTGTCAAGCAGGTAATGGACTTGCTCCAAACCTTAAATGCCATTGATGGTCCTTTTGTGACCTAGGCTAAATGTAATGGATATACATTCAAATAACATTCATCAAGAATGTTCGGAACATAATAGCCTATACGGTTTATAGATTGTAACAACTCGTCTCAAAAGTCTTAATTATTATTTTATTTTGTCCAAAAGGAAACCCTAATTGAGACACCCAAGTGATTCTGCACAAACCCTAAAATTTTCAGAATAATCAGAATTAGGATCAGGACCCCTAAAACTCAGGGGGGGGGGGGTAAAACCCTAGTTACGATTATCTAAATAACTTGTTGTCAGTATCGAATTTTAAGAATAAGTCAAGTCAGCAAGGCTAGTTAGGGACGTGGCTACCCTATGGTAGGATAGGACCCGTCGCGCCACGCGACGCCCCCAGGGGTACCCCTCGCGTCACGCGAGGGGGGTCAAATTTTATGTATAAATAGGGGTGTTTGGGACTTGAATTCTGGAGTTGAAACGACGTAAAAACTCGTTATATACACTGAGTTACATTTTGTTTACTATTAAAACACACACGAATCACAAATCGTTGCCGCAATACAGGGAAATAACTAGATCGCTGATACGATTCAATGTCCAATCGATTAAACTATCCAATGGATGTTTAAGTGCTGCCCACATTAGGGTTTATGCTTTGTCATTCGTTGTTAATTCAATGGATGTTTAAGTATCGCACTTTGTCATTCGATGTGGGGGTTTAATCTCGTGAGTTATCGTAAATGCTGTATTAAGTTACTAACCGAGTTGTGTGCATGTTATTAAATTTAGGTTAAAAGGCTAATCAGTAGGCTAGGCTCTGCTCAATTAAATCTGCAATGTGAGTCATTCTCTTTTTATCAAATTTGTTTACAAAAGCATGTTTATTTTCAAAGTTATAATTACAGTGATTAAGTATATGTAATCACCAAGTTACAGCCGGTATGTGGGGTTTTGTATACATTACTTGATAATCGTCACCATTGGGGCAGCCAATGGGGGATATGACCATGGTCACAGATCCGGTCGAGTGACAAATACCGTGGGTAGTTGGTTGATATCTGGAAACATTGTAATATCTCTTAATACTGTAAATTATAACAAATGGGTCATTTTAGTAAATAGAATGATTCACCAGTATTTCCCGCTGACACAACCTTTTTCAAACATGTTTCAGTTGATCTGTTGTGATCCAGGAAAAGTGTCGTGAAGCACTACAAGCTTAAGGAAGTGGCTCAATATAAAATAAAGAAACATGTTTTTGTAAAAATAAAGATTTCTCAGAGAAATCATATGATTGTAAATTACCGGGTTTTATCCAGAATTGTGAAATAAAATAATCGGGAAATATTTCAGTTTAAAAAGATCCTGAAGAAAACTTCCGATGTTAATTAAATACCACGAGATTTTCTGTCCCGCGGCTCCTGAAACGGGTCAAACCGGGTCGGGGGCCGTGACAGAGAAAGGTGGTATTAGAGCCACAGATTTAAGCCAATTAAGTATTTAGAAATACTTAATTTTACTAATTACCAATTATGTGATTATGTGTTTTATTAATTTAATATTTGTTTATAGTATGGGTAAGCAAAAGCTGTCAAACATCTATCTTAAATTAGATAGGTCATCCAACGAGAAGGGAAATTCATCCCAAACCAAATCCTCAAATCACTCTGTAATTCCTGAAGAAGGAATATTTGTCCGAAAGGCACACTATGAGGAGCCACTTTCTCCTAATAAAAGAAGTTTGATTATTAGGAAAAGTTAGGAGAAAATAAAGAAATCCCGAGAAAAGAAAGTTAACCAGGAATTAACTAGTAAAACACCTTGGGAGGACAAGTTAGATGAGAAATGGGCAGATCTTTATATGCTAGCTACTGTAGCAGTTAATGCAAATCTTTAAATAATTTGACCCAAGTTTTAGCAATCTTATTACCTACAAACCAGAAACCTTATCTAGTAAATAAATAAATCTGCAGTAAATCTAGTGTGTTTTAAAATTTCAGTGTTTTGTAGTCACATGGTAGGCAATAATATTTTAAGGTTATCTATGAAATTTTGTTATAAAATTTTAACTTAGTAATTGTGTGTATTTTGTATAACAGCATGAGTGACTTGTCTAACGCCCTTCAGAAATTAAATCTCTATCCGGTAAAAATAGAGGTTTCCAGAGATTTCAATAGGTATATACCAGATATAGAAGAACCTATTGAATTCAATGCTCCACCTCCGGAGAAACCCAAGCCCAAGAAAAGGAGAAGATTTGTGGGATGGAGGCGTGTGCGTAGGAGAAAACCCGTCACTAGAAAGATGCCTAAAATAGAAAATCCCTTAGACAAAGGGAAGGGAATTGAAGTCGGGGAAGAATCTAGGCAGATGGGAATACAGTTTGAAGAATATTCTAAGCAAATAGAAATGGAGATTGGAGGAGGTTCAAAACCAACTCAGATAGAAATTGGAGAAAGCTCTAAACAAACCCAAGAAATGACATTACAGGAGGAGTTAGATTTTATATTGGCAAGCTGTGATACTATTAAGCCTGTCAATGAAAATGTTTTTACTCGTCTTATTGAAACTCAACTCCCTATAAACTTAGAATCAGCAATCCCAGAACCTATAATTCACACCCAACCTCTAGGAATGGATGAATGGTCGATGAATGATTGGCAGTTCCAAAACCTGCTCAACAGTCCTTATTCCTTTCTCCCTCAGTTTGACCCAGAACCTATACCTAATCCACCTATGAGCAATGAGAATTTAGCTGAACTCCACCACTTTGGCGAAGAACTGGTGGATGAAGGAAATAGGATCAGGGAAGTAGGAGAACAGATCTCCTGGAAGTTTGATGAGAGGGAACACCATTACTGAAATAACAAATGACGAAGGATAGTAGGTTGTAAAACTATGGTTGTAAATAAACAAGTAAAATATAACTTGTGAAATAACCTAAAATAAAACTTGTGTAAGATAATAGTGTGTATTGATGCATACTATTAAATATAAAAATGAAAATCAAGAAATCGATAGTTTTGGCTATATGTGCGTATTTAAAATTTGTATGATTGTTTTGTGTATAATTGTTATAGATACTAATAAATTATATATAATGATCAGATGGAAAACGCTAATAACGAACCAGTTAATGAGGTTAATCAATCTGAGCAACATCCGGAGGATCAATTTCGAAATAGACAAGATATCGAAAATATTGTTGCTCAGGGGATAGCCAATGCTATTCCAGCAATAGTTGCTGCTGTTAGAAATCCAATCGAACCTCAACAAATCATTCCTAGCAAACGTATTTCTGAAGATAACTTCAGTAATAGCATAAATGGAGGCGGTAATCATACTAATCACGATAATAATCCACGGCAGGCTCCGCTCCCTAAGAAAATGAAAGCTGCAACGCCTGGTTGCACTTACAAAGAATTTCTTGCTTGCAAACCCGCTGAATTTGCAGGCAATGAAGGAGCGACTGCAACACTGCGTTGGTTAGAAAAAACCGAGGCCGTGATTACAATAAGTAAATGTGCCAAGGATGATCAGGTCATGTACGCGTCAAATCTTTTTAAAGAAGGGGCGCTAGAATGGTGGAACACGGTGCTACAAGCAAAAGGAAGAATGATGGCGTATGCTATGAATTGGGAAGAATTTAAGAGTCTTGTAGAAAGAAAATTCTGTCCCGAATATGAAAAAGATCAAATGGAGAATAAGTTCTTAAACCATCGAATGATGGGTGTAGATTGTCGCGGTTATACTTCGACATTCTTTGAATATGCTAGAGTGGTACCAACACTGGCTTCGCCAGAACTGGTACTCATTTCTCGCTATATTTGGGGATTGATTGGCGAAATCCGCAATATCGTTAAAGCTGCGAGACCTCGTACTATTGACGATGCGGTAGAATTAGCTAATACCTTAACCGACGATCTGATACGCACAAGAGATGAAAACAAGAAAAAGGAACTGGCTCAGAAAATTACCCAAGGATTTCGTATGGGTAATAGTAGTAACTTTAAGAAAAGAGGAACAGGGCAATCTCCAACTCCTCAGTTCTGCAGAAATTGCAAAAAGAAACATTAAGGAAGATGCAACATAACCTACAATTTTTGCAAAACTGTAGGACATCGTGAAGAAAATTGCAGGAAGAAATCCATAATTTGTTACAATTATGGAGAATCAGGACATTTCAAAACAGAATGTCCTAAAGTGGTTAAACCAGCAGACAACAAAGCCAAGACAGCCAACGAAACTACTAGGAAGAATGTTCGCGCCTTTCGATTAACAACTCAAGAAGCAGAACTCATTCCAGATGTGATAGCGGGTACGTTCTTAGTTCACAACGTGTATGCAAAAGTATTATTTGACTCTGGTGCAAACCAAAGTTTTATCAATACTTCATTCTGCCAAGCTCTTAATTTACCCTTAACCAACCTTAGGCAGATTTTTACAGTTGAAACGGCCGACGGAAATTCTGTTAGTATAGATAAAGTTGTGCAAAAGGAAAATATAGAACTCTCAGGTCATAAATTCTTTGCAAACCTATTACCTATGAAATTAGCCGAATTTGATGTTGTGTTAGGAATAGATTGGTTAGTAGCCAACCATGCTCGAATTCTCTGTGATAAGAATTCCATAGAAATTCAAACACCCACCGGAGAAGTCATTATGATTACAGGAAATAAACCACGTAAGCCCATGAAGTTCATATCGGTAATGAAAGTTGCTAGTTATGAACGAAAGCAAGGAATAGTATATATGATTTCAGTAATCATTAGTAATAAGGGTAAAGAACTTAAGGAAATTCCTGTAGTCTCAGAATACCCAGATATATTCTCAGAAGAGTTACCAGGATTACCACCAGATAGGGAGGTAGAATTTAGAATTTATTTGATTCCCGGAACTATACCGATAGCCAAGGCACCTTATCGGTTAGCTCCCACAGAAATGTTAGAACTGAAAAAGCAATTAGATGAATTACTAAGTAAAGGTTTCATACAACCTAGTTCATCCCCGTGGGGAGCACCAGTGTTGTTTGTAAAGAAAAATGATGGTTCAATGAGAATGTGTATTGATTATAGAGAATTGAATAAGGTTACGATTAAGAATCGATACCCATTACCAAGGATTGATGATATTTTCGATCAACTTCAAGGAGCTAGATATTTTTCTAAGGTAGATTTACGCTCCGGATACCATCAATTGAAGGTACAAGAAGAAGACATACCTAAAACTGCTTTCAGAACTAGGTATGGTCATTACGAGTTTACAGTCATGCCCTTTGGGTTAACGAATGCACCTGCAGCATTCATGGACATGATGAATAGAATCTGTAAACCATATTTGGATAAATTTGTAATTGTTTTCATCGACGATATACTTATTTATTCCAAAAGTCAGAATGAACATTGTCAGCACTTGCATGCACTCTTAACTTTGTTAAGAAAAGAAAACTTTACGCCAAATTCTCGAAGTGTGAATTTTGGCTACAAGAAGTGCAATTCTTAGGTCACATGGTGAATCATGAAGGCATTTATGTAGATCCTGCTAAGATAGAAGCAATTATTAAATGGAAGGTTCCGCAATCCGCAATGGAAATTAGAAGTTTTATAGGTTTAGCTGGATATTATAGACGGTTTATTAAGGATTTTTCCAAAATAGTTGTACCATTAACTAAGCTAACCTGTAAAGTAGTTAAGTTTGAATGGGGACCTAAACAAGAAGAAGCCTTTAGGATCTTGAAATAGAAATTAACCAATGCTCCAATCTTAGCCTTACCAGAAGGAACAGAAGATTTTGAAGTTTACTGTGATGCTTCAAAACTAGGATTAGGATGTGTGCTAATGCAACGCAAGAAGGTGATTGCGTATGCTTCAAGACAATTGAAAAAGCACGAAGAAAACTATACGACTCATGACTTAGAATTAGGAGCCGTAATTTTTTCCCTGAAGATCTGGAGACATTATCTGTACGGAAGTAAGTTTACTATCTATAAAGATCATAAAAGTTTAAGATATATATTTGGGCAAAAAGAGTTAAATATTAGGCAAAGGAGATGGATGGAAATCCTAAGTGATTACGACTGTGATATTCAGTATCATGAAGGAAAGACAAATGTAGTTGCAGATGCCTTAAGTCGTAAGTACCATGAGAAACAATGAAGAGTTCGTGCTCTCAGACTAAATCTACAATTAGATTTAATGGAACAATTGAAGAATGTTCAAGCTACAGCAATCAAGGATGATGCTGAAGAAATGAAGGGATGAATAAAAGAGTTAGAACAAGGAGCTGATGGAATTTGGAGATTCCACAAAAGAAGAATTTGGGTACCTAAGCAGGGAGAATTAAGAAATAAGATTTTAGAAGAAGCCCATAAGTCTAGGTATACCATGCACCCGGGAAACAATAAGATGTACCAAGATTTAAGAAATAACTTTTGGTGGATAGGAATGAAAAAGGATATAGCCCGATATGTTTCTAAGTGTCTTACTTGTTCACAAGTTAATGAGAACATCAGAAACCTTCAGGTCTACAACAACAATTAGAGATGCCTATGTGGAAATGGGAACTCATAACAATGGATTTTGTTACTAAGTTGCCCAAAACCAGAAAAGGTAATGACGCAATTTGGGTAATTGTGGATCGATTAACCAAATCTGTTCACTTTCTACCAATGAAAGAAACCTCTAGCATGGAAAGATTGGCAAAGTTGTATGTAGATGAAGTAGTATCCTTACATGGAGTTCCACTCTCCATTGTATCAGATAGAGATAGTCGTTTCACTTCCCATTTCTGGACTAGTTTCCAAGAAGCAATGGGAACTCGATTAAACCTAAGCACTGCATATCATCCACAAACAGACGGGCAAAGTGAAAGGACGATCCAAACTCTAGAAGACATGCTCCGAGCATGTGTGATAGATTTTGGTGGAAATTGGGATGATCACTTACCTTTAATTGAATTCTCCTATAACAATAGTTATCATTCAAGTATTAAAACTGCCCCATTCGAGGCACTGTATGGAAGAAAGTGCAGAACTCCAGTTTGTTGGGCAGAAATAGGAGAAAGTCAATTGTCAGGTCCTGAAATAGTGCAAGAGACGACTGACAAGATTACACAAATCAAGGAAAGAATGAAAACAGCTCGAGATCGTCAAAAGAGCTATGCCGACAATCGACGTAAGCCGTTAGAATTCCAAGTTGGAGACAAAGTACTGTTGAAAGTTTCTCCTTGGAAAGGAGTTGTTAGATTCGGTAAGAAAGGAAAGCTAAGTCCAAGATACGTAGGACCATTTCCAGTGATTCAACGTATAGGACCAGTTGCGTATCGTTTACAACTACCAGAGGAGTTAGCTGGAGTACATGATGTATTTCATGTATCCAACCTCAAGAAATGTCTATCAGACGAATCTTTGGTAGTACCTCTCCAAGATATAGAGGTAAACGAAAAATTAAAATTTATTGAGAAACCTCTTCAGATAGAAGACAGAAAAGTGAAGTTTCTCAAGCACAAATGACTAGTGCTAGTTAAAGTAAAGTGAGATTCAAAGAGAGGAGCTGAATACACTTGGGAGCTGGAATCAGAGATGAAGCGAAAGTATCCTCAATTATTCCAGTAAATCTCGAGGACGAGATTTTTATTAAGGTGGGGAGGATGTAACAACTCGTCTCAAAAGTCTTAATTATTATTTTATTTTGTCCAAAAGGAAACCCTAATTGAGACACCCAAGTGATTCTGCATAAACCCTAAAATTTTCAGAATAATCAGAATCAGGATCAGGGCCCATAAAACTCAGGGGGGTAAAACCCTAGTTACGATTATCTAAATAACTTGTTGTCAGTATCGAATTTTAAGAATCCGTCAAGTCAGCAAGGCTAGTTAGGGACGTGGCTACCCTATGGTAGGATAGGACCCGTCGCGCCATGCGACGCCCCCAGGGGTACCCCTCGCGTCACGCGAGGGGGTCAAATTTTATGTATAAATAGGGGTGTTTGGGACTTGAATTCTGGAGTTGAAACGACGTAAAAACTCGTTATATACACTGAGTTACGTTCTGTTTACTATTAAAACACACACGAATCACAAATCATTGCCGCAATATAGGGTAATAACTCGATCGCTGATACGATTCAATGTCCGATCGATTAAACTATCCAATGGATATTTAAGTGCTGCCCACATTAGGGTTTATGCTTTGTCATTCGTTGTTAATTCAATGGATGTTTAAGTATCGCACTTTGTCATTCGATGTGAGGGTTTAATCTCGTGAGTTATCGTAAATGCTGTATTAAGTTACTAACCGAGTTATGTGCATGTTATTAAATTTAGGTTAAAAGGCTAATCAGTAGGCTAGGCTCTGCTCAATTAAATCTGCAATGTGAGTCATTCACTTTTTATCAAATTTGTTTACAAAAGCATGTTTATTTTCAAAGTTATAATTACAGTGATTAAGTATATGTAATCACCAAGTTACAGCCGATATGTGGGGTTTTGTATACAATACTTGATAATCGTCACCATTGGGGCAGCCAATGGGGGATATGACCATAGTCACAGATCCGGTCGAGTGACAAATACCGTGGGTAGTTGGTTGATATCTGGAAACATTGTAATATCTCTTAATACTGTAAATTATAACAAATGGGTCATTTTAGTAAATAGAATGATTCACCAGTATTTCCCGCTGACAAAACCTTTTTCAAACATGTTTCAGGTGATCTGTTGTGATCCAGGAAAAGTGTCGTGAAGCACTACAAGCTTAAGGAAGTGGCTCAATATAAAATAAAGAAACATGTTTTGTAAAAATAAAGATTTCTCAGAGAAATCATATGATTGTAAATTACCGGGTTTTATCCAGAATTGTGAAATAAAATAATCGGGAAATATTTCTGTTTTAAAAAGATCCTGAAGAAAACTTCCGGTGTTAATTAAATACCACGGGATTTTCTGTCCCGCGGCTCCTGAAACGGGTCAAACCGGGTCGGGGGCCGTGACATAGATGCCGTGGCTAATCTATGTCAGGTCATCAGGATGATGACTAACAATTGTTTAATTTGGTGGGTAATACCAAGCTTCTAGTATGGCAAACTCGGATGAGGTAGACAACAGTCGCGATACTATTAATGCGACAAAAGCTAATAATGCTACAAACGTAAACCTCAATATTAATGAAGTTAATCTCCAAGCTGTGGTTGACGCAGCAATTGGAAAGGCCATGGAAAAGGTCATGAAACGGTTCAAAGAGCCGAGAGCTACTCGCTCCAAATTTCATTCAAAAACCACATTCAATTGCTCATGAAAAGAGCTTTGTTCACATTTCGAATGTGAAGGATGAACCAAAGGTGGAGGATAACTCCCATAAATCTAAGAAAAAGAGCAAGTATGGGATTAATAAGAACCAACAAAAGTTCAATAAGAAGCCTGTATTTAAGAACTGCTATAAAAGACACTGGGGACAGTGTCGAATAGATCAAAGACCAAAGCAGTGTGGCATCTGCAAGGAACTGGTCATCAAGTCCCATGAATGTAGGGACATAAAGAAGGCAGTCTTTTACGGCTGTGGTGAGAAAGGTCACATCAGAACTAGATGCCATAAAGCTGCCAAAGAAGGTGCAGCTAAGTTTGGAAAGGCTAAGAAAGGAATTGCCTGAATTCACCTGATGAATGCCAAGAGGCAGTACATGATGTCATCAAGTACATTCCTTATCATTTACTAATGATAATTTCTGCTAAGTGTCCTGTTTTTAATACATGCAATAATAAGTCTTCATAGACCATAAGCTTAGCAAACTTTTACATAATCCACAAGGTAGAACCTACCAATGAAACCTCATAGACTGTTTCTTTTCTTTCTCGACGATGAATCTCTCTGAAAAATCTAAGAGTACTCTTTCTTTGAATAGAGTACGACAATATATGTTATTTTAATTATTTTCCTCATTGATTTTATCAACTGCGAGTGCCAACTATGTTTGATAAAAGTGCCATATGAGGATTGGCGTAACCTAGTGTGTCCCATAGATTGCTTCCATGCCTGATTAGTATGGAGGTTTAATGCATGGAACCACTAAGATATACCAATGGTCATATTGTGTAAAAGTCAGCTAGTGGTATTCAAAGAAGATATCCATAATAGAAATGCCTAACTAGGCGTCTCTACTTAAGGCATCCATGCACTCGTAAATCAGATGTGTCATTTGCATGGCACAAACGACGATAAGTGGACCAAGGTCGAAGATTGAAGCTACCTCTATCATATTTGGATAACTTGAAGTCTTCTCAGCAGAACTACCTTGTTTTACCTCCTAAGAGGCAAAGTGAAATTAGGATTGACATCGTATTAAGAGGTGTATCTATTACAAAAAGCTCTATATCAGTTAACCTCAACGGATAGGGAAGAATTGAGAGCTAACCAGATGAGTTTTTAAAGAAAGGCTTGTACAGCCTAGCTCATCGTCTTAGGAGCTCCGATTATTGTTGATAAAGGAAAGCACGATGCAATACGCTTGTGCATTGATTACTGCAACCTAGATAGGAAACAATTAAGGATCGTTATCAGCTGCCCAGGATCGTCGACTGGTTTGACTAACCATGAGGATAGTTAATTCCTTAAGATTGATTCGGGTAGTAGTTGGAATGACTATCTCACCCTAATTAAGTTCTCCTATAACCAATAACATTATGAAAGCGTCAAGGTCGCTCCATTAGAGACCTTGTATTGGAGAAAGTGTCAAACGCCCATTTATTGGGTAGGAGTTGGGAAAACCCAATTGTCAGGCTCTGAGATTTGTCCTAAAAAATGACAGATAGGATATTATGAATCTGTAATCGTCTGAAAACTGCCAGTAATCGGCAATAGAGCAATGCGAAAGAAAGGCGCAGGTCTCTTAAAGTTCCAAATAAGGAACAAGACTCTATTGAAAATATCAATATGAAAGAGTACGATACATTTCAGTATAAAGGGCAAGTCAAGCCCTGGATATATAAAATCATTCGAGATCATCGAATGTGTCGGCAGTATAGCTTATAAGCTAAACTCGCCTAAGAAGCTTAGTGGAATTCACAATGTGTTCCACATCTTTAACTTAAAGATATGTCTAGCTGATAAATCGCTAGCAATGTCTTATAAAGACATATTGATTGATAAAAGCCTGAGGTTTATTGAAGGACCTATATCGATCAAGGATCGACAAGTTAAGAAGCTCCGAAGAGAAGCATGTACTTATTGAATAGGTCAATTGGAATGCCTGTAAAGGTCCCTAATTTACTGTGGAAGTTAAGTCCATTATACGATAGAAAGTATTTCCATCTTTTTGAGCAAATCTCAGGGTCGAGATTTCTTTTAAGGGGGTGAGGATGTAACACCTTGTAAAATCGTGTCCAATGATGTATTGACACGTGTAATGAACCCTAATAAAGTCAAACATTGACTACAAAGGACTATTTTCATCAAAATTGAAAACCTTGATTTTTGAAGGACTAAAAGTGTCAACATGCCTAAACTAGGCCTCTGAGTGACCTTATACGGTGTCCGTATGAGCCACTTGTTGGATAAGAGGAGCCGTTTGGGTAATTATGTGAAAGTTTGCGCGTCGAAGGGTTAAAAGTGTCAACATGTTAATTCTTACCTCTGAGTGACCTTTTAACAAACCAAGAGCTTCATTATGTTTGATCATATTCTCGGGAATGCCTAATATTGGCCATTCAAGGCCTTTATGCCAATAAGTGAAGTTGCGCACAAGTTTGTAAGTTAGAGGGGTTAAAAGCGGTAACATGTTTAATTATACCTCTGAATGACCTTTTAATGAACCCAAAGTATTATGATGTACAATCATACTCCTGAGAATGCCTAATATGTGCTACATAGGGCTTTGATGCTACACCTTTGAGTGACTATCTAAGTGAACTGGAGCATTGTAATGTTCGGTCACACACTCGGGAATGCCTAGTATGGGCCTTGGAAGGCCTTGATATCGATAAATGCTGTTACACGTCACTTTACACGTTAAAAGGATTAAACGGGTCAACGGGTGAAACTACGTGTTGAAAGGTCTTTTAAAGGAACCGGGAACTCTGCGATTGTAACAACTCGTCTTAAAAGTCTTAATTATTATTTTATTTTGTCCAAAAGGAAACCCTAATTGAGACACCCAAGTGATTCTGCACAAACCCTAAAATTTTCAGAATAATCAGAATCAGGATCAGGGCCCATAAAACTCAGGGGGGTAAAACCCTAGTTACGATTATCTAAATAACTTGTTGTCAGTATCGAATTTTAAGAATCCATCAAGTCAGCAAGGCTAGTTAGGGACGTGGCTACCCTATGGTAGGATAGGACCCGTCGCGCCACGCGACGCTCCCAGGGGTACCCCTCGCGTCACGCGAGGGGGCTCAAATTTTATGTATAAATAGGGGTGTTTGGGACTTGAATTCTGGAGTTGAAACGACGTAAAAACTCGTTATATACACTGAGTTACGTTCTGTTTACTATTAAAACACACACGAATCACAAATCGTTGCCGCAATATAGGGTAATAACTCGATCGCTGATACGATTCAATGTCCGATCGATTAAACTATCCAATGGATGTTTAAGTGTTGCCCACATTAGGGTTTATGCTTTGTCATTCGTTGTTAATTCAATGGATGTTTAAGTATCGCACTTTGTCATTCGATGTGGGGGTTTAATCTCGTGAGTTATCGTAAATGCTGTATTAAGTTACTAACCGAGTTGTGTGCATGTTATTAAATTTAGGTTAAAAGGCTAATCAGTAGGCTAGGCTCTGCTCAATTAAATCTGCAATGTGAGTCATTCACTTTTTATCAAATTTGTTTACAAAAGCATGTTTATTTTCAAAGTTAAAATTACAGTGATTAAGTATATGTAATCACCAAGTTACAGCCGATATGTGGGGTTTTGTATACAATACTTGATAATCGTCACCATTGGGGCAGCCAATGGGGGATATGACCATAGTCACAGATCCGGTCGAGTGACAAATACCGTGGGTAGTTGGTTGATATCTGGAAACATTGTAATATCTCTTAATACTGTAAATTATAACAAATGGGTCATTTTAGTAAATAGAATGATTCACCAGTATTTCCCGCTGACAAAACCTTTTTCAAACATGTTTCAGGTGATCTGTTGTGATCCAGGAAAAGTGCCGTGAAGCACTAGAAGCTTAAGGAAGTGGCTCAATATAAAATAAAGAAACATGTTTTGTAAAAATAAAGATTTCTCAGAGAAATCATATGATTGTAAATTACCGGGTTTTATCCAGAATTGTGAAATAAAATAATCGGGAAATCTTTCAGTTTTAAAAAGATCCTGAAGAAAACTTCCGGTGTTAATTAAATACCACGGGATTTTTTGTCCCGCGGCTCCTGAAACGGGTCAAACCGGGTCGGGGGCCGTGACAGCGATTCTTAATCGTACTCCCTGGCATGCCTAAGACCGATCACTAATGATATTGTACCGTATAATAACAATATATATGTTTATATGGAGTTTGGTGCCAAAAGTGACAAGAAAGAAAGTTTAAAAAGGGCACTTAAAAGTATCAGGGACCAAAAACGCCTAAACCTGAAACATATTATGGTTGATATGGGTCTAGTCTCGAGCCATGGGCCCAATGGGCTGCCTTTTCGTGGGTCATTTAAACAAACAGCAACATATATGTGATGTTTTGAAGAAAGGCATAGAACAGGGACCAAATTCGACAAGTTGCAAAAGATGGAGCTGGGCCAGACCTCTAGGCGGGCCGCATAGGCTTTGGGCCGCCCCTTATGTGGGCCGCGTAGCCAGTATCTGCTGCAGATATATATTTTTATCTGTTCTAGCTTGTTCATCACTCAAATCCAATTCTTGGGCATTTAGCTCGATTTTTCTTGGACTCCAAGCTGATTATACAGCTGTCAAGACACCTGAAGTGATCCTAGGGACACTCCAAACACATGTCTTGATCAAATAATTCCTCAAAACCTATAAATAGGATGAAGATCATCCATTTCATTGTTCATTTTTCATTCAACCTTTTCCCCTCTCAAACCTGGAGCTTTCTGATTTGATTTGGAACTTATTCTTAGTAGAAAAGATAGCTAGGACCCTTTGTAAGTGTCTTAGCCCTCTCTATAGTTCAGTTTTATGTTTTAAAAACCGAAAAGTCAAGTTATCGTAAATTAACTTTGACTTTCGATTTAAACTCAAATGGTCCGGCCACTATTCGAAATGAATGTGGGTATGTGACCATAGTTAGGTAGGTGATTAACCCTTAAAAGGGCACCTCCTAATTCATTTGTTTGCTTAGTTAATTGTCGGGTCAAACCATTTAGGTAAAAAGTCAAACTTGGCAAATTTATAAATAAAAATTAAAACCAATGATACAGAGGTTATAAATTATATTTTAATACTCTAATAACTTGGTAATTATAATTAGAATGTGTCTAAGCATGTTCAACCCGACAATTCTGAGTTTAGGGTCGGTTCGCAACCGAAAGTCGCAAAAGCTTGACTTTTGCTTCGACTTTCCATTCTGACCTGATTAAGCTTGATTCTTCCATGTTTTAAGCTTCCATTAGGACCGTATTATATAGTAGTATAACCCCCTGAAGTTATATTGCTTGGTCCTTAGTAGTTTGAATTATATGCACATGTCCGTTATTATGCTTATAAATGCCATAATTGCCCTTTTGACATATAAATGAGATTTTTAGAAATCTGAGTGGACAAAAACCTTTGTTACTGATATATAAGTATGTCCCGAAAATTTCACATCAGTTCTTGGTCTCAAACAGGAGTTATGCTCGATATCGTAAATAGAAGCTTTTTATTAATTAAATTGCGATATCTTGCATAAGGCATGTTTAAACTTGGATTTTGACCCAAAACTCATTATCTACTGTTAAGATATTATTTTTAGGGATTTTTGGAATTTTTGATCAGATTATAATCTGATCGTATCATGGAGTTCTTATGTAACTTGGTAAATGACGATAATACCATAAAATGAGATTAACAAATGATTTGAATGCCAAACCTCTTCCTACTGATTTCATATATTAAATAAATTATTTTGAGCATTCAAAACGATCAAAATCTCAGAATTCCATAAAACACCTTAATTATCGTCAATTAGCGAGTTTTACGCTATTTAGGTGCATAGTATGGTTTTAGACCATAATTAACACCTAAGACTTGTTACCTATTGAATTTTTAAACAAATTTTAATATCATTACAGTAGGTATAAGTCATGCACTCAAACTTCCGAAAATGTCCTTAAAAGCATATGTGAAATGACCAAAATGCCCTTTCGGGGGATAGTTTGGCCATAATTGGTAAACCTCACATATGTATGATATCTTACTGATGTAATGTGATAAAATAAACATTTTTACTGATTACCAAAGACCAGAACCTCAGTTTGATTTAAAACCTCTTTTATAAAGGGTAAAATGACCAAAATGCCCCTACGGGACTTAAATTGGTTTAAAATACTTTTTGGTTATATATGTTAACATCCTACTGTTGCATTAACATATTCTAAGCATAATAACCTATGGGACTTGTATATGGTTCATTTGGTTGCCCGTTACGCATTTACGCGTTCGGGTCGGTTTAAGTAACTAGTTTACATAAGTTTGCCGAAACGGGTTTAACCTTATCGCTTTTATCTCAAAATCCGGAATGTGTTTAGTTTACCCATATTATACAAGTCTTCATACTTGTTAGGTCTAAATAACATTCTATTCCGGTCATCGCTTAATCTAGTGTATCGTACCGTTTTAGATACTTTAAGCTAGCCGGTCTAAGTCTACGACTTAAATAAGACCGTTAGCATTCTGAATTGGTTATATATTACCATCACTCCAGACTAGAGCCACCCGGTAAAAGCTACCTGCATTTAGATAGATTGGATACGACTGAGTTATTTTGCTGTGAATCAAGTATTAGCTCAGGTAAATACTTTTAACTTATTTTCCCTTATACGGGCTTGGGATATGGTATTATAATAATACCACTTGGTCGGGTATGAAATCATTTAATCGGATTGTGGTTAATAAATTTACATAACCTGTTTTAATCTGTCTTGTTTGATAACATGAACATTGGGGGTTAATACGACCGTGTCCTGGATATCCTCGGCTCATTTCATTTGAAAATGGCCACGACCTATGCACGGGGTGTAGGCATACACCTGACAGATGCAAATGCTAAAATATAAACCCACATGTTGGGGATAACTCCTTTGTGGGTTCTATAAGTGGTGAGTCAGTTAATCATGACCGGCTTCCAAACCGGCCCCAATTGTATGACAAACATGTGAAACAGTATACAAGATTTTATTAAAGATTGTCCCAAGTTATAAATGGTTTGTGCCTTGTGCACTTAAATCAATTTTCATAAACTCTTTTCAAAAGAGTCAGTTAATTGTATTTACCAGTGAAAACTGACGTATTTTCAAAAGACTAAGTGGCAGGTACTACTCGTAATAGGCTGGGTGTTCCTCGGTATCGAAAAAGAGGATCTTGCAAATCCTTAAAGATGCCATAAAGTCTGCTAAACTTCATTTTATACATTCTGTTTTGATCCACCTGTGGATTTGATATTACAGGCTCGTCCATAATAAATACTTTAATATTTTCGGACATTTGAGTTTGTAATAATATTTTATATTCCAAGTCTTCCGCTGTGCTATTCTGTGTATATTTGACCATGATGATATCAACTACGTCACGATACTCCCCACCGGTAATATGTGGAAATATCGGGGTGTGACAAGTGCTGAGGATCTAAAGGTTTTTGTTCCTAAGAAAATTGAGAACTATAAGGACCAGGATTTTCAGAAAATTAAACTAGATGCCAAGGCATTCAGCATCATTGCATCCGCACTACCAAATGAAATTTATGCTGGGCTGTTACACTGTAACAGTGCCAAGGAATTGTGGGATGCACTGAAGGAACAGTTTGGGGGAACTGAAGAAGTGATTGAAAATAATAGGGAAATTCTGAATCAACAGTATGAAACCTTTTGTCACGTTAAGGGTGAAACATTAACACAACAGTTTGAGCAATTCAGTTATCTCATTAGTGAGTTAAGACTTGCTAATGTTGAATTCGCTAATTCAACACAAAATAGCAGGTTTCTTAGATCACTGCCTGAAAAATGGGATATAATTGCTTTTGTGACCAGAAATTCTGTTGGGTTCAAAGATCTGACCCTGACCCAACTTCATGGTAGACTCCTGACCTATGAAAGGGAGTTAAACCAGAAAAAGAAGTTGCAAGAGTCTGGCAAAGTTGCAGATGACTATTCATTTGGCAACACAGCTCTTCTGGGTCAGGAAGAGTCTGGCAGTAGTAAGGATCAGAGTTATGATCATTTTATTGACATAACTGCTGGTGGAAACTTCAACTCTGATCCTCACTCATCCAACTATGCTTTCACATCAAATGGAGAAAGCCAGAACTCTGACAATCTATGCTTTGAACTCAATGACCTTCAGCATTTTGATCCAACTGATTTAGAGGAAATGGACATTTTACACCAACTTGCAATGCTAAGTGTTAGAACTAGCAAGTTTTACAAAAGGACAGGGAGAAAATTTCCAAGGTTACATGAGAATCTAAAAGTGGGGCTGGATAAGTCAAAGATTAAATGCTATAAGTGTAATAGGTTAGGTCATTTTGCTAGGGAATGCAGGAGTCAAACCAATGGACCAATTATTACACATCCTAGCTCAAACCCTAGACCACAAAATAACCAAAACACTGTGCACTATGCCCAATATACCCCTGCTGCTCATGTAAACACTGCTCATTATGCACACCCTGCAACCCCTGTGCCTGTGCATTATGTTCAAACCACTGTTCCTCAAATACAGTATGTCCAGGCCCCTGCTCCTCGGGTTCAGGTACAACAAGCTGCACATCAACAAACTGCACCAGCAGTGGTTCAACCAGATCAGCAAAGCTTTTTCACCCAAGGCTTTGTTGACTGGAGCAGCTTACCTGAGGAGCTAGGTGATGAAAATTTTGCACTCTATGCTACTAATGATGCTTCTAATGATGAATTCTGTTTTATGGCATTAGAGTCAATACCAGAAGGGCTGGAAACTGACGAAGGACACGCAAATGCTAAAACAGTGGATGAAATTGCTGAAGCAGTGGTTACTGCTGTTGCTGGTGAAATACTGTTGGGAGAAAATTCAGAACCCATGTTGGAACCACTGTCTGACCCCTGGTCTGAAGAAGAAGAAGAAGAAGAAGAAGAAGAAGAAGAAGAAGAAGAAGAAAAGAAACATGGTGAAAAGTAAGAGAAGGTGGCTGATGAGAAAGAGCATGTTTGTGATTGTGCCATGATGGCTGCAGCTAAGGTATCATCTCAGGTTCTTAAAAATCTATGTTCAGACAAATGCATCATAGCATTTGCTAACATTAAAGAGGTGAATGAAAACCTTAGGGATAGAGTGTTAAATGATGAAGTTCAATTTGAGAAGTCATTAAAAGAACTGAAAATCAAGTTGGCTAAAAAAGATAATGAAATATGCAGTCTCAAACAAGAGCATAGCATAACCAAGGACCAACTCCAGACTATGATAGAAAAATATCAAGCCTGAAAAAAGGAGTTGGAGTCCACCCAAATTACTTGTGAAAAATGGGTGGAATCCTGCAAAGGTTATGAAGTTATGCTTGAAAAACATATCAAAAGCAATGTAAAATTTGGTGTAGGATTTAGAAAACATGATGAAATTGAAAACACTGCTGCAAATGAATCTGTCCAAACCACTGTTGAAATCATACCGACCAACAAGGATGGCCAAGAAGTTAAAATAACTGATAAACTTGGCAACAAAATCACTCTGGAAAGATCTGTGGGGTCCTCAACTTTTGAGGAGATTGAGAAATACCAATTCAAACCCACATGGTCTGATGAGTGTGATATCCTTGAGAATTTCAAACCCATGGACTTCACAACTATAGATGGTGTCAAAGCTCCTAAGGCCAAGGTCATTCCTCTTAAGGACATCCCAACAATGGTTCAAAACTCTGTTGCAAAGGAATCTGAAAAGAGGAAGAAAAGAGAAAAGATTAAAAACTTGTTTTGTGACTTTTGTGAAAAGAAAAATCACTTGACCAAAGATTGTTTTCATTTAAAATCTTATGATCTTAACAAAACAAGTACTGTTGTGCCTTCTCAGAGTTGCACTATCTGTGGTAAAACCAACCATTCTACTCAGCAGTGTGTGTACTTGAAATCCTTTGAGGTCAAAAAGGAAGAGTACATGTCAAAAACACCCATGAGTTCATCAAAACCACAAGTCAAACAACAACCACTGTTTATGCCAGTTCAAACAGCTGTTACAAAATAGCTGAACCAAACCTCTATTAAAAGAGATGTTCAGGTGACTGATGCACCCCCTGCTAACCAATACCGAAGAGGTAAAGGTCAACCACCATACCTAAAGGTCCCACATGTTTATGAGGTGTACAAAAAGCCTTCTAAACCAAGAGTGAACAGGAATCCCTTTGGGTACCAGCAGCTGATAAGGCAGGACCCCCAGCAGTGGTTAGAGAAAAACAGTTCCAAAACTGTCCAAACCCCTGAGCTAACCACTGTCCATCCACCTGAACTTAACATAGACACTGTTGAGACCCCATCCAAAGCCTTATCGGCTTTGGAGACCCTAATGAACCAACCTTTTACTTGATGTGCAGGGAGCTTTTGCATGCTTAGATAGTCTTTGGTATGTAGATAGTGGAGGCTCCAGGCACATGACTGGATGTAGAGCCCTACTCAAAGATTTCAAAACTCATGGAGGGGGTGATATATCTTTTGGTAATAATAGTAAAGGGAAGGTTATGGGGTCTGGTACAGTTCAGTCTGGTAATGTTAAGTTTGAAAATGTCAATCTAATAGACAATCTAAAATTCAACCTCCTTAGTGTCTCACAAATGTGTGATAAGGGCTATGGCTCATTCTTCACTAAGGATTGTTGGACCAGAAATGGTTAAAAAGATTGAAGAAATAATAAAAAATGGAAAAACTCAACTTGTTGCTCAAAGGAGTGGCAATGTTTATGTAGTTGATTTGTCAAAAGAGAGTCCCAGGACTGATGCCTGTCTATTCTCAGCTACCTCTAACAAAGAGACAGAACTTTGGCACAGGAGATTGGGGCACACAAATCTCAAGACAATCACTGCTTTGTCAAAACAGGGGTTAGTAAGAGGTCTTCCTCAAAAACTATTCACCTGTCCTGAGCATTGTGTTTCCTGCTTAAAAGGAAAACAACATAAAAACTCATTTAACTCCATTGAAGAGTCCAAAACAACCAAGTGCCTGCAAATGCTGCACATGGATCTGTTTGGCCCAGTAAAAGTCATGAGTCTTAAAAAGAAAAGATATTGTTTGGTAATTGTAGATGACTTTTCTAGGTTTACATGGACTTATTTCTTACATTCCAAAGATGAGACTGCAGGCATTTTGCAAGACTTTGTTAAACAGGTTGAAAAGCAATTTGACTTGCCAGTAAAAGTCTTCAGGAGTGACAATGGCACAGAGTCCAGAAATAGGGAGTTGGATGAGTTTTGTGTGTCGAAAGGAATTGTAAGGCAGTACAGCATTCCAAGGACACCAGAGCAAAATGGGGTTGTTGAGAGAAAGAACAGGACATTGATTGAGGCTGCCAGAACCATGCTTGCTGATTCAGGTTTACCATTAACTTTCTGGGCAGAGGCAGTAAACACTGCTTGCTATGTCCAGAACAGAGTTTTAATCAACCCCAGGCATCAAAAGACTGCCTATGAACTGCTGTATAAAATCAAACCACTGATCTCATACTTTAAAGTATTTGGCTGCCCTTGCTTTATTTTGAACTTAAAAGACTCAATTTCAAAATTTGAAGCCAAAGTAGACAGTGGATATCATTTAGGATACTCAACCACTGCTAAGGCCTACAAGGTGTTTAACACAAGGACCAAAACAGTGGAAGAGACTTTGAATGTAAAGTTCAATGAACTTTCTTCAATGAAAATCCTTGCAAATCCTGCAGAATTGTTTAATCTTGATAAATTCACTTTTGAAAATACTGCTGTCAAGACTAACAGTGCAGGTCCATCAGAAACTCCTCCATCAGACAATGGGTATGAAGTGATACTTCCACAACAAACCTTCAAATCCATTGCCAGAGCAGCAGATGTTCAAAACAGCTGTCAAAGCTCAACCACTGCTACCTCAACAGTTGTTGACTAAAGTAGCCCATTAACCCCCGCTTCCACATCATCAAACACTGTTGATAAAAGTCCTCAAACAGTGGATAAAAGTCAACATGTGTCCACACCGCTACCTCCTATTCCTCCACCTCCATTTCAAGCCACTGCTGGATCATCAAAGTCACCAGCAGTGGTTAGCTCAGATGATTCACATCTGCAGCCTTCACCATTCAATGCCATTATTCCATACAAAGGAGATCTAATCTTCTTGAAGTCTCATCCACCAGACCAAATCATTGGTAACATCGGTGAAGGGGTACTCACAAGAAGTCAATCCCAAAACATCTGTCTTTTTGTTGGTTTTCTATCTCTCCATCAGCCAGTCAAGTACCAAGAGGCACTGAAAGACAACAGCTGGGTAGAGGCCATGCAAGAGGAGCTCCAACAGTTTAGAAGACAACAAGTATGGGAGCTTGTACCACTGCCAGAGGGTGTGAGTCCTATTGGCACAAAGTGGGTCTTCAAAAATAAATAAAACTGATGAAAGGGGTATTGTTGTCAAGAATAAAGCAAGGCTAGTGGTTCAAGTTTTCAGACAGGAAGAGGGCATTGACTATGATGAAACTTTTGCCCCTGTAGCAAGATTAGTAGCTATTAGACTGTTCCTGGTCTTTGCTGTCAACCACAACATAAAGGTGTTTCAAATGGAAATTAAATGTGCATTCCTCTATGGTAAGATTCAAGAAGAGGTATATGTTTGTCAACCTCCTGGCTTTGAGGATCCATTTAATCCAAATCATGTCTACAAGCTAAACAAAGCTTTGTATGGCTTGAAACAAGCACCTAGAGCCTGGTATGAAACTCTTTCCACCTTTCTTCTTTCCATTGGTTTCACAAGAGGTAAAATAGACAAAACACTATTTTTAAAATGGAGAGGGAAAGACTTGATGATTGTCCAGATTTATGTGGATGACATCATTTTTGGAAGCACATGTTCTAAAATGTGTTAAGAGTTCAGACAACTCATGACAGCTGAGTTTGAGATGAGTGCAATGGGTGAACTCTAGTACTTTCTTGGTCTCCAAGTAAGGCAACTGCAAAATGGTACTTTCATCCATCAAGGCAAAAATGCCAAAGAACTTTTAAAGAAATTTGAGTTGGATGATTGCAAACCATGTAGTACACCCATTGCAACCACAAAAATAGTCATGTCTAATGAAAAGGATGATTTGGTTAATCAAACTCTTTATATAAGCATGATTGGGTCTTTATTGTACCTAACTGCATCTAGGCCAGACATCATGTTTGCAACATGTGTCTGTGCAAGATCCCAATCAGCCCCTAGAAAGTCTGACCTTATTGCTGTAAAAAGGATATTCAGATACACCAAAGGTGCTCCCACACTTGGTATCTGGTATCCAGCTAATGGAAATATCAACCTTTCAGGTTTCTCAGACAGTGACTTTACTGGATGCAATACCACAAGGAAGTCCACTTCAGGAGGGTGCCAATTTCTAGGTGATTGCTTAGTATCTTGGCAAAGCAAAAAGCAAGCAGTTGTTTCAACATCCACTGCTGAGGCAGAGTATATAGCTGCTGCAAGCTGTACAACCCAACTGCTTTGGCTTCAAAATCAATTGTTGGATTTTTGGTATCACTGCCCTAAAGACACCACTCATGTTGGACAGTCAGGCAGCATAAAATATCATCAAAAATCCAGTTTCTCATTCAACCACCAAGTACATTGATATCAGACATCACTTTGTGAGGGATTGCTATGAAAAAGGTTTGATTTCTCTGCACCATGTTCCAACTAAAGATCAGCTGGCAGATGTGCTAACAAAAGTATTAGACACATCCACCTTTGAAAGCTTGATCTCTAGGATTGGCATGCTAAACATGGAATAACAGGAAAAATCCTGTTTTTCTATGAATAAAAGCATTAATATGTTTTCAGAAAATCAAAAATCCATCCTTAAAAATAGCTAAAAATGAAAATTTTCATTAATCCTTAAAAGTCTGCCATAACCACTTTTTTTGGTTCAAACATCTGTTCTGTTAAATGCTGTCCACTGCTGAAAGTCAACCTCTATTCTTCATTTCCTTGTTAATCACTGTTGATCAAACAGCAGTGTTTTAATCCACTGATGGGCTATCCACTGATAGTTGAAAATAAGCCATTGTTCTCTTTTGTACCGTTGCAACCACTGATATTGCTCCATCAGTGGTTTCCTATCAACTGTCCTCCATTATCATCAGAGGTTGTCACGTGGGCAGTACTTGGCCGTTAGATCTTTTGTAACCGCTGCCACGTCAGCATACACTTTTTCCCTCTATAAAACCCTGATCAAAACCCCAAACAGGGTTTTCACTGTCGAATTGAATTCAAAATTCCTGTCTCAATGTAGTTACCATCAATCTCTCTCAAAATCACTCATCTTCTTCATCCGTTCTTCATCACCTTCATCTCGCAATGGCTTTTCCATTCAAAACCCCACATAATTACTTGGGCTTACTTGAAAAACCAAGTCATACCGAAACCTTCAACTCTATAATTGATGCTCTGTCTTCTTCAAAGTACAAAACTTTGTTGACTTCTGATGCACCAATCTTCATGGACACCCAACAAGAATTCTGGAAAAAAGCTAAATTAGAAACTAAGGATAAAAAGCTCTTAGCCATCAATTCTTCGATAAAGGGTGTTCCAGTCACAATAACACCTCAAACAATTTCAGAGGTTTTTGAACTCAACGATCTTCAAGGTAAAACTTCTTTCCCTAAAACAGAGTATCAAACGGATTTCATTGAAAGAGGGTATGAAGATGAAATGAAAAAAAGATACTTTACAAAAAGGCAGTTTTCCACCTGCCACAAGGTTTTTATTTTATACCCTTCTAATGTGTGTGTCAAACAAGACCACTGCTTTCAATGAAATCCCATTGAAGATCCAATACCTGGGTTATGCTATACTACAAGGAGAAAATTTTAACTATTCCCAGGAGATCTTCAATTATCTTGTTACAAATGTTAATAAAAAATCATTCTTGTTATTTCCAAGGTTTTTAAGTTATTATTTTAATAAGAAATTTTCAAAGGATAATGCCCATGTGCTTATCCAAGGCAATCCTTTATCAATAAACAACCTAACCTCTGAAACATTTACAAGGTTGTCAAAACTTTCTAAAACACAAACAGAGGTTCCTGAGCAGACTTCAGCAGCAACCACTGCTCCTCAGGCACCTGCTGTTGAGCCTGCTGCTCAAGGTGATCACAGCATTAAAACAACTGTTGTGAAACCCCCACCTAAAACCACCAAAAGACCAAAACAGAAAAAATCACAAAAGCCCCCCAAACCCACTAAAAATGTAACTCTGGAAGATGAGATCCCAGAGATTATACCAGTGACAACACAAAAGTCACCAATAACCACTGCTGCTACTTCCTCACAGCAGTTGGAAGAAAGATCTAAACCTGAGCCTCAAACTCCTCCTGCTTCTTCTAAAAAAGAACAGGTTGTAACAACAGGGACACCACATTATGATGCTCTGGAATCACTTGATTCCATCATCCACAGCCCACCTCCCGGGGCAAATTCTCTTTCCACCCCTATCCTCACTTCACAAATTCCACCATCCATAAAACCCTTGTTGGATGCACTTGATATAGCTCAAATAGAAATCAATTCTTCTCAATCACCTATCACTGAGAATATGCCTCAACAAGTGACTAAGTCTGAGCTCCCTATCAATGCTAGCCCACCAACAACTGAGGAGGTTACACTGCAGGAAGTACAAGTACATCCTGTCAGTAGTTCAAGTGGAGCAGCTACTACAAGTATTGAACCCACTAGTTTACACTTGGACAGTAGTTTCATCAGTCAGACTCCCTTGAAGGCAATTTCTTCTTTGGGAACCAGGGTGTTTCCAGTATTCACTGGTTCACTAAACCTGGTTACCCCTACAAAAGGAAGAAGTCCCCAGTACCAAGAAAAAGGGGCATCAGTGGATGACTTTTGGGATACTTTCCCTAAGTCAACTGCTGATACAACCATTGCCAGTGGGAAATCAGATGATCCCATTAACATGGGTGATGGTTTAATGTATAAAGAATTGACGGAGAGGGTTGACAAATTAAACACATCTGTTGCAGACATTAAGTCTATGCTGCAACAGTTGTTACAAGCACAAAAGGCAACACCCACTGCTGCACCAGCTGCAACATCTGCTCCATCATTTGTTCCTACTCCCAAAGAGCTTTGGGAATTATTTCAACCTCTGCTTCATAAACAAAGAGAATATGCTGATCAGCAACATGAAATTCAAGTTCAAAGGATCAGAAATTTGATGGAAGCTAGGTTCATAGATACACAAGCAGACATCAAGGCAATCAATGCCCACTTGCTGAAAACCACTGGTTCTGCTCCTCCTCCAATCATTTTTGTGGACAACCCACCTCCTAATGATGCCAAAAAGGGGGAGAAAATGAAGCAGTTAAAGAAAAGGGATATGAAGATAGTCTGTACATTGCACCAGATAAATCTAGTATGCTTGCAGATCTCCCTAAACCAGATGGTTCCAAAAAGGTTGATGTAACCTTAAATGCCTTTGCTGATGAAAAAGCAAGGCTGAAAAAGGACATGGAGGCAAAGGGTAAATCAAGGTTTGAGCAGGAGAAAGTCCTAAGCCTAAAAGAAAACAACCCACTTGAAAAGTGTGGCAACCCAAATCCATACCTTCTAGACCCACAAAACACACTCCCAAACCTCCTAAAAGCTCCTCACATCAAACCTCCAAACCAACAAATGTTAAAACACCTGTTGTATCAACTGTTGTTGGTACTTCAGTGGTTTCAACAGATGTTAATCCAACAACCACCACTACCACTTCAACACACACTCAATCCACTACCTTACCAAAAATCACATCACCACCAAAAACATCCTCATTACCACCAACACCACCTGCCAAAAAGCAGAAGACATCAGGTGACACATCATCTGTTGTAATGATAATAGTGGTTGAAACACCAGTTGTTTCAACAGCTGTTAGTCAACCACCTACCACTCAAATCACCACCACTCAACCCACCAAAACACCACAACCTCTCCTAAACCCAAAAGGAGAAGGATAATATTGGAAGATGACTCTTCATCACCTCCAACATCCTCACAACCACTGACCCTTGTTACCATTCCAAACCCTGTTCCACTCTCTTCAGTACAAGCTCTTAATCCAAACACTGCCATTACTCTTGCAGGTGTCCTGTATCCATGAGATCTTCCAGCAGTTAGAGAGGAGATAAAATCCTTCTACTCTGAAGATGACCCTGCTAAAAGGAATCTGCCATCTCTTTAAGGATATCCTAGGCCTAATAACATTGCAGAATATTTGAAGTTAAAGGCTCAACAAGTAGAGGATATCTCCAAAAGAAACACAGAAGGAAAAACATACAAAGAGATTCAAAGAAACTACCAATATTTGCTCACTCAAGTCAGAACTTTGGAACAGTTTGCAAAAGATCTTTGTCAGAAACTATCAGAAAGAGATGATGAAAGCCTGAGAAAAGATTACCTTGCTCACATCATGGCATTCAAGAAATACAAGGCAGATAAAGCTCAATATAAAGAATGGACCCTTGGTGAGCTCAAAGAGGAGTTAGAAAGAATTGAAAAGATGAACAAAGACAAAATAAAACACACTCCTCCTGTTTGGACAAAGTACAAGAAAAATGTACCTGAAAGAACTTTAAAGCTGAAGAGGATGAAGGAAGAGCTGACAACAGCTGATTTTGGGTCAAGGAATCAAGTGACAAAGTGGTCAGAGGATAAAGTGATGGCCTCTTACAAAAAGCTGGAAGAACTGAGAAAGAAAAATCCTAATGTTCCTCAAAAGCCTGTTTACCCTGAAGCAGTGGTTCCAGCTAAACCACAAAAGCTACAAATCAGGAGATCCACTGCTCCACCTGCTGCCATCCTTTATCAAAGAAGGAAACAAAAGCAGATGGATGCAGAAACAGCAGAAGATATATCACAAGAGGATTACATTATAAAAATGGTCCTTAAGCAGATGATAGCAGAAAATCCTGAACTGGCAACCACTACAGATACTGCTGCTCAAAGTGTTATAACCAGGCCACCATCTCCAAACTCATCATCAATAAAAACTCTCCCAAGAAACCCAAAGGATTCAAAGATACTAAAGTGGAAATCTGACAAACAGACCCACGTATTGACATTGCTCAGATCCAATGGTGAGGTGAAGCACATATCAAGGGAACAAGCACTTGGCCTGGGTGAAAAAGATCTTCAAGATCTCCTTGAGCTTCCACTGTGCAGGGATGAGGATGATACAAGTTCCATTGACTTTGAATTACAATTCAAAGGACAAGTCAGGGAATATTTGATGAGGAAATAAAGATCTATAATAATGAAGTGTTTTGGCATCATCTGTTCTAGGGGGAGATTGTTGGGATTGAACCCTACCAAAGGAACAGTTGATTAAAGCCAAACTGAATCAGACCAGTGGATCCAGAATAAGCAGACATTTGCTTCAATCTTTCCCCTTGGAAGTGGCCCTAAGAACTGATGACCTCCATCCACTGTCCTATTACAACAACTGATGACCTTCAACAACTGATGAAGACCTAAAGACTGTTGAAGGCTAAAGCACTGATGCTCAATCTACTGTCATGATTCAAGTACTGCTGAAGACACAAGTCTTTTATGCATGTCACAAACCGTACATTTTATATATGTGAGGTTTTGAGCCACTTTTACCTCATAAGAATTACATATTTATATTTCTTTGTTTGAGTGGACCATTAGTCATGTATTGTAGAACTTGCATCTTTTGATACGTTTGAGACTATAGACCGAATACAAGCACGAGAATGATTAAGGCATTAGGTAAACCTTTTCTTTTAAAACCAATTATCTATCCTTACCCAAACAAATTCCCTAGTCGCCCATTTTGAGACTAATCCCTTCGTTTGATCACCCTATAGCCCATAACCTTAAACCTTTTTCTTTTAAACCCGTGTGATGGAAATTCGATTATAGGAGTCGTATTTGTATAGTTGTTCTTGTTTGTTTGCATATTTGTAAAAAAAAAAAAAACATTATGAAAAAGAATTGAAAAAGAGTGAGAAAAACACAAAAATAAGTGTTAGTAATTGTTGAATAAAAGGCGAATGTTGTTGCCTCATATTTGGTGTTTATAGTTATTTTTGTTAGAATAGTCATTTGTAATAAAAATCGAATTTTCATCACCATAGCCACTTTAAATTATCCTATTTCCTACCCTTAGCCTAGCCCCGTTACAACCCTTACAAAGACCTTATGACTTGTGCTTAGTATTTGTGTTCGGTGGTGGAGAATGATTGAGTTGCAAGCCTATGCGGGTACGTGTTCTAATCGGTTTGAGTGATTATTTCAAAAGCGCAAATGCATCAACTATTAGCCAATTTTAAACCGAGTGGAGAGAACATTGTGAGGGATGTGCATGACTTGTTAGTTTTACGGGCGGGTTAATCTTGGATAACCATATTATACGTGATTATTCACTTTACTGTTAGATATTTTGTAAATTGTAAAAAGTTTGAACCGGGCATGACAATAGACCTTAACCTTAGTCTCAGGAATGGAGAGTGTGTTTTTCGTTCGACCCACGTGAAAGTGAAAAACAGATTTGCTTGAGGGCAAGCAAACGACAAGTGTGGGGATGTGATCGGTGCATTTTAGATACACTTTATTTGATTATAATTATCTATAAAATGCATCGATATTATTATAAATATATTATATTGAGTTGCTTTTGTATTTTATATGTATCAAAAGACTTTGATCTAAAATGATGATTTTATACAAGAAAATAATTGATCATAACTCTTAAATACTAATGATAGATCTTAATATGGGAGTTAAAGATTATTAATTGTAATTTATGGTCATTAAATATTATTGTTTTGACATGTTTTGTAGGTCTCGAGAAGGCCTGGTCTATTCGCACACGGCATTAGTCTATTTGCACACTCGAAGCGCCCCGCTATGGCCAAAGCGGGGCGCTTTGAGTGTGCAAATAGACTAATGCATTGGCTGGAATTTGTGTTGATTTTTTTTTTGAAATAGGTGAGATGTGGGTTAGTTTGGTAGTGTTTTTTGGAGGAAAAAATTGTATTTGAGTTTTATAATGGGTGGCCTTTATAATACGTTGTTTTATAATTACGTTTTTTACGTCATTTTTTTTATAGAACGTATATAATATAAGTGCGTCTTTATAAACTGTTAACCTAGTTTATTTTGTTAAATTAAACGAACACGTTAAATAAATTGTACAGAAAACCATAAGAATTAAACGTAAACAATCCAAAACCAACGTGATGTAAATAGAAGATTAACTGCAATATATATATATATATATATCAGTTTGTACATACAAAACAAAAAGGTACAACTGACTGCATAATACATAACAAAACACTATACAAACAAACTAAGATACTAATCCTCGTGCGGTGGGGACGGTGGGAGGGGAAGTGGAGGCAACCCAGCGACCTCTCGTAGAGAAACGAGCGTCTCGATGATCCAGTCCTGGCGTGCGGCCTGGCGTCTGAGGCGCCGGTCGAAGTCCCGAGCCACCTCACGCGCTACCGGAGGCAGGTCAGCGTAAACGTGCTGCGGGTACTGTGGCGGCTCAGGAGCTGGCTGAACTGGTGGTACCGGGATCTCCTCGATATGCTCCTCCTGAGAATTATAACATGAGCTAAATTGCTTAAAGGATGTATTTAACTTCATGTCTCATGTCAGATAATGATTATCACAAAGGCAATTATGAAGATTCACATTGGATTCATTGATGCACGTTCATAGGCAGACAAATAAAGGAAGCACCATTATTTTAATAATAAAGATACATGTTGAAGAAAATGGTGTCACGTGAGAAGCTAGTCAAGAGCATCATAATTGCCAACAACACTCACATGGGGCCTACGGGCTACGGTTGTTTGGTGGATTTAATGTTTTTAAGAAACCTTACTTCATGGGCTTCTGGATCCACGAGAAAAAGGCGGCACATGTGAAGAAGCAAAAGTCAACAACATCGGGACAGCATGCACCGTCGCCGACGTGGATAACAGCCGTCTCCGACGGTTAATGTAACCTTCCGTCGACCGTTTTGTCCGTAGACAGCAAGATTGACCGTCGGCTGAATTTCAACAAACATCAACCGTCACCGACGGGGTTTCAGACCGTCGGCGACGACCTCCCAAAGTCTGAACGCTGAGTTTTTGTTTAATTGATCTTGGGAACGAATGAAAAGTGGGGGGGTTGGCCATTATTACGGGGAGTTACACTTTGACTTGGATTGGAGTTTTGAACTTCACTTGGAGCCTATCATCATCCAATCTTTCACCTACCATTCCATTCCATCAATCATCACCAATCTCTAATCTTGAATCATCACCAACCATCAAAATCCCCAATTCACCATCCTAAACCCTAGTTCTCCATCCTTCACTCACACTCACCATTTTCATTCACAAACACCAATCATCCATCAATTCTCCATCCAAGCAAGCTTCAAGATGAATCCTTCCGCATTCCAAACATCCGGTGATCAAGCTTCTTCAACCATGAGCAGCTAATCATCTCGGTTTCACCCCGGTGTAGGTAGTTGTTAATTCTAGGGTTTCGAATTGTGCTTGTTTTAACTTAGTGACAATTTGTATTTGATTTTTGAAACTCTTGATAATAGTGTTACATTTGTTGCGAATTCGTGAATTGTCGAGCGATGTTAAAAGTTATGACTTCACGAAACGGTGATATGTAATTGTGCATTATCATTGTTAGGATTTACTTGTGTTGATTACAAAGTGTCTTTTTGTCCGTTCTTCGGAGCGTTGATAGCTAGTAGCACCTAAGTCACGGTACACTAAATCCGTTAATCGAATGCATTTGAGTTGAAACTAAAACTTGTAGAAATCCTAGGTTAATAATTACCGAAACCGGGAGTGATTCCTTTTTATTATTATCGTTCTAGTAATCATTTTTCTTGCAATCGTTAATTAGTAGTTGTTAATCATTTGCATCAATTCAATTAGTTAAAAATCATATCTCTCCATTAAACAAAAATACAAAAACACTTTAGCAAGCTTCATAATTGTGACAAGTCTTTATAATTCAGTCAAATCCATACACAAACCACATACTCTTCGTGGTTCGACCCCTTACTACCACTAACACATTGTTAAGGGTAATTTGGGCTTATAAATATTATCTTTGACCGGAGCGCAACACTCCGATCAAATTTTGGCGCCGTTGCCGGGGAGTGCGTGCGCTTTGTGTTTGGATATTGTTTGAATTTGCGTGATTATCTGTTTAAATTGTTTAGCTTTCTTTTTGCACTTTGTCTTTTTCCTTGTTACGCGGGTGTGTTACTTGTGCAGGTTACAGGTAGTGCATGCATACACGGAACTCCGGGAGGACTTCACCTTTAGTCTACGAATCGGAAATCGAAAGAGTAGCAAGAAGAAATCTAGCAAGCCGGTTAGAAGCAACACTTGCTTCTAATCAAACCAACCAAACACCACAACATACACCATCCATTGAAACCGATTCAATGGCGAACCAAAACTCAAACCAAAACCTTAACTCGAACCAGTTCCAATACCGAAGCAACTTCAATCCCGCTCCAAATATGCAACCTATACCTCCCGAGCGACCGGGTGGTAATAACAACAATACCGGACCACCCACACCACCTTTCCAAAACCAAAATCCCAACCACAATCAAAGAACACCTCAACAACAAAACCTTCATCGACAAACCTCTTTACCCATCAACCTAGATGACCGAAATGTCAATTCCGACCGTAGGGGAAATCGTGATCGCGGCAATCCCGCAAATGAAGACCCATTCTTCAACATCGATGACTTGAGGAATGCAATCCCCGATGATGAACCGTATAGTGTTCCCGGTTATCAATCGCCGGAACATGTGAGTGTTCATATGGAAAACTCGGATGACGGGGGATACTATGATGATAGGGCTAACGATGACGAAGATTGGGGGTATGTTAATCAAGGCAATGTTTATAATGGAAGGGGCTATGATGATGAGGAGTTTGGCTATCAAAATGCCAATTATGTGGGGGATGACGATTATGGTTATGGGAATAGAAGGAATGACGGTTACGAGAATAACCGCCAACCACGAAATAACAATCAAAGGAATCGAAATGACGGGTATTACAATAACAATAATAATGGCAACCCTAATCGGATTCCTCGTTTCGTGGGAGGAGGCAATCAAAGAGGTAACCAAGTAAGAAACCATGGAAGGGATGAGAGAAGGGATGAAAGAAGAAACGAAAGGAGAGATGATAGAAGGGATAACCGAAGAATGGGTGATCAAGAGGTTAACGGTCCTTATCGTCGTCAACAACCTCCACGGGGAGTGAATGACCGTTTCAGGCCGATTGTTACCGAAAACGATTCACCAATCGTTTGTGAGCGAAGGATGTTTGATTGTAAACCTCATTACATCAACATACTTCCTCATTTCAATGGGAGATCTAACGATGAGCCGTATACGCATTTGGCGGAATTTTCTTCGGTTTGCAACACTATTGGGGGGCACAACTTTGCACTAGAGGAAGTTAAACTTCGTTTGTTCCAATTCTCATTAAAAGACAAAGCGAAGCAATGGTTCCTTACACTCCCGGCCAATAGCATCCGCACATGGGGAGAAATGCAACAAGCTTTTCTAGATGAATATTATTCTATGGCGAAGACCGATGATGCTCGTGATGAAATTAGGTCTTTTCGCCAATTATCGGGCGAGCCGTTGCATGAAGCTTTTACACGATTTAAAGAAATGATGCGAAGATGCCCACTTCATCAAATCGAGAAGTGGGAATTGGTTAAGTGTTTTGTACGGGGTTTAGATGACAACACTTGGAACCGACTTGAATCAACGAGCAATGGGACCCTTCTAAGCAACCATGAAGATGATGATTGGGAATTCTTGGAACGGATGAGTAAACGTTCGAAAGAGAAAGAATCAGCCGATCGAGCTAAGAAGCATCCCATTTCACGATCACTTCCCGATCTCGACTCTAAAGATCGGATTTCCACTTTAGAGCGGGAAATGGCTCGAATGAAGAAAAAGGAAGTAAATGCGGTTCAATTCGAGGTATGTGAAGGTTGTGGTGATATTGGACATAGAGTGGAACAATGTCCAACGGGGCCGAGTGATTACACAGAGGAAGTCAACCAAGTGTATGGAGATAGGAAGCAATATGACATGAACTCCAACACTTACCATCCGGGGTTGAGAAATCACCCTAATTTCCGGTACGGTAACGCTTCGAATCAAATGAACCCGAACTTTCAATCGGGTAATCAAGGTAATCAAGGTGGATCATCGTACAACAACCGTCAAAGTGGTAACCAAGGGGGTTATCAACGTAATTTCAATCAAGGGTACCAAGGTAAAGACAATAATTATCAAAGTGGGTACCAAAGGAATTACAATAATCAAGGCAGTAATGGAAGCGGGTCGAACAATCAAACCGGTGGCGATGATTTGAGTGCCAAAATGGATGCTTTGTTGAACATGCAAAAAGAATCTCAAAAGACAAACGAGATTAGGGATAAAGCACATGAGGCATTGGCAAGGCAAGTGGGCCAACTCGCGGAGGAAATGGCTCAAATGAGAGGAAGCAGGGGAAAGCTCCCAAGTGACACCGCGGTGAACCCGAAGCATCAAGGTTCAAGCACAAGCAACGTGTGGAATGCACGCGTTAACACGGTAAGTATTCTTTTAAATGATGAAGTTTGTAGTGTTGAAAGCATTCCACCACCACAATTCGTTGATGGTGTAGTGGAAAATATAGGTGAGGAGCCGGAAAGTGAAAATGAACACGAAACAATTTCACAAAGTAAAAATGAAAACGTAACTAAAAATTCTTTTTGTGAAAATTGTTTAAATCAACTTAACCCGCTTAATGCATCGAAAAGTGAAGAACGGTGCCCACCGAAGGACGAGGGGTGGGAAAATTTTAAGCAAGCTAAAATTAATTTACCGTTACTAGATGACATTAAAAAGGTTCCGGCTCATGTGGAATGCTTAAAGGAGTTAAGCATCGAAAAACGGCACAACAAATTACCCAACCCGGTTGATTTGATATCTCATGTGAGTGCCATTTTATCGAGTGCCCTTCCCCCAAAAGCTCAAGATCCGGGAGATCCTCTTATTCCAATTCAAATTGGAACATTTAAAATTGAGAGGGCGCTCCTAGATCTTGGAGCTTGTGTGAGCATCTTGCCCGGGAGTTTGTATGACCAATACGATTTTGGTCCATTAAAAAAAATTGATACTCCCGTGGTATTGGCCGATCAGACTCCCACGCATCCACGGGGGATGGTGGAAGATGTGATTGTTAAGGTAGATGATTGCTACTATCCAGTTGACTTTTTGGTAGTAGACTATGTTGGGTGTGTTGGGGACACCCAACCGATAGTCATACTGGGTAGGCCGTTCCTGGCAACTGCTAATGCTATAATAAATTGTGCAACGGGAACGGTAAGCATGAAGTTTGGGGACCGGGAGTTAAATTTAAACGTTTTTCCAAAATTTACTAACCCACTTGGTGAGGATACGTGTCCCAAGAAGGACACAAATCCAAACAAAAAGATGTGTGCTATGGTTGGTAGGTTTGGAGAAACAAAGAAGAAAACGGTCAAGAAGAAAAAGACGAAAAAGTCACCTCTAGAAAAGAAGAAGGAAGAGGAGGTGAGGAAGTTTGGACCGTTTGGCAACAAATGGTACGAATCACCGGTGGGTGATTTCGAGGAGCTCGTGGACGGCAAGCATGCCATTCGACCACCATGAGGTGGTAAGTTAATTGTTGTTGTATATTTTATTTCGCATTTCGTTTTAGTTGTTATCCGTAGTTTTTTTAGTATTGTTGTTGTTGTATAATTTTGTTATTTCGTTTTAGTAGTTAAATGAACGTTGTGGGTGTGTTCCCTATATAACCTTCACGAGACCTCTCGTCCTCCCAAGCTATTGGGGGGTTTAAAAGGGCTTGTTGCATAAGCTAAATGCAACCGTGATTCCTACGAAAGTGAGTTAGGCATGTTATTGTTGTAACTTATTTTTCCACAAAAATCAAGGTAATGTAACGCATGACTTGGTAACACTTTTATAAAAATGGTAGAACTAACCACCTAACAAATTTCAATGGTTGTGAGAAGCATGCTTCTACACAAGGGTTAGAATTTGTAGGTACATGATGTTCGAGAGACAACCGTTTTTATGAAGAGAAGAAGAAGAAGAAGATATGGGCATCAAGCGAAAAAAAATCAGGTGCATGCGTTTCCGTTTTACCTTGATTCTTAGTTTAGTAATAAGTGGATTGTATTTTGTATTTTCTTTTTCCGGGGTGAAATTTGGGGGAGGTTAGTCGTGTCACGTCCCTTGTGCGTTTTAAAACTCTAGTTTCTACACATTGAGGACAATGTTTACCTCAAGTGTGGGGATGGGGGAGTAGTAAAAGTTTTCGATTTTGACCCGTTCATTTAAATACTACACATTGAGGACAATGTTCACCTCAAGTGTGGAGATGGGGGAAAATTTCTAAAATTTTTCAAAAATGTCTTGTTTCAAAAGCGGTCTTAAAGCACAAGTAACTAAGTCAACGAGGGATGTCACAACTCATTTGGTCTTTTGTCATGGTCAAGTTCAAATTAATAACATAACGGATATTTAGCGGGTGGTTATTTGGGAATAATCCGCCTAAGAAACTAGTCTTTTATGCATGTCACAAACCGTACATTTTATATATGTGAGGTTTTGAGCCACTTTTACCTCATAAGAATTACATATTTATATTTCTTTGTTTGAGTGGACCATTAGTCATGTATTGTAGAACTTGCATCTTTTGATACGTTTGAGACTATAGACCGAATACAAGCACGAGAATGATTAAGGCATTAGGTAAACCTTTTCTTTTAAAACCAATTATCTATCCTTACCCAAACAAATTCCCTAGTCGCCCATTTTGAGACTAATCCCTTCGTTTGATCACCCTATAGCCCATAACCTTAAACCTTTTTCTTTTAAACCCGTGTGATGGAAATTCGATTATAGGAGTCGTATTTGTATAGTTGTTCTTGTTTGTTTGCATATTTGTAAAAAAAAAAAAAAACATTATGAAAAAGAATTGAAAAAGAGTGAGAAAAACACAAAAATAAGTGTTAGTAATTGTTGAATAAAAGGCGAATGTTGTTGCCTCATATTTGGTGTTTATAGTTATTTTTGTTAGAATAGTCATTTGTAATAAAAATCGAATTTTCATCACCATAGCCACTTTAAATTATCCTATTTCCTACCCTTAGCCTAGCCCCGTTACAACCCTTACAAAGACCTTATGACTTGTGCTTAGTATTTGTGTTCGGTGGTGGAGAATGATTGAGTTGCAAGCCTATGCGGGTACGTGTTCTAATCGGTTTGAGTGATTATTTCAAAAGCGCAAATGCATCAACTATTAGCCAATTTTAAACCGAGTGGAGAGAACATTGTGAGGGATGTGCATGACTTGTTAGTTTTACGGGCGGGTTAATCTTGGATAACCATATTATACGTGATTATTCACTTTACTGTTAGATATTTTGTAAATTGTAAAAAGTTTGAACCGGGCATGACAATAGACCTTAACCTTAGTCTCAGGAATGGAGAGTGTGTTTTTCGTTCGACCCACGTGAAAGTGAAAAACAGATTTGCTTGAGGGCAAGCAAACGACAAGTGTGGGGATGTGATCGGTGCATTTTAGATACACTTTATTTGATTATAATTATCTATAAAATGCATCGATATTATTATAAATATATTATATTGAGTTGCTTTTGTATTTTATATGTATCAAAAGACTTTGATCTAAAATGATGATTTTATACAAGAAAATAATTGATCATAACTCTTAAATACTAATGATAGATCTTAATATGGGAGTTAAAGATTATTAATTGTAATTTATGGTCATTAAATATTATTGTTTTGACATGTTTTGTAGGTCTCGAGAAGGCCTGGTCTATTCGCACACGGCATTAGTCTATTTGCACACTCGAAGCGCCCCGCTTTGGCCATAGCGGGGCGCTTTGGCCAAGGTCAACAGACAAGGACTGACAGTCAGTCCTTGTCTGTTGACCTTGGCCAAAGCGCCCCGCTATGGCCAAAGCGGGGCGCTTTGAGTGTGCAAATAGACTAATGCATTGGCTGGAATTTGTGTTGATTTTTTTTTTGAAATAGGTGAGATGTGGGTTAGTTTGGTAGTGTTTTTTGGAGGAAAAAATTGTATTTGAGTTTTATAATGGGTGGCCTTTATAATACGTTGTTTTATAATTACGTTTTTTACGTCATTTTTTTTATAGAACGTATATAATATAAGTGCGTCTTTATAAACTGTTAACCTAGTTTATTTTGTTAAATTAAACGAACACGTTAAATAAATTGTACAGAAAACCATAAGAATTAAACGTAAACAATCCAAAACCAACGTGATGTAAATAGAAGATTAACTGCAATATATATATATATATATATCAGTTTGTACATACAAAACAAAAAGGTACAACTGACTGCATAATACATAACAAAACACTATACAAACAAACTAAGATACTAATCCTCGTGCGGTGGGGACGGTGGGAGGGGAAGTGGAGGCAACCCAGCGACCTCTCGTAGAGAAACGAGCGTCTCGATGATCCAGTCCTGGCGTGCGGCCTGGCGTCTGAGGCGCCGGTCGAAGTCCCGAGCCACCTCACGCGCTACCGGAGGCAGGTCAGCGTAAACGTGCTGCGGGTACTGTGGCGGCTCAGGAGCTGGCTGAACTGGTGGTACCGGGATCTCCTCGATATGCTCCTCCTGAGAATTATAACATGAGCTAAATTGCTTAAAGGATGTATTTAACTTCATGTCTCATGTCAGATAATGATTATCACAAAGGCAATTATGAAGATTCACATTGGATTCATTGATGCACGTTCATAGGCAGACAAATAAAGGAAGCACCATTATTTTAATAATAAAGATACATGTTGAAGAAAATGGTGTCACGTGAGAAGCTAGTCAAGAGCATCATAATTGCCAACAACACTCACATGGGGCCTACGGGCTACGGTTGTTTGGTGGATTTAATGTTTTTAAGAAACCTTACTTCATGGGCTTCTGGATCCACGAGAAAAAGGCGGCACATGTGAAGAAGCAAAAGTCAACAACATCGGGACAGCATGCACCGTCGCCGACGTGGATAACAGCCGTCTCCGACGGTTAATGTAACCTTCCGTCGACCGTTTTGTCCGTAGACAGCAAGATTGACCGTCGGCTGAATTTCAACAAACATCAACCGTCACCGACGGGGTTTCAGACCGTCGGCGACGACCTCCCAAAGTCTGAACGCTGAGTTTTTGTTTAATTGATCTTGGGAACGAATGAAAAGTGGGGGGGTTGGCCATTATTACGGGGAGTTACACTTTGACTTGGATTGGAGTTTTGAACTTCACTTGGAGCCTATCATCATCCAATCTTTCACCTACCATTCCATTCCATCAATCATCACCAATCTCTAATCTTGAATCATCACCAACCATCAAAATCCCCAATTCACCATCCTAAACCCTAGTTCTCCATCCTTCACTCACACTCACCATTTTCACTCACAAACACCAATCATCCATCAATTCTCCATCCAAGCAAGCTTCAAGATGAATCCTTCCGCATTCCAAACATCCGGTGATCAAGCTTCTTCAACCATGAGCAGCTAATCATCTCGGTTTCACCCCGGTGTAGGTAGTTGTTAATTCTAGGGTTTCGAATTGTGCTTGTTTTAACTTAGTGACAATTTGTATTTGATTTTTGAAACTCTTGATAATAGTGTTACATTTGTTGCGAATTCGTGAATTGTCGAGCGATGTTAAAAGTTATGACTTCACGAAACGGTGATATGTAATTGTGCATTATCATTGTTAGGATTTACTTGTGTTGATTACAAAGTGTCTTTTTGTCCGTTCTTCGGAGCGTTGATAGCTAGTAGCACCTAAGTCACGGTACACTAAATCCGTTAATCGAATGCATTTGAGTTGAAACTAAAACTTGTAGAAATCCTAGGTTAATAATTACCGAAACCGGGAGTGATTCCTTTTTATTATTATCGTTCTAGTAATCATTTTTCTTGCAATCGTTAATTAGTAGTTGTTAATCATTTGCATCAATTCAATTAGTTAAAAATCATATCTCTCCATTAAACAAAAATACAAAAACACTTTAGCAAGCTTCATAATTGTGACAAGTCTTTATAATTCAGTCAAATCCATACACAAACCACATACTCTTCGTGGTTCGACCCCTTACTACCACTAACACATTGTTAAGGGTAATTTGGGCTTATAAATATTATCTTTGACCGGAGCGCGACACTCCGATCAGTTAAGTTTGTATTATAAATAGAACAGTACCTGTACTGTTCTATTAGCTCTTTTGCACCAAGTAATCTTGTACGAACAAATCAGTGAGCTCAGGCTGAGGGGGAGTCTAGGTGCATGCATGCATAAGTTGAATTTTGTAATAGATACAATCTTTTGACTTAATGAAATCATGTTTGCTTAAAGCTATTCTTCTTTGATTGTGTGTTAAAGCTTATTTCCATTTCCGCTGCACATTAAATCTCTGTTCCATCTTCCATTTCTATTAAACAACACAATCTAAAGAAACTCAGATCCTAACATATCTGCTGGTCAGTAATATCACCTGCCTCACTAGAAACATCTGGAACCTCTTTTCTAACAGACTTCACACCAATGACAGATGTGATAACATTGGCATCATCTTCATCACCACTAACAACGGAGATAGGGTCAGAAGATTGTGAAACAACAGAAGGAGAAGAAGTAGACCTGGTAGACCGCCGAGGAGGGGCAGGTTGTTTCTTAGCAGAAGAACCATCAACAAGAGGCTGAACGGGAACACTTTTAAAATCACCACCAGTGTGAACATGCTCATTACGACAAACCACAGAAGGAGCACCTCAGGAACCTCCTTCTGAACGATCTCCACACTAGAAGGGTCATCCAACATAATGTAGTCCAAAGCATTCATTTCTGAAAAATAAGGAAACAAAACATAAGCATTAAACAAACATATAAAAGGTAAGACAAACATAAAATCACATACCCTTCTCATTTAAAGGCATTATATTAGTCTTCAAAATCTAATTAAATTCAACCAAAATATAATAAATATATTTGGGCGGAAAATAAATAATAGAGAAAAATGCCCGGATAGTACCTGTGGTTTGCCTATTTTTCACCTTTAGTCGCTAACTTTCTAAAATTACAGCTATAGTCCCCAATTTTTGCAATTTCGTTCCCGGATAGTCCCTGGCGCGAATGGAGGTTAGTTTTTGGTGTTAAGTGGATGTGAAATTACTAAAGAGTAAAGTCCTATTTGAGTCCTTGTGGTTTGTGTAGTTTAACCATTTGAATCTAAAAACAAAACTGTCTTGATTTGGGTCCATGTGGTTTCTAATTTTAACCATTTGAATTCAAAAGTAAACAACATCCAAATCAGAAACATTTGGTTTTTGGATTCAAATAGTTAAAATTAGAGACCACAGGGACTCAAATCAAGACAATCTTGGTTTTTGGATTCAAATGGTTAAACTGCACAAACCATAGGGACTCAAATAGGACTTTACTCATTACTAAAATATCCTTGTTATTAAAAAATAACTTAAATATAAAAAGAAACATATTTAAATCAAATGGGACCCACCATTCATCATCACCCCCAACCCACCCTCACCACCATCACCGTCTATGACCACCCTCCTGTAACCCACCATCCTCTTCTTCTTCATTTTCTTAACCCCACCTAGGACCACTGACCCCCACCAGTTCCAATCACCGTCAAACCTACAACACTACCGTAACATTGTCACTAGCCACAAGCTGTAACAAAACGTCAAAACCCCATAACACCTAAATGGTACAAATATCTCCAGCCCTACATATTGAACTCCAAACCTGCAAATCTGAAATCGATTCGAAGTTACATCACAGTCAACCTGTAACTCACCGGTCAACCTACAAAAACACCCTTTTAAACCAGTTCCAACTGTACATCCTGAACCGAATTATTCGCTCTCATATTCTTACCGATCACACCTTTATTGATAATAATATTATTAAGGATAAATTACACTTTTCGTCCTTTATGTTTGTTCCGGATTGCAATGGATGCCCTTTAACTTTAATAATTACAGTCACAGTCATTTTTTTTAATAACCATTACAATGTACGTCCTTTAGCACTAACCATGTTAAAAATTTTAGTTAAGTATGACATTGGTTTTGCACATGAGGGTAATTTGGTAATTTTACCCATTTATGTAAAATATTTAATAGGTAAAAAATATAAAATTAAAAAATATATAAAGTTTACCCCATATCTCTCTTAATCAACTCTCTTCCTGTCACCTACTTCTCTCTCTCTCTCTCAACCTTTCTCCACCACCACCACCCAACAACCACCACCACCCCAATAATAACCGGCCCCCACCACCATTTCAAGCCACCACTTTCTCTTCTCCATCTCAATTTCTTTATCTTCTCCATAACAACCGACCACCACTTTTGGCCTCCCGAAACACCTAAACCCACCTCCCCGCTGAAAAAGCACATGAAACCCACCACCATTTCCAGCCACCACTTCAGATATAACTCTAGATCTGAAAAGCGTATGTGGATCTGACAAGGTAAGTCAATCGGAACTCTAGATTTGAACCAGACGCACCTGAAAACCATCACTATTTCCGGCCACCACTTCAGAAATAACCGGCCACCACCACGTCGCCGATGATTGGGGTTATCCTTTGTAAGGTTCGCTGGAGTTGCCCCAGTTCAGGTTTGAAATTGGCTGTTTTTATTGCTACAGGTACAACCGATGCACTAAGTTTGGTAATTGATTCTGAAAGAATGAGGTCTCCAAGAAGATCCATTGTGATCTATAGATCCAAACAAATTGGATATGGGTTTGAAATTAATAGAAAAGAAAAGCTCAGAATTGGATGGATGGTTTCATAAGTCAATGCATTTGGATGAATTTGTGGGTGTTTACAAAGTCCATCGTGGTCTTGATTTGTTGTTTCGATTAAATTTTTTTTTTTTTGTTTACGTTTATGTTTTTTTTTTTATCTAAATGCAGACCAAATCACCTCTTAATTATACAAATAGTCATTGGATAGGGTAAAATTACCAAATTATCCTCATGTGCAAAATACATGTCATACTTAACTAAAATTTTTAACATGGTTAGTGCTAAAGGACGTACAGTGTAATGGTTATTACAAGAAAGGACTGTGACTGTAATTATTGAAGTTAAAGGGCATCCATTGCAATTCGGTACAAACATAAAGGACGAAAAGTGTAATTTACCCTATTATTAATATTACTATATTTCTTCTCTGTAACAGAAATATCATCTTCAAGCCCTAACAAACAATTAACCGATGACGTATCAGAAAAGCCTGATGACGTACCGTTAAGCGCGTTCAGAAACCAGTCCTCCCCGATAGACGTTACGGACTCCGGTTTAACCGGAACTTCCTAAAAACACCCGGAGCCGGTTCGATTTGTTAGAATCGGTTGGTGAATTTAACCGGTCGTGTTCATTGATCATGTTTTCCAAATCTTCATCGGTAGTTATGAAGATCAACGAGTCCAGATCTTCGGACGGTAACTGATATGGTGTTATGGTGGTGGGTTTTCCGGCGATGTCGGGGTGAGGTGGTGGCGGCGTGGTGGATGTGTTATGCTGGGGCGTTTTTCCGGCGACGGTAGGGTGTATCTGTTACGTTGGTGGGCACTGTTATGTTGGTGGGAGATGATAATTCATAATTGTTCAACACTTGAGAATGATGCAGAAAGAAAAAGAAGGAGAAGAGAGAAGGGGAGAAGACGTGGAGTAGGTTAGAGTAGGGTGAGGGTATGGGTTTATGTTTTAATTATTATATTTCTAATTTTTAATTAGTAAGGGCATTTAGGTAATTTTATACCAACTTAACATCAAAAACTAACCTTCATCCGCATCAGGGACTATCCGGGAACGAAAATGCAAAAGTTGGGGACTATAGTTGTAATTTTAAAAAGTTAGGGACTAAAGGTGAAAAATAGGCAAACCATAGGGACTATCTAGGCATTTTTCTCCAACTATATATAAACATTTCGTTTAATCGTTTTTATGAGGTTTTATCATATACCTTTACTTTTACGTTTTCATATCATTTTTACATTTCTTTTACACCGAGACCTAAACCTCGGGACTCGTACTTTATTTTATCTTTTTTATTATACTTTATTCCTATACAAATGCATTTATACTTTTACCCTTTTATGCTAGTCTTCGCCTTGCTCTTACGCTTATTCGTGGTCCTTCTCGGATTAACTTCGTAAGACTGTGAGTATTACTTATCTCTTTTTCATACACTTTTCTTGCTCTTACGCTTATTCGTGGTCCTTCTCGGATTAACTTCGTAAGACTGTGAGTATTACTTATCTCTTTTTCATACACTTTTGGGATAATTCATGTACAAATATACAAAATACACTTTCACTTACAAATTTATTTATGCACAATTACAATTCAATTACATGTTCTTAGTTACCTATGTGTTCTTGTATATTTAAACATGCATAGTTACAATTGTTATTCTGTTAAAACCATTAACTATGTACAAACCGACCTTAACAATGTATAGCGGTATAGGATTGACGACCACCTAAGATTCATTTTACCCTTTTCGAAGGGAAAGCATGGTCATTATTAAGTACTTTCTTGACGTTTTACAAGTTTAGGTGTGCATAACGTCTTACAAGTAGGTTTGGTTTTGCCTTTTGTACTACCTTGGAGTGTTTACATGATTACATATGGTACTTCATTAGACATGTGAATTGTACATTTCAAACTTACAATATACACACATACATATACAACCCTAAGTATGCCCACCAACAATTCTCTGTTGACGTTTTTTTTTCGTACATGTTTCAGGTGCTAGTATATGAAGCTTTATTCAAGATTGAGATCACATAGGAATTCGAACCTAGACTATCAACATAAACTAATGTTGTGCTATCGTTTACTTTAGTTGAACAATATGTTTCCTTTTCATGTATTGTACAACAATTTAGTTTCAATGATTAATATATTTCAATTTAGTACCATGAGTCTTTGAACAATCTATTAGACCGTCCGTAGTGGGGCGTTTTTTTTTTTTAAATTTGCCCGAAAACGTCCGATAACGCCCTACCCCCCATTACAGGGGGCGTTTTGGGGCGTGATTTTCGAAAAAAAACTCCCCCGGCGTTTAAATTAAAACGCTCGCTCAAAGAAAACCAACCAATCAAACGGCTATATTCTAACGGCTAGTTCTTTTAATTTTTTTTTTCTTTTAAACCTATTATATATATATATATATAAACAACCAAAACTCATCCATTTTCAACAAAAACAATCTCAAAACCTCTCTAAAAAATCCCACCATTTTTAAAAAAAAACTTGATGGATTCTCCTAGTTCTTCATCCATGATCAATTTTTACTACAACGAGTATTTTGCGGATGGCGATGGTTCGACCGATGAGGAGATTGAGCAAGAGGCGGTTACGAGTGCATGTCAACTAGCGGTGCGATACGTCAAGCATTCTCGTCGGCCCCAAGCACAAAAAAATAAAAGAGGCTATGTTGAACGAGACCGACGCGCGGCACACGATCGTTTGATGAAAGACTATTTTGACGAGGCGCCGACATTTTCGAACGAAATGTTTAGGCGTCGTTTCCGAATGAGTAAGCGGTTGTTTCTACGCATAGTCGACGACTTGGAAGCCAACTACGATTATTTTAAACAAAAACCGGATGCGAGAGGGGAACTTGGATTTACCGGTATCCAAAAGTGTACGTCGGCGTTACGAATCCTTGCTTATGGTAACACTACCGACATCAACGACGAGTATCTAAAAATGGCGGAGAAAACAACACGAGACAGTTTGGAGCATTTTTGTCGCGGTACAATTCTTATACGACGAGTATGCTTAGATTTTTTTTTTTTTTTGAATCTTATGTTTGTCTATATTTTTTTATAAAGGTATAATTGATGTGTACGGTGCGCGTTATCTTAGAACGCCTACATGGGAGGACCTTCAAAAGATCTACGAGGTACATAATGCCGAGCATGGTTTGCCTGGTATGATCGGGAGCATAGATTGCATGCATTGGCGTTGGGATAACTGCCCGACTGCATGGCGAGGCCAACACACACGGGGTGACCAAAAAGGACCCACTATTATTCTTCAGGCGGTTGCTTCACAGGATCTTTGGGTTTGGTCGGCTTACTTTGGCGTGGTCGGGTCATGCAATGATATCAATGTTTTTGAACAATCTCCGCTGTTAGAGGAGTGGATTTCTGGCAAAGCTCCTAAAGCGTCGTTTTACGCAAATGGAAACTACTACCCTCATGGATATTATTTGAGCGACGGAATTTATCCTAGGTATTCGATTTTCGTGAAGACGTATAGTGATCCTTTTGATGAAAAAAGAGCATACTTTAAAAAGGTTCAAGAGTCTTCACGAAAAGACATTGAGAGATGCTTTGGGGTTCTTAAACAACGCTGGCAATATTTGAGAAATCCTTGTCGTGCATGGAGCAAGCAAAAAATGAGAGATGCTATGTACGCGTGTATAATCATGCACAACATGATCTTGGAAGACGAAGGAAAGGCGATATGCCAGAATTATTTGCCAGAAGCCGTTCAAGAGGAGCATCCACAAGCGTCAATGGAAGAAAGAGTGAATAATGCGCGAGAGTTGCGTTACGAACCGTACCATTCCCAGTTAATGGTTGATTTGCTACATCACGCGTGGTCGGTTCGGTATGTACCACCTGAGGGAGAGGAAGAAACGGAGGACGACGAAGACGAAGTTGGCGAGGGTGAAGAAAGCGAAGATGAAAACTAGTGTTTTTTTTTCTGTTTTTTTTTATTTTCGGTTTTTTTTTTCTGTTTTTTTTATTTTCGTTTTTTTTTTATTTTCTGTTTTTTTTTTATTTTCAGTTTTTTTTTTATTTTTATTTCAAGTAATGTAATTTTTTTTAATTAATGAAGTTTTTTATGTTTTAAATTAAAATAAATAATTGTGAAATGATTGTGAAATGATTGAATGGCGCATTATACCCACTACACCACTTTTGCTATAATGCCCCCTTGCTGACTAGGACGCCACGTGTCGTATAATGCCCCATGGTGGGGGCATTATAACCTTCTACCACTACACATGGTCTTACGTCTCGCCTTGATTTTTCCGCCATCGGTTGGGGTGTGACACTTTTTTACCTTGTGCCTAATCTAATTTCCCTCCCAACACCACTATTATCACTCCACAATCATCCAAAGTCGAAGATTGCACTCCCCATATAATGATTGCATTTCCAAGCCACTGAACTGCCCCTTTTAAACTACCTAACCCGTCCTTTAGACAAACATACCAGATGCTATAGTACAAACCTTTTGTAAGCTATTCTTATATATAGTTGTAACAAAAATAAACAACGCTGCTAGAATAGATGCCACTGTTAGTCCAAATACTATCTCAAAAGTACATTATCTATATATCTAATTGTGTCACATGAGTTTATATGAACTTACGGAGGCCACAATAGCTTATTTTATAGCCACAAACAAAAAATCAATAAACCTACACATCTTAAGTTATATGAAAGCATAAACGAAGCATGCAAATAAGATAAAACAGAAAATATGACGATGTTTTAATTGTGTCACCAACCAGTATGTTATCTAATCCTAAAGAATTCAAGCGTTTGAAGAACAGCTGCATCAAATACCAACAAGTAATAGAACATTTCCTGCCTGCCTAATGTAATAAAACACATTTCAATTTATACTTTTCAGTTAAGTAAACAATCAGCTAATTAAAAAAGGAATCATTTATATAATCTCTTAACATATAGGTGAATGGGCATTTGTTGTGACCTTGGAAGTAATCTTTAAACTTTTCATAGCTACATTCTGGATCATCACAAGTCTTTTAATGGGTTACTGTAGGTTGAAGTAAAAAAAGTTATATGATTAGAATATGCAGGATATAAAAAAGGGTCTACATATTTACACACCTTAATGCCTATTTTGACACCCTTCAGGACGCCTCGTATAGACCTATACGAGGCGTATAGGGTTACTTTTCCGACCAACTCTGCACCAAAGCACAATGTCAAATCAGTCACATCAGACGGGGAGTCTAGGTCTGTACGAGGCATGGATACGAGGCAGTAAGACGCCTCGTATAGGCCTATACGAGGCGTCTTCAGTGACTAATTTACTATACATTTGACAAGTGACTTAAAGCTATACAAGGGGTCTAGAGCTATACGAGGCGTCGTAGACTTATGAAAAAGTGCAACATACAGTTTATGCTTTGTCCACCCCCGAGCATTCAACATTTCATTCTCCTTGTGCTTCATTTGCTTCTTCTTCTTTCATTCTGCTTTGCATTTGTGTTCTTATCATCCCGAAGTGTTGAAATGTCATCATACTGGGACGGCAACTATATCTTCGGGCAGTATTCTAGCGAGAACTGGGTGCCCGAAAGCGATCCGGTAACAGTACAGGTACTTAAATGTTTTAATTAGTTTTTGTTTTAGTTTATTATTTACTAATGATGATACGGTTCTTTATTTTGGAGGAGTCTTGCGTTCCTGATTCTAATGAGCAAGAGCAGATTGTGTCTAGTATACAAGGAGAACAAAACAAACCGTTTATAGATTTGAACAAGCATCCCCCTGTTGATGAAACAGCCCCTGTAGATGACTCATACCATGCTTGTCAACCAAGTTATCCGACGCAACAAGGGTATCCGGATTATAGATACGGGTGTGAATACGGAGGAGACGGTGGATACGGAGGAGACGGTGGATACGGAGGAGACGGTGGATACGGTGGATACGGAGGAGACGGTGGATACGGAGGAGACGGTGGTTACAGAGGAGATGGTGGATACAGTGGATACGGAGGAGACGGTGGTTATGGTGGATATGGTAGATATGGTGGTGAGACACCTCCCATCCAGGACAGTCCGTACTTAAAAAAACAGGTATTAATTACTATTTTTTGTATTATTTAATTATTTTTATTATTATTAGTATTATTATTAATATTATTATTATTAGTATTATTATTATTATTTATTTATTTATTTATTAAAATTATTTATTATTATTGTTTAACTATTATTATTATTAGTATTACTATTAGTATTATTATTGTTATTATTACTATTATTTATTTATTTATTATTATTATTATTATTATTTATTATTATTATTATTGTTATTATTATTATTTATTATTTATTAATTATTATTATTTATTAATTATTATTATTTTTATTCTGATTTATTTATTAGTATTAGTATTATTATTGTTATTATTATTATTTATTATTATTATTATTATTTATTATTATTATTCGGATTTATTTATTATTGTTTTTATGCGTATACGTTATTTATTTGCAGATTGATTATGGAGGGCGATGATATTGAGATAGAGCTTGAGGGGGGTCAGCCGGCTCAGCAGGTTCAGCCGGTTCAGCAGGGTCAGCCGGTTCAGCAGGGTCCACGATGGAGACGGCGGCCGCCTCTGGATACGCTTCAGGGTTGTCCGTATCTAGAGTTTCCCGCGGGCACCGATGCCGCCCGCCATTGCCAGAAGCTTAGGAGGATGCACATTGGATCGCATGCATCGATCGATTGGGATGCGATGGACCAGCTTGCTGAGACGGATAGAGTGTGTCGGTTTGTACCTCTCGATTCGCCGTGGCATCGTCTTTTTGATTTGGCGCACACGCCGACCTACAGGGAGCTGCTGGTCGAGTTCCTTTCGTCATTCACATTTCACCCTCCTGGGGTCCCAGTGCCGCTTCCGTACCTAGGTGCTCCCCCTCCGCCTGAGATTTCTTTCAGGCTCGCTGGCGTTTTGCGTACGATGACACTAGCAGACTTTGCGGTGCGTTCTGGTTTATACATGCAGGGGGAGATCGAGACTGAGGTTTACACAGCGGGGCTAGTGGTGGTTGAAAAACCCATTCTTCTAGGGTTTTAGCAGGTGATTGCGGGGCCAGATCATTGGGAGCACGATTAGTCGAAGGGGAGGGTGTCGTTTGTTACGGACCCACTGTACAGGTACGTACGTTTATTATGGCAATTATTGTGATTATGTGCATTGTTTATTAATCTATGTTTCTGTATTTCGCTAACACTATCTGCAGGTATCTGCACCATTTGCTCGCTACTTCTATCTCAGCGCGCGGGTACAGCCGTGAGTGGTGTACGACCACAGATCTTTTTTTCCTTTATTGTTTGTTGTATAGGAGGCCGTGCGCGCTAGCACACGGTCTAGCCTAGTACTACGCCTCCGCCCATCACCGGCAGGAGCGCGGATTTTTGTATGGCGGGGCGTACGTGACCGTCATTGCCCGTTCATTTGGCCTCGTACTGCACGAGGACCCACATCTACGGACGCCGCCAGTCATGCCGACGCGGATGGGCATGCAGTCGCTGTGGGGGATGAAGGTAATCAAGAGGTTCGCAGTTGGCCCGCGGTTTAAAAACCGCGATACCGGGGGCATATGGACAGAGGAGGCCCTACCAGAGCATTTCGAGCCCGTTTATCCTCTTGTAGATCCTGCTGATGTAGTGCCTGTGGAGGAGCCTCCGGAGGATGTAGACGGTGCAGCGGTGCCACAGCCACCGCCACCTGCCGGGGCGCCTCAGTTTCCACATCACGCTATTCCAGGTCGTGCCCCAGGAGCTGCGCCGCTACATCCGGAGGTACGAGCCGAGCTTGACAGGCTCAACGATTTGGTAGGTTGGTTGGTTCGGGAGGCGCATGATAGACGAGAGAGAGAGGGGTTACCCGCGATACCGCTCCCACCAGCTCGAGCACCACAGCAGCCGCAGCAGCCACATCCAGATTCGGATTCGGATTTGGATGCATAGACCTGTTGTTGTTTTTATTTTTATCATGGATGTACAAACTTATCTTATATATTTTTGTTATGGATGTACAAACTTATCTTATATATTTTTGTTATGGATGTACAAAGTTATCTTATATATGTCATATTTATGTTTGTTTTCAGTTATTCGGTTACCTAATGATTGTTGTCTTAAATTGAGATAATACGGAAACAAAATATGTTTTGAATATAATACGGAAACAATATATCCCCTGAATATAATACGGAAACAATATTTGAACGAGATAAAATTTTAATCGGAAGAATAATATTTAAAAAAGTAAAATGTTAAAAAACATTATAATATTTAATCGATATAATATATTTAAAGATCCGATTTTTAAAATAGTTGATTTTTAAAAAACAAAACTTTTTTAAAAACCAAAAAAATTTTCAACCAAAAAACACATCTTCAAAAACTATCCAAAAAACCATACCAAACCCCACCAAAACACCCCTCATTTCAGCCAAAAAAAAAAAAAAAACCCAAGTCTAGACGCCTCGTATAGGTCTGTACGAGGCGTCTAGGTTCCTTAAACTTTGTGCCTGACACTCTCTCAGACCCCCTTGAATTCAGTGCTTAGACGCCTCGTATAGGCCTATACGAGGCGTCTAGGGCACAAAAAGTGTGGAAATAGGCGCAGAGGGTGTCCAAATATCTCCAGCCTATAAAAAATGGACACCTTCTTCTCATCAATCGCTGCTTTAATCATGTTAATCTTCTTACAAAACGCCTTTTGCTTTTCTTTATTCGCACAACACCATCGCGCGACTTGCACATTACCATCGCAACTTGCACATTTCTTCACCGGAGAATAATTGTTCGTCACTCAATATTTCTGAATCTTCTCTTAGCTATCATCCAATCATGTTTCTCTTTTGATTTTTTTGGTATAGTTTCTTACATCGGGTGTCCGAATATCTTGGTGTGAATAAGATTTTTGATTCTTAGTTTCTAATTAACTATATTGTTGATTCATAGTTTCTAATTAACTAATAGTCGTTGAAGAAGGAGCTGATCAAATGGGGTATCCCAATTTTTTCTACCGTGCAATCATACAATATTAGAAAAATGACAATAAATAAATAAAGTAAAACAAATATCTAATAGATTTGTCCTCTTCTTTTTTCATAGCTTGAAATCGTTCCATCACATCGTCGTCTTTTACTTTATGAAAAAAAAATCCTTTTCAACCGCACGAACATGCCATTGTTAAAAAATTCCGGGCCCATTCGATTGTGTAAATTCGTCTTGACAAGCTTTAATTTCGAAAAACATCTTTCAACGGCTGCAGTTGCAACCGGTAAAATCAAAGCTAGCTTCATTACCCGATAAACCAAAGGACAAGAACTATGTGTTCCCTTTTCAACCATAAGACGCGCAAATTCACTTATTCTATTATTTGGGCTTTATTAGTTATTACAATTTGAGATTAATTATCATAAAACTAATTATTGGGGCTTTGTTACCAACCAAGTTCTTGGCTTAATGAATAATATAAAGTTTCATAATTTTCTCTTAGGGGTATACTCGTATATGTTTTGGGGTATGCTATGTATAAAACCGAAAAAAAATTACACCGCGAATACGGGGTTGAGCCGTAGCCCGTGCTACGGCTCATTCTACATTGGTTCCGCCCCTAGTAATGGGTTTTTTAATAAATGGGGTAGATATAGTAGCACACAACAAGATTTGACTAAAATACTCCTCGTGTGAGAGGCATGTGACTTAATTTTAACGAATAACATGGATGAAGTTAGTGCTAGGGGACAAAAAGGTTAGAAAAAGTGACGTTGGGGGTTGAAATGTCAAGAAATTCATTTTTAAGCTGATATGGTTAAAGTAACTTAACCAAAGAGGCTAAAAACCGTAATTTTTTACTTTTCATTAAAAGGGTAAAAAATCCAATTTGCCCTAATGTGCAAGACACGTGACCGGAGTTAACTCCCATTAAATGAAAAGACGTAAATTGTCACAACATATGAACACAAATGATCAACTGTGTTAATTCGTTATTTGGAGGATGAAAAGTGAATATACCTAAAGACTGAAAACTCAATAAACTAGTAAAAGAATAACTTAATTTGTATTAAGATAGATCAAAATGATATTTTCTATAATAGTCGGGTTCCATTTAGAAAGCTCTTAAAATGCAGAGGGTGATTATAGTAAACTTCGAATTAGGGTAGCCTCACACTTTCTATTTAAACAAGTCTATTTAAGTTTCCATTATAACCACTTAATCTCCGCCGCACCCTTTCTTCTTTCATCCATGGACATCTCGACCCTAAAGATGACATCTCTTATTCAATACCAATGTAAGAGCTTTTATTTTCATTTTATCTAATTTGATTTGCCTTATAATCTTTCTTTACATTTTTTAAAATCATTGCATGTTTTCAAGAGGATCAGTTTGGGAATTTGGTTTAACTAAATTTATGAACATATATGCTTTGATTTTGTTGGTGTTAATATAACATATGTGTGTACTAACTCATTGTTGGTGTTAATATAACAATATGTGTGTACTAACTCATATTGGTTTGAAAATTGAAGAAATTTGTTATCAAATACATTTTTAGGATATTTTATTTTCTACAAGCATGTTCTAGAATAGATCTATAAACAAATGAAGCAGAAATTGTAATGGGTTTTTTGTTCCTTATTTGACGTGTAATTTTGAGGATTTTAAGTTTTCTACTTGTTTTGTTGGTATTAAATGTTAGGTTTGATGTTATTCACCCATCTCACACTAAAGATGGATTTTGCTAATCATTTTGGTGGAGACTTTCATGGGGTTTCAAGGATCTCAACTGATAAAGGTAAAACCCAAAGCCATTCAAATTACTTTAGAAAGTCATAAATGCAAAAATAAATAAATAAAAAATAAAAAATTGGGTAGTTAAGCCCTGTCATAAAATTAGAAAGTAAAAAATATTGTCTTATAAAATCATATATAGATTAAAACAAAAGTAAAATATTAAGATGTGATTTTCAGTTACTAAAATGGAAAAATGTCAAAAGAGAAATAGAAACAAAAATTGAGGTGAAAGGTAGGGGTGTTCAAAAAAATCCGGATCCGAAACCGAATCGGAAATATCCGAAAATCCGTATCCGAAATTTCGAATAACCGAAAATTCGGATTCGGATATGAATTTCAAAATTTTCGGGTAATCCGGTTATCCGAAAATTAATTTGATTTTATAAATATATACAGAATACGAGCATTATATTTAGTTTCAAATATAGTAAAAAATAGTAAATAATAGGATTCGGATGTTGATTTATGAATATTTTTAGTTTTCAATGTTGGAAATTTGGGAAATCGAATATAAGTTTAGTTTTAATCTAGGCTAAATTACACTTTTCGTCCTTTATGTTTCAATGTTTTGACAGGCGATGTCCTTTACCTCTAAAAATTACACTATATGTCCTTTATGTTTGCAATCATTAACGGGCGGTGTCAATTCAGCTAAACCCAGTTAACTTTTTTATGTTAAAGCCCCTCCTGTGTAACTTTGTAAAAGTCTTCAACTGCAGAGACCATATGTGCAATATTCAAATTCTGTTTTAAATGAAACTACTCCGGCAAAACACCTAATTATCCGGCCATCTTCTCCAGTGACCTAATTTTTCATCTTTCTCCGGCCATCTTCTCCGGTGACCTAAGTTTACAACTTCACATGATCCAAAAGCCACTTCCGGTCATGTCGAAGATCAATCTAGAAAACCTAATCGAGTTGGACACGGAAGCTCGACACACAGGTATATGATGGCAAAATTGGTATTTTTTTGTTGTTTATTCTTTAAATTTTGTGTATATATATATATATATATATATGGGACCGCTAAAATGAGAACCACCTCCGGTTGTAAGAACCGCGAGAACCACTTTCTAGCCATTAGATCAAGTAGATGGATGGATGAGATTGAAAGTATTTAAAAATGATATTAAGTATTTTTTGTCTTATTATGTCTTTAATATTTTAATCCAAAAGGGTATTTAGGTAAAACCACTCTATTTTGTCTTTTTTAGTTTATTGTTTTTTTATTACTTTATTGTATTATTATATTACTTTTTATTTTTAAACATAATTTTTTTATTAATTTTTTTTTTAAATTCAGATTTTTTTAAAAGATTTTTTATACTTTTTACAATTTAAGTTTTACGTTAAACTTTTTACGTTTTACGTATTTTTGACGCACCGTTTTTTCGTTGGGGTTTTTCAAGCGTTGTTTTTTTAACACGCCGTTTTTTTAACGCGCCGTTTTTTACGCGCCATTTTTTAACGCCGTTTTTTACGCGACGTTTTTTACGCGCCGTTTTTTACGCGACGTTTTTTTAACGCCGTTTTTTTACGTTTACGCGCCGGTTTTTTACGTTAACGTTTTTTTACGTTTTACGCGCCGGTTTTTTACGTTAATGTTTTTTTTACGTTTTACGTGCCGGTTTTTACGTTAACATTTTTTTACGTTTTTACATTTTACGCACTGGTTTTTTACGTTTTACCTAAAACTTTTTACGTTTTACTAAAAAAAAATTAACGATTTACGTTTTACGAAAAACCTTTTACGTTTTACGTAAAACGTTTTACGTAAAACGTTTTACGTAAAACGTTTTACGTTTTACTTAAAACCTTTTACGTTTTACGTAAAGGTTTTACGTAAAAGTTTTACGTTTTACGTTTTTAAAACTTTTAAAAAAAGGTTTACAAAAGCGTTTTTACGCAAAACCGAACGCACCCAGAAAATCGCACACTCGGGGGGTGTCTCAGATAGTTTGCTATGATCATCGACGCCTAAAAGTTTACGGTTTAACATTTTTTTTTACAAAAACTTTTTGACGCAACACGAACGCACCGAGAAAACGCAAACTCAGTAGGTGTTTCAGATAGATTGTTATCGTCATCGACTAGGGTAAAAAAAATAGAAAACCCACAACATCAAAACAAAGTGTATCTCGGAAAAAAACGGGGTTTGGCTCAGATTATCCGATAATCAAAAGGCTGTAAAAGTGGGGTTGCAAGTTCAAAAAACCTACCCTCCGCCGTCCTTGCCGCGCCATCGTCATCAAAATCTAGGTTTTTTTTTTTTTTTTTGCATCATCACCACCCAATCCAACGGATCAAAAACCCGCATACTTCACTGATCAAAAAATCACCAGAAAATCAACATAAAACATTTAACATACAAAAAATACCATCATCAGATTCAAGAACACCCAAATCAAACCCCCAACATACCACCATCAGATTCAAGAACAGTAGAACATACAAATCAACAGATTAAACCAACAAAATCAACACACAAATCAACAGTCGAAAAACAAACCTGAACCAACAGATCAAACCAACAAATCAACAACTGAAAACAAACCTGAACCCGTTTAAACCCACCACCACCAGATGCAAATCATCTCCCTCATCTCCGCCCCCACCACAACTCAAGAACAGTAGAACATACAAATCAACGACATAACACCACAACTCTGCACAACTCCCACCAAACCACCGCCCCCACCACCGCCTTCCGCCCCTGCTCTTTCTTCTTCATTCTTTCTTAGAAAAACCCTAAACACCCACTGATCCTACATCTGCACACTCCTTCCATCCCGATTTCCCCTACAAACACAGAAAAATGGAGAAAGTGGGAGAGAGTATCGCAGAAGAGAGAGGGAGAGATTCGTAGTGGGGGTGTGGCGGCGGATGGGGGGCTTCAACATCAACTGTAGCCGCCAGAGTGGGGGGTGTGTGGCGGTGGGGGTTTGGGTTCGCCGGGGTGTATGTTTGTTTGATGAGATGGGTTTCAGGAACCAATGGATTACAAATACCAAAATGGGAAATGGATTAAAAAGGGGAGAGAGACAGGTCTGGCACATAATAAATGAGGAGAGAGAGAGATGGAAATGACATTTATGGTAAATGACCAAATTACCCTTTTGAATGGCAGCATCTAATTGGTTGATAGTGGTTCTCGCGGTTCTTACAACTGCGGGTGGTTCTTATTTTAGCGGCCCCCTATATATAGAAGGCTATAGAGAAAACCCACTTGAGTTGTGTAAACCCAAGAAACCATTGTAAAAAACCCTTGTAACATTTTTATTTTTCTAAAAAAATAGGAAATGTAATATGCATATATTTGAATATTTTGGAAAAAAACTAGTGGCCGTTTTTTTCATTTTTTTCATAAAAATGTTCAAGTACATTTATGTTACATTCCCTATGTTTTTAGAAAAAAATAAAAATGTTACATAGGGTTTATTTGGGTTTTCTCAACTCACATTGGTTTTCGATTTATCTTTACCCTATATATATATATATATATATATATAGGATTAGGTTCAAGAGTGAACACTTGTGTAGCTTGCGAACTGAGTGAACTAATCCTGGCCATACACGTGTGTAGATCTTTGGCCAGGATTTGGTGTTGAAATACACTAGTGTATTTTACGATTTGATGATGAGATCATGGCCATACACGTGTGTAGATCAATGGTCGGGATTTGTTCACTCAGTTCGCAAATACACTATTGTTCACTCTAGAACCCCACCCTATATATATGTATATATAGTTTTACATATAGTTGATTTATATCTATGATTACAGGGATATGTCACAAGGGGCTAAAGTTTCAAATTGCTGGATATACTGAAAGGGATTGTAGGTGAATTTCAAACGTCATTTATGAATATTCTTCATCTTATCATTCGGTTTTAATTAGATTTGTATTTATTTTGTGGCTTACATTCGGTTTTATTTAGTCTTTGCAAGACTTGCATTATGTTCACAGAAGCTGTGATTATTGTTCTTTTGTACTATGCTTAGCTTGTTATCACGAGATGCATGACGGATACTTGCATTCGAAGATCGAAAATTTCGAAGAGAAAAAAATGATTAGAACCAAACATTCAAAAAACAAACCTTGGAGATTTAAATCCGATGGACGTATAAGTTGTCCACCTAAGCATATCGGTGGTTGTGCCAAAGGTCTTTCTACCGGTTATATCTCACGAAAGATCTAGAAGAAATTGCACAGCGTTTACTTTGTCGTATTCACCTCAAGAAACTGAACGGGCTATCCGATCCTTTCCCATGTTCGCTATGCCAGAGAAGATGATCGGATAGCCCGTTCAGTTTCTTGAGCTGAATACGACAATGTAAACGTTGTGCGCTTTCTTCTAAATCTTTCGTGAGATATAACTGTAGAAAGACATTAAACGCAAAAGACCTTTGTCACAGCCACTGATATGCTTAGGTGGACAGCTTATACGTCCATCGGATAAAAATCTCCAAGGTTTGTTTTTTGAACGTTTGGTTGTAATCATTTTTGTCTCTTTCAAACTTTTGATCTTCGAATGCAAGTATCCGTCACGCATCTCGTGATAACAAGCTAAGCACAATACAAAAGAACAATAATCACAATTTCTGTGAACATCTGGAATGCAAGCCTTATAAAGACTAATTAAAACCGAATGTAAGCCTCAAAATAAATACAAATCTAATTAAAACCGAATGATGAGATGAAGAATATTCATAACTGACGTTTGAAATTCACCTGCATTCCCTTTCAGTAAATCCAACAATTTGAAACTTTAACCCCTTGTGACATATCCCTATAATCATATATACAAATCAACTATTTGTAAAACTATATGTATATATATATATATATATGAATGTGAGTTGAGAAAACCCAAATAAACCCTATGTAAGATTCTTATTTTTTCTAAAAAAATAGGGAATGTAACATATATGTACTTGAACATTTTTATGAAAAAAATGAAAAAAATAAACGCCTACTAGTTTTTTTTTTAAAATGTTCAAAATTTGTGTGCTACATTTTTTTGGACATATATATTATGTAACATAAAATTTTTAACATTTAAAAAAAACTACTCGGTGTTTTTTTTTCTTTTATAAAAATGTTCAAATATATGTATATTACATTTCCTTTTTTTAGAAAAAATAAAAATATTACATGGGTTTTTTACAAACGTTTCTTGAGTTTACACAACTCAAGTGGGTATATATATATATATAGGATGGATCATGAGAAAACTAGTTTAGATGAGAAAACCACAAAACTAACCAAAAAAGACTAAAAAAGAAACCTAAAAACATACCAATTTTTTTTTTACAATTATTTTTAGAAAAATCGCTACTTTTAATGTATCAAAAAAAATTTCAAAAAAAAAAAAAAATTTTTTTTGGTTGTACTGCACATGTGCACTAATACGTAAAGCTTAAACCACTTAACCCACCCCCACCGACACCCCCCAAAAACCTAAACCCCCCACCCCCCAAAAACCTAAATTCACCCTCCCACCAAAAGCCTAACCCCCCCCCCCCCAACCCCCCAAAAACCTAAACCCCCCACCCTCCCGAAAACCTAAAACTAAACCCTAAACATAAACCCGAAAAAAACCTAAACCCCCCCCTCCCCCACCCCCCACCCCCCAAAAACCTAAACCCCCTCCCCCCACACCCAAAAACCTAATCCTAATCCTAAACCTCCAAAAAAACTAACCCTAAAAGCTAAACTAGACTCAAAAAGCTAATTTTAAGCATGTAATGCAATTGTAGTACATGTTATATTACACATGTGCACTACTATAATAATAGTATTGAAAACAAAACGACACCATAAATCTTTTTTTATGTCATAAAAAATATGCTTGAATATACTTGAATATACTTGAATGAAAGATACAAAAATTTGTGATCTTATGGTGCCATTTTTGTTTTAAAATGATAACGTACGGAGAAATGGGAAATGTTTGAAAAGTTATATATTTTTTTTCCAATTTTACCCCTCCTTCATTAAAAGTCCCCCTCCTCCTTCATTAAAAGTCTCCCCCCTTCTTTTTAGTGGTTTTTAGTTAGTTTTCTAGTTTTCTCATTTATATCTAGTTTTCTCATGATCCTCTCCCTATATATATATATATATATATATATATATATATAGGGAGGGTTATTGTCACACCCCCAAAATCCACACGCGGAGTATCACCGCTTGGAGGCGTGACTGACCAGGATCAAGCCACCAATCATATTGAACATGTAATTAATATATAAAAGTAAATGCCATTCAACCGCCAATATGAAAGGTGTTCAAAATAGACGTAGGTTATCACTGTTTAGCGGAAGCGTATGAATAAACCCAACAAAATAAAGTATGAATTGTCATATAGTGTTTAACGAAACAATCACGATCCAAGCCCACAACGACCAGCTCCTCCCTGTGCAAGCTCCATGTATCTAACGACCTGCAAGGCATGTAACAGAGGATCAACAACTAGTTGAGCGAGTTCACAGAAAGTAAATGCGTAATAGTAAGTTCGTATGTAACATGTGGCTCTACTGGGCCGATAGTACGTTCTATTGGTGGGGGCTTCCCATGTTATATATCCCCTAGACTATTCGTAATCATAAGTATCCTTCCCAATCCGAGGATAGTAGTAAGTATAGGTTTACGCGGGTTTTATGTAAGTGCCCTTCCCAACCGAGGACAGTACGTAGCGAGTACGTAGGTTTAGCGCTGACGTCCTTCCCAATCCGAGGACGGTAGTACGTAGGTTTAGCACTGGCGTCCTTCCCAATCCGAGGACGGTAGTACGTAGGTTTTACGTAGGTTTAGTGCTGGTGTCCTTCCCAATCCGAGGACAGTACGTAGGCTTTGCGTAGAATTTGGCACAGGCATCCTTCCCAATCCGAGGACCGTGGTAAATAGTCTAGTGTAACGTAAGTACAGGTAATCATTCAATCCCATTCCCAACCCAACTGGGGAATCCCATGCCTTGGTAAGAGTGTGAACTCACCTTGGTTTGCTCGGTATGCTAAGTATGTGCTCAAAGTAAATCAATCACGTCCTAGAGTATGCACGTATATATAATCAGTTTGTAGTCACAAGGTACACGTATAAGCATGTAGTACGTATTCGCAAACACACAAGTCATGTATATCATTTAACAACAGTCAGATATTCCAGTTAACACTTAACAGGATTAACTCAAATGACAGCACAGTTCGGCGAAACACATATATTGACGAAACACATAGCGGCGAATCACAATAGTTGGCGAAACACATGCTTTGACGAAACACGTCTGTTTCGTCGAGGTGTCCCTTGGCGAAACAGAACTTCTGATTCGTCGACTACCCTTGGCGAAACACATTCTTTTTCGCCGAGGGTTCGGTTTCGTCGGACAGTTCAGTTACGTCAGTACAATTACATGCAGAAACCCTAATCTTCACTAACAGCCGACATCAATATTATCAATCATGCAGAAATCATTCAACACAGAATCGTTGTAACATCATCATAGCATAATCATCGGACCACTTTAACGTCTAGCATGAACCCTAGCTTACGTATACAACATATCGATTACAACATCACATCATCAAACCCTATCAAGATGTTAACTTGCATTCAGAATCAGATCCTAATAACAACATCCAGAACCGAGTATTCAATCATATTAAGTTTCGCATAAAAGCATTTATATCCGACTACAATATTCATATCGAATTCCATATCATCATCTTCATAACAAGAACCCTACTATTTAGCATGTATCAAGTACAATATACATCATCAAAGCAGAAACACATGAAACACAAACACATACATGGATGAAAGATCAATCAAGACACATAGGATTACTAACCGAGATGATGGTTTGATCGCACAAGAGTTTCTAGTGGGTTCTAGTTTGCCGTCACAGCAAGAGAGCTCTAGGGTTTCGGTTGTTATGATAAAAGTGTGAAACTGATGTAGTTTTACGTAATAAAACTCAAAATAACATGTTGGGCCCGAACTGGGCTTCGGCGGATCTGGGCTCGGCGAAACAGCTTGTTTCGTCGAGTTGTATTTGGCGAAACATAATCTGTTTCGTCGGGATTAGTTATGGCGAAACACACTTGTGTTTCGTCGGGTTCTCTCTTATGTCAGACAGTTTATGTTTCACGACAAGTTCCATGTTATAAAGTCAAACACATACTCATGCAAACACCATGCATTTATCATATCACAACTATACAGTCAAAGTCAACGTGCATTTAATGCGAATAAAGAATGTCGGAAATTTGAGTTGTCACATTATCCCCAACTTGAAAGAAATTTCGTCCCGAAATTTAGCATGCAGTTACTGAGAAAGCTAGTAGTGTGACGTTGTTTACCTGTATTGTATCGCGGCTCCCCGAGCAGGTTTGCGAAGATTACTGGTTTTCCTGGGGTGTCACATCATCCCCCCGTTGATTTGGAATTTCGTCCCGAAATTCCGTATTGGTAGCTTCAGCCTCAGTAGTAGTTGCATTGGTTCCGAATAACTGGGGATATTTGAGTTCCATTTGATCTTCACGCTCCCAGGTGAACTCTGGGCCACGACGGGAGTTCCAACGAACTCGTACAAGAGGGATTCTCGTGTTCTTGAGGACCTTAACATCCCGGTCCGTGATTTCAACAGGTTCCTCGACGAAGTGCAACCGCTCGTCGATAGTGAGTTCCTTCAAAGGAACTATGTGGGTCTCATCTGACGTACACTTCTTCAGATTCGACACGTGAAAGACGTTGTGAACTGCACTGAGTTCAGGTGGTAAGTTCAATCTGTAGGCCACTTTGCCTATTTTCTCAATAACTTCGAAAGGTCCAACATATCGTGGATTTAGTTTGCCGCGTTTGCCAAAACGAACCACACCCTTCCAGGGTGAAACTTTAAGTAGCGCTCGATCCCCAACCTGGAATTCGAGTAGTTTCCTGTCTTTATCAGCGTATACTTTCTGACGGTCGCGTGCTGCCGCCATGCGTTGTCGTATTTGTGCAATCTTTTCTGTAGTATCGACTACCCTTTCTGGACCTGTAATTTGACTTTCTCCCACCTCTGCCCAACAGAGAGGTGACCGGCACTTACGTCCGTATAGTGCCTCGAATGGTGCAGCTTTAATGCTGGTGTGGTAGCTGTTATTGTACGAAAATTCCACAAGTGGCAAATGTTTTTCCCAACCATTGCCAAAGTCTATGACGCACGCCCGAAGCATGTCTTCTAGAGTTTGAATAGTGCGCTCAGACTGCCCATCGGTCTGAGGATGATACGCCGTGCTCATGTCTAAACGAGAGCCAAACGATTTATGCATTGCTTGCCACAGTTCTGAAGTAAAACGTGCGTCACGATCAGAGATGATGGAGGTGGGCACCCCGTGCCTCGAGACCACTTCTTTTAAGTAAACGTCTGCTAAGGTAGAGAACTTGTCTGTTTCTTTGATAGCCAAGAAGTGAGCAGACTTTGTGAGTCGATCCACGATCACCCAAATAGTATCATTTCCGCGCTGAGATCTAGGTAAGCCAGTAACAAAACCATGGAAATTTGTTCCCATTTCCATTGTGGTATCTCAGGTTGTTGGAGTGGTCCTGACGGTTTCTGATATTCTGCCTTGACTCTCGCACAAGTCAAGCATTTGCTAACGTATGTGGCTATGTGGGCCTTCATGCTAGGCCACCAATATGTAGTTTTGATGTCGTGGTACATTTTATCCGCACCAGGATGTACCGAGTAGCGAGACTTATGAGCTTCATCCATTACTAGCTCACGTAAGTTGCCATAAAGTGGAACCTAAATGCGTCCTGTGACGTAGTAAGCACCATCTTCCTTTTGTTCTAAACGTTGTCTTGAGCCACGTAGGGCTTCAGCCCTGACATTTTCTGGTTTCAATGCTTCTACCTGAGCATCTCGTATCTGAGAAGGAAGACTAGACTGTATAGTGAGTTGTAAAGCTCGCACGCGCTTAGGCGCGGTGTCCTTTCGACTGAGGGCGTCAGCCACAACATTGGCTTTGCCTGGGTGGTACCTGATTGAGCATTCGTAGTCGTTTAGCAGTTCGACCCATCGTCGCTGTCGCATATTCAGTTCCTTCTGTTTGAAGATATGTTCGAGGCTTCTGTGGTCAGTGTAGATAGCACATTTGGTACCGTACAAATAGTGTCGCCATATCTTAAGTGCAAAGACGACCGCTCCCAGCTCTAGGTCGTGTGTAGTGTAATTCCGTTCGTGAACCTTAAGTTGGCGCGAAGCATAAGCAATAACTTTATCCCTCTGCATCAATACACATCCAAGACCTTGGATAGATGCGTCGCAGTAGACTACGAAATCGTCCGTGCCTTCAGGCAGTGAGAGGATAGGTGCGCTACATAGTCTATCCTTTAAGTGCTGAAACGCTGTATCCTGTGCATTACCCCAACGGTAAACAACACCCTTCTGCGTCAGTAGCGTAAGTGGCTGAGCAATCTTTGAGAAGTCTTTGATGAATCTTCTGTAATAACCCGCCAAACCCAAGAATTGGCGTATTTCTGTTGGTGTGCGAGGTGCAGGCCAGTTCTTGATCGAATCCACCTTGGATGGATCTACATGAATCCCATCCTTGTTTACCACGTGGCCTAAGAAGTGGACTTCACGAAGCCAGAAGTCACATTTGGAAAACTTAGCATATAACTGTTCCGTTCGCAGAAGTTCCAGTATAAGTCGTAAATGATGCTCGTGCTCCTCCTGACTCTTCGAATAGATCAGGATGTCGTCGATGAAAACGATAACAAACTTGTCGAGATAGGGTTTGCACACCCTGTTCATAAGATCCATGAAAACCGCTGGTGCGTTTGTCATCCCAAAAGGCATGACCAAAAACTCATAGTGTCCATAACGGGTTCTAAAGGCTGTTTTAGAGACGTCCTCTTCCCGGACTCTCAGCTGGTGATATCCCGATCTCAAATCGATCTTTGAATAGTAGCTCGACCCTTGTAACCAGTCGAATAGGTCGTCAATGCGTGGAAGAGGGTAGCGATTCTTCACAGTCACCTTGTTCAGTTCACGGTAGTCGATGCACATTCTGAACGTACTGTCTTTCTTCTTCACAAATAGCACTGGAGCTCCCCAGGGCGAAGAGCTAGGACGTATGAAACCCTTTTCCAAGAGTTCTTGCAGTTGCTTAGACAGTTCTTCCAGTTCCGTAGGAGCTAAGCGATAAGGTGCTCGAGCTATGGGTGCTGCTCCTGAAGCGAGCTCGATCTGAAATTCGACCTGACGATGAGGCGGTAACCCAGGTAACTCTTCAGGAAACACTTGAGGAAAGTCGCGTACCACAGGAATATCCTCAATCTTTTTCTCTTTCTTCGATGTATCCGTAACGAGAGCTAAAACAGCTGTGTGGCCCTTACGTAAACACTTCTGAGCCTTCAAGAAAGAAATGATGCCACTCACGACACCACTCTTGTCGCCTTGAACTTCGAGAGGTTCTTTACCAGAACGTGGAATACGAATGATCTTCTCCTTGCATAGGATCTCTGCTTGCTGTTGGGATAACCAATCCATACCGATGACGATGTCGAAACTACTCAGAGTTATAGGAATGAGATCAATAGAGAAAGTCTGACCAGCGAGGATAAGATTACAACCCTGAACTATGTGTGTGGCCTCTAAACTTTTACCGTTAGCTAACTCTACGACATGTTTGGTGTTCAAAAGTGTTGGTGCGCGTTTAAGCATTTGACTAACTTTCAGAGACATATAACTGGTATCCGCACCCGAATCAAATAGTACAGTAACATAAAAGTTGTCAAGAAGAAACTTACCCATAACCACGCTGGGATCATTCCTGGCATCACCCTGCCCAATCACGAATGCTCGTCCCCTAGCGACGTTGTTCCCATCATTGTTGTTTCCCCCGTTGTTGTTCCCATTGCCCTGGTTGTTGTTGTTGTTGTTTTGGTTTCGGTTTAGCTGAGGGAAGTGTCTTTTGTAGTGACCTTCAGGGCCACACTGAAAACATCCCTTATTGCCCTGTTGTTGATTCTGCTGTGCTTGCTGCTGCTGCTGATTTTGATTTACAGGCCGTGGGCTCCTACAATCCTTGGCCTCATGGCCCACCCTGAAACACCTTTGGCAACGTACCTTGTTACACTGGGCACTGTGGTGCCTGTTGCAGTTGTTGCACCTTGGGAGGTTCCCTCGATAACCGCCCTGCTTGTGACTACCCGAAGATTGCTGACTAGGGCTCTGATAATTGTCAGTCTTTCGCTGCTGAACTTGGGACTGAACTGAAGCTGAACCTTTCCTGGAATCCCCCTCCCATTTTCTCTTGTTGTCACTGGGAGTAGCAGGAGTAACTGAAGTAGTAGCGGTAGTTGTAGCGTTGATGCGTTTAGGCAACCTGTTCTGCTCCACCGCTTGATCAGTGAGACGGTGAGCCAACTGAACAACCTGCTGGTAGGTGGCATGATTGGCGGAAGTCACATGGCTTTGGATCTCTGGCACCAGACCCTTAAGATAAAGTTCGATACGTTTGTCCACCAAAGTAGGACACAGTAATGCAAGCTCATTCGATCTCTTTGTATACGCCTCAATTTCAGACCCTGTCATCTTGAGGTTGAAGAACTCAACTTCCAGCTTATGTATGTCATCACGACTGCAGTATTCTTCCTTGATCATCTCTTTGAAATTGTTCCATGGAGTGGCGTTAGCAGCAACCAACCCTAGTATCTGGACCTGAGCTTTCCACCATGTGAGGGCTAAACCCTCGAGAGTACCAGTAGCATACTTCACCCTGCGTGCCTCAGGGCATTCACACATTTCGAACACAGACTCTAGTTTCTCGAACCAATGGAGAAGACCTACGGCTCCTTCAGTGCCGCTGAAGGTAGTTGGACGACAGTCCATGAAAGTTTTGAAAGTGCAAACAGGTGGTTGACCTGTTGTATAAAAATCAGAGTAAGGTTAAACACAAGAGTTGGTTTAGGATTGTAGGATCTAAGGATCCTAACGTGAGTTGTAACTGCAGGGTATACCTCCTGCTTGAGCGGCTGCAACTGCCGCAGTAACTCGTTCGTTAATGAGGGCCGTCAACTGGTCCTGAGTCATGTTGATACGTCCAGACATGATCCTCATAGTAAAGATAACGTAAGTGAGAGAGGTTCGCGAATAGTGCGATGACAGAAGAGAGTGAGCACGCAAGTGTTCTCATGCAATAACAAATAGTGAGCAATGTAATCTAAGCATACCACGAGCAAAGTTCTATGTAATTCTAGCATGTAGGCAATAAACATAAACCTTATTACCTAGGATGTTGAGTCTTGCACGTGGAGCGAAGCGTCATTGTGGATCGTTGAGCACTGCACTGGTTATAGTCTGGTTTTAATAAAAATCATTTTTCCCCATATTAAAACCTAGTTCTCTATAACCAATGGCTCTGATACCAATCTGTCACACCCCCAAAATCCACACGCGGAGTATCACCGCTTGGAGGCGTGACTGACCAGGATCAAGCCACCAATCATATTGAACATGTAATTAATATATAAAAGTAAATTCCATTCAACCGCCAATATGAAAGGTGTTCAAAATAGACGTAGGTTATCACTGTTTAGCGGAAGCGTATGAATAAACCCAACAAAATAAAGTATGAATTGTCATATAGTGTTTAACGAAACAATCACGATCCAAGCCCACAACGACCAGCTCCTCCCTGTGCAAGCTCCATGTATCTAACGACCTGCAAGGCATGTAACAGAGGATCAACAACTAGTTGAGCGAGTTCACAGAAAGTAAATGCGTAATAGTAAGTTCGTATGTAACATGTGGCTCTACTGGGCCGATAGTACGTTCTATTGGTGGGGGCTTCCCATGTTATATATCCCCTAGACTATTCGTAATCATAAGTATCCTTCCCAATCCGAGGATAGTAGTAAGTATAGGTTTACGCGGGTTTTATGTAAGTGCCCTTCCCAACCGAGGACAGTACGTAGCGAGTACGTAGGTTTAGCGCTGGCGTCCTTCCCAATCCGAGGACGGTAGTACGTAGGTTTAGCACTGGCGTCCTTCCCAATCCGAGGACGGTAGTACGTAGGTTTTACGTAGGTTTAGTGCTGGTGTCCTTCCCAATCCGAGGACAGTACGTAGGCTTTGCGTAGAATTTGGCACAGGCATCCTTCCCAATCCGAGGACCGTGGTAAATAGTCTAGTGTAACGTAAGTACAGGTAATCATTCAATCCCATTCCCAACCCAACTGGGGAATCCCATGCCTTGGTAAGAGTGTGAACTCACCTTGGTTTGCTCGGTATGCTAAGTATGTGCTCAAAGTAAATCAATCACGTCCTAGAGTATGCACGTATATATAATCAGTTTGTAGTCACAAGGTACACGTATAAGCATGTAGTACGTATTCGCAAACACACAAGTCATGTATATCATTTAACAACAGTCAGATATTCCAGTTAACACTTAACAGGATTAACTCAAATGACAGCACAGTTCGGCGAAACACATATATTGACGAAACACATAGCGGCGAATCACAATAGTTGGCGAAACACATGCTTTGACGAAACACGTCTGTTTCGTCGAGGTGTCCCTTGGCGAAACAGAACTTCTGATTCGTCGACTACCCTTGGCGAAACACATTCTTTTTCGCCGAGGGTTCGGTTTCGTCGGACAGTTCAGTTACGTCAGTACAATTACATGCAGAAACCCTAATCTTCACTAACAGCCGACATCAATATTATCAATCATGCAGAAATCATTCAACACAGAATCGTTGTAACATCATCATAGCATAATCATCGGACCACTTTAACGTCTAGCATGAACCCTAGCTTACGTATACAACATATCGATTACAACATCACATCATCAAACCCTATCAAGATGTTAACTTGCATTCAGAATCAGATCCTAATAACAACATCCAGAACCGAGTATTCAATCATATTAAGTTTCGCATAAAAGCATTTATATCCGACTACAATATTCATATCGAATTCCATATCATCATCTTCATAACAAGAACCCTACTATTTAGCATGTATCAAGTACAATATACATCATCAAAGCAGAAACACATGAAACACAAACACATACATGGATGAAAGATCAATCAAGACACATAGGATTACTAACCGAGATGATGGTTTGATCGCACAAGAGTTTCTAGTGGGTTCTAGTTTGCCGTCACAGCAAGAGAGCTCTAGGGTTTCGGTTGTTATGATAAAAGTGTGAAACTGATGTAGTTTTACGTAATAAAACTCAAAATAACATGTTGGGCCCGAACTGGGCTTCGGCGGATCTGGGCTCGGCGAAACAGCTTGTTTCGTCGAGTTGTATTTGGCGAAACATAATCTGTTTCGTCGGGATTAGTTATGGCGAAACACACTTGTGTTTCGTCGGGTTCTCTCTTATGTCAGACAGTTTATGTTTCACGACAAGTTCCATGTTATAAAGTCAAACACATACTCATGCAAACACCATGCATTTATCATATCACAACTATACAGTCAAAGTCAACGTGCATTTAATGCGAATAAAGAATGTCAGAAATTTGAGTTGTCACAGTTATCTTGAGAACCCTAAATATTGCGAGAACCGTGAGAACCAAAGAAAAAACCAATTAAAACCAAATTTTTTTTAATACAAACCTCATTGTAATTAAGATACAACATCAAAACAAGAATTTATAACATCAAATAATTCATTTCTCCTTTCAAAATCACCCTTTTTAGATTTTTTTACACATGTGTAAATATAACAGATTTACACATGTGTAAATGGCAAACTTACACATGTGTAAATTTTCTTTATTTACGAATTCACGTAAATTTAAACGTGTAAATTAAAGTTCTAAAATTGTATTCGAATAATAATGATAAGTGTAGAAAAAAAATTTGAATTTGAAATGTTTTTGACCAAGTTCTCATAGTTTTTTTCATTTGTTCTCATGGTTCTCCCAATATTTAGCGTTTTCATTTAAACCTATATATATATATATATATATATATATATATATATATAACTTAAAGAAAAAACAACAAAAAGTACCAATTTTTCCATCATATGCCTGTGTGTCGAGCTTCCGTGTCCAAGTTGATTATTTTTTCCAGATTGATCGTCGACATGACCGGAAGAAGCTTTTGGATCATGTGAAGTTGTAAACTTAGGTCACCGGAGAAGATGGCCGAAGAAAGATGAAAAATTATGCCACCGGAGAAGATGGCCATAGAATTAGGTGTTTTGCCGGAGTAGTTTCATTTAAAACTGAATTTGAATATTGCACATACGGTCTCTGCTGTTAAGGAGTTTTACAAAGTTACACGTGAGGGGCTTTAATATAAAAAGGTTAAATGGGTTTAGCTGAAAGGACACCGCCCGTTAATGATTGCAAACATAAAGGACATACAGTGTAATTTTTAAAGTTAAAGGACAGCGCATGTCGAAACATTGAAACATAACGGACGATAAGTGCAATTTAGCCTTTTAATCTATGCACGAAACGATATTTTTTTATTTTTTTTATAAATTCGGATATCCGTTTGGATATCCGAATCCGTATCCGAAATTTCGGATACGGATTCGGATATTAATATTCACTATCCAAAATTTTCGAATATCCGAAAACCGGATAATCCGATCTTGAATACCCCTAGTGAAAGGCGGCCTCATGGCTTTGGATAATAAATGTGGGCGCATCCACCACCGTTATCACCACCACCACCATCATCACCACACCACTTGTGTTGTTGGGTTGATATGTAACATGGATTGTTTGGAGAAAATGCATTCGAGTCGTTATTGAACAGAAACATGATGAAGTTACGAGTGTTATGGGTTGTGAGAGATGGTTTTTGAGTTAAAAAGATGGGATGAATTAGTGAGTTATGTGGTAAATAATGGGTTGATTGAGTATATATATAAGGTAAAAATTTGTTTTTAAAATATATTTTTATTAAAAAGAGGCATTGGTAACGGCCAGTCAACCAAGGGCCCCACCATTCACCCTCCCGAATGCTTGTTATTGTGTTCGTTGACCATTAATAGTCCCCCCCCCAATGGAACCTATAGTATAGTTGGGGGTGGCACTATTGTATCTGCTGAGGTGGCTAGGGCGCGGTGCCCCATGCTGCTTAGCTTGACAACGTGCTGAAGAAAATTTCATACTTTTTTGAGTCTTTTCTTTTGTAATTACTCTACTTCATTGCTATTAAAATCATTTATTTATTTTTTTATCATTTTAGTAAACTGTCATTTTCGTCCTTGTGGTTTTGCTATTTTTTGCTACTTTCACCTAGAAAGTTCTCTCACTTATGGGTCCCTTTAGTTTCAAATTCTTGCCATTTTTATCCACTTTGTTAACCTCATTCATTTTTTAACGTTAGATGAGGGATACTTTTTTCATTTTACTTAATGTACAAGTTTTTGAGCAGTGCGTACAAATTTAAAAAGATAAACAAAAGATAAAATTAAATCCAACCCCATTTTTTAAACCATCACTTCAACCCTGACCTCAACTACATCCACCTTCTCCTTCTCCTCCTCCTCCTCCTCCTCCTCCTCCATCCACCACCATTATTATTATCACCACCACCACCACCATCTCCATCCACCACCACCGACATCACCACCTCCTTCGTTGCTCGTCGACAATAATCCTATCATTGTTTCAATGATAATGACAACTTTTAGATCCACATCAAACCGATATATTACCCGGATGTGAGAAAAAAACAATGTTTGATGAAAGTGACAAAATTGGTCAAACCACAAGGACATAAATGTTAGTTCATTCTTATCACTTTTAAAAACAACTAGTGTTTACACCCGCACATTATTATGGGGGAAACGAATAATCAACAACATGAGACTGCAAACTCATATAGCTATAATATCATCTATTACATCTAATTACCTAAGGTATACTCTTATTCACATTCTTGATGGTGGTTGGGCATTAAGCAACACATTGATGACCCGAATAGCGGGAGTGATGCATTGTGTTTGTGTTTTCCAAACATGTTCATGACAACATAAAGAAGTAGATGCAACAACTAACTAGTAATAGAAATTAGCATGACACATAAAAAAATTTATCACAAATAGTCATCATACTATAAGGGCATAGTGCAATACAGATACTTAAAACTTTTGTAAGTAGAACGAGTAAAATACAACAAACCATCTTTGTAAGAATCCTCGCCAAGTGTACCTAGGCTTCATTATATGCCTATGGAGCACAACCATGTTAAAGGAAAAATAATTATTAATACAATTAAGAAGAGAAAATTAGTTTTTGAGTCCTTGTGTTTTAGGGGTATTAACCACTTGAGTCCAAAATCGTGTTACGGTTGGGACTTGAAGAAGTGTACTAACTTGTCCTAACAACTTACATTCATGTCTTTATTCATTTATTCATGTTTATGCATTGTTTGACATGAAACACAAAGCAAGAAGCTGAAAGTCAGAAGCTAGAAGCTCTTGACCAGGAGCTGATACGCCTAAAGCTGATGATGGGAAGGCAAAGTTACTGTAAAACCTCGGGACTTGAATTGAACAAATTAAAATGAAAAGAAAAACTTCTATAAAGCATAAAGTGTCCTCAAGACACACAAAACCTGAAACATACCCAAAGAGGTAAAGGCCAAACCTGAAAGCAACATCAAGATGGATAAGCTTACCTGGACTGGAAGGTGGACAGCTTGCATAAGGCTCCTTGGGCAGACCAGTCTGCCTATATAAGAAGAGTCTTATCCCTGCCAAAGGTTAAGTTACTCTCTCATTCTCTCACTCTAAACTCTTATCCTTTCTTTTGCTAAGACTCTCAAAGAACATTCTACTGATTCTCACGCCGGAGCCCAAACACGGGAGGCCTCCTCTCGCGTTAAGGCTAACGATGTTCTTTGGTTGCAGATTCTGATCAAGGAGCTGTCTTTTAGAGTGGAACGTGGACCTTCCCCCTGCCATACTCTTGTTATTTTAACAAGTGGCGCCCACTGTGGGGCTACGCTAAT